>OY804556.1:18527697-19127697 GCA_963680865.1 Spergularia marina
GTAAGTATAGTCCAATTTCTATCCAAAAATCCAAAATTTTCCTTTATCTCTATGTATAGAAACAACCCCCCGGGTTTCGATTTGGATGATCACAACCCTAAGTATCTCCTTGTTCAACTTTTACAAACTAAAATAGGCCGAACCAATTTTGGCCCTTTCATAATTGTTGTTGAAAATATTTCAACCTTTGCAAACTAAACAACTTGGTTTTTCGGCGTCCACAAATCGTGCAAATTTGGTTTTATGGTATCATCAAACAGTGACAAACTACAATCTTGGCTTTTAGGTGTTCATCAAACCGTGCAAATTTGGTTTATCGATGTCCTAGAAAACGTGTAAATTTGGTTTTTCGGTGTCTATGAAACGATGACAAACTGGTTTTTGATGATGAACAAGGCGTTGCGGGTGTATCATGATACTACGGATACTATTGATGTATTTTATTGTTACATAATTATTATAATTTTCAAACCCACGGAAACTTTTGCAAAGTTACCTTAAGTTTAAAAGGGAAGGGTTAGGAGATTGCGAAGATGTGGAATATCGTTATTAGGAATGTCTTTGATATTATATGTTGGATATATTAAACTTTTTAGAATATAGAATATTTAGGTGTCTCTATCTTAGAAAACTATGTGTAATTATTATTATTTTTTGGTTTTGTATAATAAAATTAAAATTAAGCATAGAAAACAAAAAAAATAATTACACACTTATATTCTCTCTTCTTTTCAACGGACCACTTCCTTCACCGGAATCACCACCTACCATACACCACCACCGCCATACACCAACTACTACAAAACTTACGAAAACAAAGTCCATTCCATGAAACTCCCCACGATGACCACCGTAGTGGTGGTCATTCTCGAAGACACCACCACAAACCTAGAAAATATACAATGTTATAATTCCCAAATCGCACATCTCCGGGCAAACCTGGCCGGAGACGCTCGTGGGAGTGGTGCGATGGTTCAGAGCAGCGGCTCGAGTAGGCGAGGCAACACGGATGTGGTTGTCGAGATGGAATCGATATGGTGGTGAGTCATGCTTGAGGAAACAGAAAACAAGGAGAAGATGGCGTCGGGGTGACAAGGGGGCATGACATTCGCGCGTATGGTGGTGCTGCGGCGTTGCGCCTCCACTAGCAGCCTTGTGGCGGTGAAGACGGGGAGAGGGAGGTGGTTAGGATGGTCGACGATAGTAGGTGAGGCGGTGCGGAGGGTGGGTTGGGCTGCTGGAAAGGTTAAGGAGAGAGAAAAAATTATATTTTAATTTTATTTTTATATGCATTTTATTTTATTTATTTATTAGCCCGACTCAAAGACCTCATGCCCAAAATACCCCTACGTTAGAAGGTTGACACACTAATCGGTTAATTAAAGTTTTTAAAAGATTACTCCGCACATAGCAAGTTAGAAGAGAATCTTAACTAATGCGCCATGCAATATTTTTAGAACTTTGATGAAACGATTAGTGTGTACAGCCTTCTCAAAATGAATAAAAATAAAATAACGAATATATATATATATATATATATATATATATATATATATATAAGAATTAACATTGTTCACCCATTTTCACATCACATTAAACACCTTCTTAAATACTGATATCAAGTTTGGAATAACCTTAAAGAAGGTTCGGAATTAGTTGTACAATCACCAACAATAATCTAGAGTTGTTAGTCTACAAAAATCCAAATTTGTTGATGACCAAGCAGGCCTACATCAATATAACTCTTTTTGAAAAACTTTGGCAGTGCTTATGAGATAATAAAGTAATGCATGGTTTTTTCGTACTTGGAAATGTACTTGGTATATTACTACTTTTTAATTTTTTATTTCTTTTGGCTATTGTATTTTCCACTTATACTAACATAAAAGTAGTAATATACCGTATATGGTATAAATAAATAGAGTTATTACTACCTCAATCTTTCACTTTACAATATCTTTCAAAATAAAGCGCCAAACTAATTGCAACCACATTCCAACTTAAATATACAATTGCGAAGGTAAATAATGCAGTAGTTTTTATTCTAAGGTTTGTACTATCGGAATTTTGTATGTTAAAATTTATGAAGCGAAATATACAGAATTCTTTTAATTTTTGTTTTCATTGCTAGTTTTCAACTCATGCATATTTGAGGAGTCACTTGGAAATTCAAAATCTTTATTGTAGAGTCAATTATGGATGATTATAAAGTATCCCTTGAAAAAACACTGAATATTATTTACGAAATCAAAAAGTAGAATGGTATCAATCTAGTAAGTGCTTTTATAAAAGTTAAAAAAGTTGTGAATTGAAATTATTTAATTTTCATCGGATTTAAGGCCATGTGCGGTTCAACTTATTAAACCGTATTTTCAAATCAGATCAGATTTATTTAAATCAAATGAGTTTTATTCAAGTAAATTCAGATCACAATTATCCAACTGTCAATAAATGATGTACTTAGTTATTAATTCGTCTAAATGTAGCCAATTTGTCAATAAATTCAGTTCAGATCAAATCAAGTTCATTTAAATCAAATCAAATCAGTTCAATTCAATTCAATTCAAATAAAATCAAATTAGAAAAATATAATCCAATCGCACAGGGCCTAAGTCTTCAAATGTTAATAGTATTGTTATTAATTTTACTTTATTATATCGGCCCCCCTCAAGAAATTTTTCAAGTTTTGGCATTGTTCAGTTCATATAGGAATAATTAACCCCATGAAAAAAATGTAAATATGATACGTCCCCCCAAGACTACATCTAGTATTTTCACCCCAAATCTAAAAAAAAGGAAGTAAGGGGATTCTTTAACGTCTTGATAAATGCAACTGTGGCGGTACATCACTTATAGTATAATTAGTTATAAACAACTTATTTAGTATCAATATACTAAAGTGATTAACTATAGCTAGCAGATGCCTCCTAAAAAATGAAATCCTTTCCCATATAAGCATCAATTTACCCTTACAATCCAAAGGTCAAAAACTTCATTTTACTCTTTTCGGATATAACTATGTATTCCAATTTTGAAAAAAAACGAGCTCTTGTATCAAAAGTATATTTTTACATGGAGATTGAAAAGTAAAGTTCATCAACAAAAACCTTAATTTTAACACACTTACAATCTTATCATGACTTTTGTTTATCACATAAAGAACAAAAAAAATCACAGTTGTAGTTGATATGATTGATGATTTTTATATACCGTGCTGAGCTAGGTAAAATCAAAATTACTCATTCAGTTATAAAGACAATTTATACAATTTGATTATTTCGAAATTTAAATATCAAATTAAAACTAAAGATAACAATTTGGGAGTACAATCTCACATTATATAAAGTATATATATACTCTAAAGATACATTCGGTGTATGCTAAAACCCTCTACACCATTTTCAGATCTCTTTCTATATATATACATTCTTTTCCCAATCGGATTTCTCTCTCTAAAATATTTAATTGAAAGTTATTAGCCTCTAATTCGGTTCTTCTAATTAGTACTTAATTACACCTAATCAAGTTAAACTAAAGATTTTTGTTGCATGTACGATTAAATCAGTAAAAAGTGTATGGAATAAGTTCTTATACCTTAATTAAATTTGGAATTTGACCACACCTTCAAAGAAGGTTCTTGAGCCGCATATGTTTGGTGATCCTCCTCCTTAAATCTTGAGTTTTCAATGTAGAAAACCTCCTCCAAGACACACCAAGTAGCCCTCCAAAAATTTAGCCAAAACAAACTAGTATATGATGTGAAAAGACCCTAAAACTTAGTTTATAATTAGCCAACTCATTGGATAATCATATACTAAGACTAGAAGAGTATTTTGATCAAGTTTTCATTGAAATGCAATGAAGAAATTTTGATCTTGATGATGTTATATGTTAGCTGAATCTGAAGATTTGGAAGATTTTCTCTTGATTCTCTCAATATTAGGTTGATTTTGAGTGAAAAAAATGATTTGTCTCACATTCTTTATATAGCAGTGGCAAACCAAATTTGTCATCTTTTCTTTACCAATAATACCCCTAATATCATATGTGACAAATGTGAGTGTAATTTGTACACTTATCTCTTTATGTGATGTTATCAATAATTATATCATTAAAGAATAATTACTAAGTACATCATAGAGCTAAAATTACACCTCTTTGCAAATTAATCGGCAAATTGTCAATATTTGTCGGTTTACATCAAAATCCTAATTTCGCTATATAAGAGAATACCTGCAAATCGTGAACATACTAATGAATTTAACAAAATCTCTATTGTGTTATATTAAATAGAATATTAAGTTATATATTATTTATCATAAAATAATTAATAATAATCTAATTTGTTCGACATGAGTTCCAAACATGTAAAACACTTTCCTCTATAGTCGGTTAACACTTTAAATGAAACATTAGAGTTTATATTATATTTTATTAAATAATATAATATCTTTTTAATAAACTATTTGTATTAATTTGACCAAGAGATATCAATTGATTATCGTCGCCAAACGACATAACGTCAAATTCTAGTTACCGAATCACTATCGATTTACATTAATCAACTGACGAAGTATATTTAATATAACTCATGTTTATTTCTAGTTAGGTTTAATTAGTTAACGCATTATTGTCGGAGGACACTTACCCCAACATTCATGTGATACGTATATGTGTGCATGCATATTGCTCTCTCTAAAATCAAGTAAACTCCAAAGGTATATATACAACCGAAAACTAATGTGTAACCGTTAAAGTGTGCAAACGAATTGCCATGAGACACAATACTTAATATCCTCATTAAACTAATTGGAGATAATAGTGGAACTTTACGGATCATCATTAAACTAAATAAGAATCTGAAGTGGTTAATAACTGTATCTTCATTAAAACGAAAAAAAAATATTAATAATCACGATAAATTTTTAAATCCGAAAATCCGCCATTGGAAACCATATCCTAAAGGATACATGTCCAAATACTACAAATGAGAAATGTTTAACATATAATGCCACCACACGTATTTATGGACATATTTCTATCTATTTATACAATACTATTTTTAGGCTAACATTACGTCTTACATGACGTTATATCAGTGATTATCCACGTATACACGCCTAAATGCTTATGTGTCATTTCACTATCACATCGCAACAACTTATAAATGAGGTATGTACAAGCAAGTTATGTTGTAAAAGCGCATCCGCGCATGTTAACACAATCTCAAATTCATTATATAATATTATATACTATGTATATTAATCATATGAATTTCTTTGTCATATTCATCAAAATATCTTATTCATTAAACTATCTCTTATCCTCGTCAAATGTTGTATTCATTAAGTAGTAATTGTCGTATTTTAAAAAAATCGGCAAATTTACGTGGTGCCCCTGAACTATGTCAGAATGCGCATAGTGCCCCTACCTTTAAAACTTGTATAATCTGGTGCCCCTGAACTTTGCATCTATAGGGACGTGTACCCCTAACCCCCCTTATCCCCTAAGGCCGTTAAGTTTTGAACGTTAAACGGTGATTTGACATGTGATTAGAAAGATTTAATTAAATCATTTGTAATAATAACTAATAATTAAAATAAAATAAAATAAAAACCATTTTTTTCTCTCTCCTCAGCTTCACCCACCTTTCCCACCGCTCACCACCTCACGCTGACTACCTCCACCACCTCCCACCTTCCCAAACTTCTCACCCCTGCATACGGAGCGAGAGCCAGTGAGGTGGCTCATCGAGGTCAAAAACTGGGCGAAGAGGGCAGTTTTCGACCCCAAATATGTTCTCATCAATCATTTGAGTCGAAAACAACCATCTTTGCTAAAATTATTACTTAAGTATTCGCTAAAATTACAACTGGAGTACAAACAGCATACATGCGTCGTCAGCCCGTCACTACCGTACCACTATCGCTATCTACATTCATTTGTCGAATATATTGATTGGTGTTAATTACTTGCGATTATTTAGTGGAGCCAAATCAGGAAGTATGTTGATCATTGAGCAAATCATACCAAAGGATCCTCTTTGACAATATCTTTAGGAGAGTGTTTGGATACAAGGATTTCATTCTCAAAGCCAAATTTGACTCAAATTTAATGTTTGAGAACTCAAAATTTTGAGAATTTGGATTTGTATCAAATCATTTGGAATTTGATTGAAAAACTGTATAGTGTAAAAAAAAAAGAGGAAAATTGGCATAAAAAAACCACATTAAAGTTTCAGAAGTTTGGAACACAATCACCTTTTAAAATTATCTTTGCGAGGAACCACCTTATAAAATTAATAAGTCTTGGTAAGACCACCTATTGTCTTTTGGCCTTTACCAAACCACCCTTGACCACCATTGACGTCCCCTAGCCGCCTGAAACTGTCTTATACCACCACTAGCCACCCTTGAAAATCGATTTTTTGTTTTTTACCTTTAATCTAACCCCACTAAGTATCAATTAGTATACTAATTACACTTGGGAAAAAAAACATTTTACCCATTAGAGAGAAAGGTAATACGATAGTAGTAAAGTAATTGATTAATATGGGGGTGGTGTTTACAAATGTTAAAAGGATTAAGATGGGTATAATACTATAATCTATTAAGTATAGTAATCAAGTTTTTAGATTAAGAAAAAACAAATTTTTTTTTTCAATTTTTGAGGGTGGCTGGTGGTGGTACAAGGTGGTTCTAGGCGGCTAGGGGTGGTCAAGGTTGGTTTGGTGGAGGCCAAAGAACAGTAGGTGGTCTTACCAAGACTTATTAATCCGCAAAGATAATTTTAAAAAGGTGGTTATTTTCAATCTTCTGAAACTTAAAAGGTGATTTTTTTTTTGTCAATTTTCCTAAGAAAAAAATGACACCCCTATAGCTCTCATTTTGAAATCCACTATCTTCGAAACATTGAATTTATATTTGTATTCCACATTCTCATTTAAATTCAAATGATTACTCCCTCCGTCCCAGATCAAACGCCCCTTATTCCATTTTGGGACATCCCACCTCAAACACCCCATATATTTAGGGACATATTTCTCTCTACTACTTTTATTAAATTATCACATCTTTTCTCACATATCTCTCTTACTTTCAAACATCACATTCTCTCTCATTCTATTTCCTAATATTACCCCACTCAGCTTACTATATCAATTTTCCCTATTCCACTACAAAAACGTTCGGGGTGTTTGAGCTGGGATGGAGGGAGTATAAATTTTCAAATTCTTATTTCCAAATGCTACGTAAATGTCAATGGATTAAGAGAGAGTGCTTTGATGGTTGTTAGAAATTACTTACATTCCCTTGATTTCCCGATCTATCGGAACAAAGGAAAAGGAAGAATCCCCAAGGGTCTAGCGGTTGGAGTGTTTTTCCACAAAATAAGAGGCCATGAGTTAAAATCCTATCTGAAACGTAACAACTTCCACCATACAGGAAGATAGACCTTGGTTCCCTTCACGGAACGTCTTTAATAGCTCGATTATCCTGACTGACTTGGTGCCAATTGTCTTTATAATGAGATTTGAGGAGGATCAACAGTTACTAGCGTAATAAGCAATGATAATATCCGATCGCAATCTCATACTTAAACCTTTTCAAATTTACTCCAATCTGAAATATATCGATGGTGCAATTATGTACTATCAGGTACTAACACCACCACACAACTTCGCAGAGTCGAGTGGACTCTTCAGGTTGGTCATGACTCATGAGACTCAAAGACCAAGAGCTTCAAGCTCACGCACACAGCACACTATTAAAGGAAGCCGCAATACAAAGTTCTTGGTTTCCATAGAACAAGCAAGTTTTGTGCAAAACCTCAAATAATACTTGTTTTTTTTTTCTTCTCCCCCTTTTCTCTCACTCTGTCACAAATTAAAAGCAAACAAATCATCTCATTCTTCACCAATTTATGTTTTTCCTTAAAAACCAGATTCTGGGTTCTTAAAAACCCTCTTTAATTCCCTCAAAAACAACCCAGAAAAAATCAACTTTTTTTTTTCTTTTCTCAAAAAAATTTAAAAAAAAAATGGAAGAAAGTGGGATGGCAAACAATGTAGCAAGAGCAATTTTAGGTGCTCTTGATTGGAGGGATTCTTCTGATGCTCGGAAAGCTGCTTTTACCTTCTTAGAATCTGTATAATTTTTCTTCCTCTTATTTTGTAATAAAGTTTTTATGTTGCATGAATATTTGGTTATTTACATCCCAAATTTGATCATATATGTGGGTTTAATTTTTTACTGTTAATTTTGCAAGTTTTTAACTGTTAATTACTGTGTGGAAGTGTTGATTTTTAAATATACTTGGTACCCATTTGGTTAAAATTTGATTGGTTATGGAATTATGTCTAGGTAAATGTTGTCATGAGTAAAACCCCTTTGTTATAATCAAAGTTTTGATCTTTGATTGCTTGAAATGTTGTTCATGGTGCCCTTTTGGTCCGATTTTTCGAGTACCCGTTTTAGTGTTTTCGGTTATGTTTGCTTAGAACGATTCATGTTAGTCGACCCCAAGTCGTGTTGGGGGTGAGGGTCGTATTGTTTTTAATGGGAGACGATGTAGAGAAATGTTAAGTTGATCAGGTGTATAAGATGTACTGATGTGGAACCCGAATTGTGCATTTATGGGGCTGCAAGAATCTTAGTTGCCCTTGTTCTAAGGCACTGGAGGTTGAGTGTATTCTACTCATTGAGTATTATGTGAATCTTGACACACATTTCAGTTCTGGATTTAATTTTGAAATTGTGATATGATGTTTAGCTATAAAAAATTGTCTTTAAGGAAACAACCTTCCCGCTAGCTCAGGGTCGAGTTTCATACACCGTGATCACCCCCACTTGATTCATACAGGATGGTTCTGTGAGAGTTTAAATTTCTTCTGTTTTCTTGTTGCAACTTCAATGGAATTTGGGTTGGAGATGTTCAAACAGTGTTTTGGTAGTGGCTTCAGAAGTAGGCTTTTTTTTGTCTTATTTCAGTGGGATAATTCATATAGTTCATCATTGATTTTTACTAGAATAAAAGTAACTGAACATTATTACATTTGTCGACAAAACGTATCTGGGACGGTATTCTCATTGACCATCTGTAGTAAGTTCCAACTTTCTGGAGTGTTTAAAAAGAATAATATTGGGATATTTTCCATGTTCACATTTATTGAGTTATCAGATTTGGTAGCATTATCATTTATATGTCTTCGACATTCTTATTGTTTCTTATAAGGATATTTGTAATTAGATTAGCCTTATTGGCGTTGCTCACTAATCAGTTCCCCACCTAAGTTGGAGTTAAATCTTGGTTTAATGATTTCATAAATTAAGCAAGAAAATTCGTTGAGAATTCAAGGGAACCCTAAATGCATTTTGTTTTTAATTTGAGTTTAAGAGACTATCAACAGGACTGAAGTTCGCTCTTTTTTACCTAGGTTCTTCCACATTACCCACCTTCCTTTTTATTTCATTTCCTATCCCGGCCTATCAACTACTCCGTATTTGTAAGTACAAAGTGATTGTTCTTCTTTCATGTTCTCTTTTACATCGCTTAAGTACATAGCATGTAAAGGCCATTCCTATCCATTATGATAAAAAGCCAAGATTACGTAATCGTTGTTAATTACTATCCTTCTTTGGTGAAGAGAAACTTCAGGATGAGAATTCTCACAATTCAAACTTACTGTGGTATCTCCCTAGTGTTGGAGACTTGGTGTAAATGTGAAATTGTAAAAAATTTACATGCAAGGGAGTCGTTTTTTGCACTGTCAGGCAACTGAATGTTCCTGCATTGAAATGAATGTTTTGTGTTTGATTTTCTGAAAGTAAAGAATATAATAGAAAAAAAAAACATCAATAAAGAATGACGTTTTGAAACTGTCTGTGTGGTCAAAGCATCTTCGATCTGCCAGTTTCCAATATCTAGTACTTTTCGGGGTATTTACTCCTGTGTATCAAGTTTCTGTTGTGATGTGGGGAACTACTCTAAGATAAAGGTGAATATATGCCACTGATGATGTGTTGCTAGCTCCTATTGCTTGCCTATATCATCTGAACTTTTTTTATTGCTTCTATGATTCATTGATACTCACACACTTACTGGAATGCAGTTTAAAGCAGAAGATGTGCGTGTTTTGGGTAGTACATCCTTCAATTTGGTCAAGAAAGAGTGGTCATTCGAAATACGCCTTCACGCTTTCAAAATGCTTCAGGTTAGTTTTTTTTTGTCTTTTCTCTGCAATAAGGTACTAGATAGTTGAATTTAACTTTCTGTTACTCCCTTTTTTCTCTCTCAATTTTTTAAATTTTCGAAAACACAGAAAGCCAAGAAGGATAAGGATGAGAACTGAGAATACACAATTGTAAAGTTACTCGTGAGTGAAAATTTGAACGGGAGGGTAGTGGAGTTTGCGTCATTTTCCATAAGAAAGACAGCACAAGTGTAGGGGCTGGGAAATGAAGAAAGCACATGATAATTTGTTAATAGGAAAGAAGTTAACAAATGAAAAAAACACCCAAAACTGGAAACAATTGACAAAAACAGAGGGAGTATGCGCTTTCTGATTGGTGACTCTTGGTTGGTTCATCATTTAAGGTCGCTTGCTACTTGTGGCGGGCAAATTTTGTGTATCAGTGTTGAAGTGTATTAGCTTGGTACACCAGCAAGTTCTGTAGATTGGTTCGGTCACCAGCAAGTTCTGTAGATACAGCATGGGGAACTAGAAGCTCTGCAGTTTACGGTCCTTCTTTCCAGATAAAGAGCTTCTAGTTCCCCATGCTGTATCTTATAAAGCACAATCCTTTTTACTCTGATATTTTCTTCAATTCTACATAGACCTTAGTCTAACTTTTTGTCCATGATGTGAAGCATTTGGTGAGGTTGCGTTGGGAAGAACTGAACTCAACGGAAAGGAGAAACTTTGCGAGCATCGCTTTTGAGTTAATGTCTCAAGTTGCAGACCCATGCGAGCAGTGGGCTCTGAAAAGTGCGAGTGCTGCTTTAGTTGCAGAGGTTGTTACCAGGCCTTCTAGTAATTTTCATGTGCAAAGTAGTATTGGTTGCTTGCTTCTGATTTATTAATTTAACATGAATATTATATTACAGGTAGTGCGGAGAGAAGGCACTGATTTGTGGCAGGAGCTCCTTCCTTCTGTTGTGACCTTGTCTAACAATGGCCCATCTCAAGTAAATCTCTGTTCCGTCACAAAAGAAGACTTCTTATAGCATTATGTTTGTGTTTTTTCATAGTTCTCCTCATGGAATCACTTTGACATGCTAAGAAATAATATTTTGAGATTTAACAGGCAGAGGTGGTTTCAATGATGCTAAGATGGCTGCCTGAAGATATCACTGTCCATAATGAAGACCTAGAAGGTAATAAAAAGAGATTTGGCACATCTTAAATACTTCAATTCACTGACATATATGATCTCTGTTTGAGTGTCTAGAGCTACTTCAGTTTCTTTTGCATCAAACATTAGCCAGTCTTCATTAAATATGCATGCTCTGTTTGTGCGACACTTTTTAGAGAAATCACTAATTCTGATACTGAAGCATACTTGATTTAAATATCTTCACGTATAGCTCAATCTTAAGTTGGTGATTTATTATTAGCAAGTTTCGTGCTTTATGCATAATCTGGACTTTCTCCCCTTTTAAAAATTTTGACAGGTGAGCGTCGCCGGATGTTGTTACGTGGATTGACTGATTCTCTGCCAGAGATTTTGCCTTTGTTGTTCACTGTAAGTTCTCGGGAAGGACATTGCAGTTTTATTACCCTAATTAAGGGATAAACTAGGAAAAGTCCACTTTGCTACTCTTTTTGTGGTGTCTCATAGTACCCATACTGCAAAACTTCGTGATACAGTTACTAGAGAGGCATTATGGAGCTGCAGTGAATGAGGCTCAGCGCCAGCAAATGGACATTGCGAAACAGCATGTAGCTACCGTAACCGCAACGTTGAATGCAGTAAATGCTTATGCCGAGTGGGCACCTTTGCCTGATCTTGCCAAATATAACATAATAAATGGGTAATGTAGTCTTTTCAAAGTTTATGACATGCACTGTGACTCAGATTGGTAATTTTTCTCAAACTCCAGAAATCTTTGTTCTGCAGGTGTGGTTACTTACTTTCTTCTCCAGATTTTCGCCTTCATGCTTGTGAATTTTTCAAACTCATTGCAGCAAGGTGTGCAGCTGGTCTCTTATCCCATTTATCTTAGTAATTAGGTTATACTGTGTTGCTGAATGGCAACAAATCTTTATTTTTGAATTTTCATATTGATTGCAGGAGGCGACCTGCTGATGCATCTTCAGAATTTGATTCTGCAGTGAGCAGTATCTTTCAGATTTTAATGAAGGTCTCTGGAGATTTCCTCAATAAATCTAGTATGAGCAGTGGGACCATTGATGACAATGAATTTGAATTCGCAGAGTTGATATGCGAGAGCATGGTTTCCTTGGGTTCCACAAATTTGATTTGCATATTTAGTGATGTGACTGGGATATCTGTGTTTCTTCAACAGGTAACTTGTATGTCCTGCAAGATTTTTCTTCTTATGTTTCAAGGCTAGAGGGAACTGAGAACAATACTTGTGGTTTTCAGGAGTCTATTAAAGGAACTTTTTAATTCTCCTGCAAGATGTTTGTAACCATTTTTTTGTAGGCCAGTGAGAGCCCTTTTGGCATCACTTGCTTCTTTATTTATATTAGTGAACAATATATAAAATATACCGTTCAGGATATTAATTATAAGATCTTTTCTGTGGGAGTATAGACGCTGTATCTTTTGTGAGCACGCTTCAATAATACAATGTTCAGGAGGAGAACTGCTGGTTCCTTAAATCATAAGTTGCGTTGGATGAGCTTGATGCATTTTTTCCCATTGCTTTGGTAATTTAAGGAATTTTTTCATGGAAAAGAGTCTAATCACTTTTTAAGGAGAAGAGAAGGAATTGGCCATTTGGCCCCTCATTTCACTGAATTTTCTTCCTCGTGAATCTTTTGTATGTACTTCTTGTTTCGTTACTGATATTAATTTATGAGACACCTTGCTGTTTTCTGCTTTTTGTGCAGATGCTAGGTTACTTCCAACATTTTAAATTTGGCCTTCATTTTCAATCCCTGTCTTTCTGGCTGGTATGTTTAAACTTGTAGTGATTATCTAAATTCACTCTTTAAGATGACGTTGGAACTCATGTTGCCACTTGACTTAATAGGCATTGATGAGAGATTTATTGTCGAAGCCGAAGACAGCTGCAGTTGCAAGTGGAGACGGCACTGTAAGCGGTGTTGGCGTCTCTGGGCAAACTGAAAAAGTGAAGAGAGAGATCTTAAATCTTATAAATGACGACTACTGCAGTGCAATTTTAGATAAATCTTTCTTACGCCTCCTCAAGAAAGAAAAACTTCATTCTGAATCTATGCCCTCATTTGGGCCATTGGAGTTGTGGAGTGATGGTTTTGAGGGCAAAGGAGAGTTCAGTCAATATCGTTCGAAGCTGGTATGCATATTTTTCAATCTTCTCTTTCTCTTCTTTTCTGAGTTTAAAGATCTGCCACTGTAGGCGAACATGGAAAAATAGGCCTAGATGTAATGATAGCTAAATTTGTCTTTTTTTTTGCGTTTGTGCTAGATAAAACATGTTTTGTATTTTGTTGAACAGCCTCATTTTAGCATAGCTCAGTTAGCTTTACCATTACAGAAACAGGGGAAAATGAATATACAAGAAGTTCAGTCTTAGACCCTCAAAAAAAAGTTCAGTCTTAGTTTATTTCACTATTGTACCTTTCAAGGCTAACAGTGGCTGAGTAGAAATTCAATCTTTTTCATCATCTGGGTGACGGCAGTTTTTAGCCTGAAATGGATGGACTTTGTTGTGAAGTTTATTACCGTTTCTTATGTTCCAAGAGGTTAGAGGTGGGCTGTTGGCTAGACTGTAGATTGTCTGAACACCTGGGGATTTTAAAGACTTCTAGAGGAGCTGCTTCTGTTATTTTAAGAAAGCGATTCAGGTAATATTCAACCTGTCATCGTACAGCACAAAGTTACCAGTTGTTCGTTACTATTCTACTAAGAAGGGCAGAAAAATGTTAGCCTTAGTTTTGACCTAAGCTTTCTGTATGCCGAGTTAACCCAGAGGGTTTGCCCTCAGCTATGAGGAGAGGATTCTACAAAGGATGAAGACTATTGGAATATCTTGCTTAATTAAGAACATAACGAACCTGCTTCACATGAGCTAACTGCATCGGATTCTTTTGATAGGATCTATTAGGAATCTGAAGGTTTATTAAGACCACTGGTTTATTGAGTTCTCTCTAAATATGGACTTAAATACTTAATGTCCGTGATGTAGTTCAGATACGTAGTTGAAAATATGTGTGAGGCAGTCTCAAATTGCATATTCTAGGCTTCTAAGTTCTAAGAAAGATTCCGGAGCAGGTGAAATCAGAAAATAGGTTGTACACGGGTAGATGTTTTTTTTTTTTTTTGAAAGACGAAAAAACTCTATTTTGGTGCCTGAAAGATTGGTTTATTCTTCGCTTTGTTAAATATCTGAATTCTCTGCTTTTGTGCGCAAGGTGTGAAATTCATATGATTCTGGTGATCCCAGGCTAATGGTGTTACCCTGATCCCCTAATGGGGTGATAAAATTGATATAGCCATTTGCACATCGCCATAATGTTTGGATTTACACCAAGCATTGTATAGTTTTCAATGAGTGCATCTGAATCATTGTTTACACTTCACGGATTTGATTTGAGAACGGAATATGCTACCCTAAAGTGCATCTGATTCTCTATGTCGTCTTACTTCAGGGTACAAATTATTAATTAAATTAAACATGCAAGGGGTAACTTTGGTCAAACAAGTTGGTAAGGGGAAAACGGTTAAGCAAAGAGAGAAGACCTCGATGCTAAGTTATCAAAATTACACTGTTAAGCATTGATGAGAAATGTTGCATTGCGGTATTGCGCGCTGTGAATTTACAATTTTTCCATATATATAGATTTGCAATTTTGGATGACATTGTTGCATAGATGTTTACTTGTATTGATGATCACGTGGAATTCCAGTGACCCGTTGCTAAGAAATTAGCTGTAAGATGACTGAACTGGAAGAATTTCAAGTCTTTATACCCGATTGCTTTCCCTCGACACCTTTCTGATTCTGCCTATGGTTGAGTTTGCTTTGGACTTTTGATTCTGTTATATCTCGGTATGCTAATTTGTTCTTTACTTATTATCAGATGGAGCTGATACGATTTGTTTCGACCCACAAGCCGTTTGTTGCTGCTGTGAGAGTATCCGACAGAATAGTCACGATTATTAAGGGACTATTGTCATCTTCCATGCCGGCTCAGGTAATCTCTTAAGCATGGATTCGAAAAAACTTGTTAATTGTTTCTTGATTCATTATATTTGTTTCTACAAATGGAGGAGACCGTGTAGCATGCATACTTGCTGCTTCAGAGAGTGAAAATATTTTTGCTGACAATGATCTCAGGACTTGGCCATACTTGAGAGCATGCAATTAGCCCTAGAGAACATAGTTGTCGCACTTTTTGATGGAGCTAATGATATAGAGGGGAGTAAGTCAGAAGTTCAACCTACACTGTGCAGGATATTTGAAGGTAAAATCTTCTTAGGTATCATACAGTTCTCATGTGTGGTTCTTGAGATTTTCCTAACATATTTAATTCTGGTGAACTGAAGGTCTCCTGCAGCAGCTCCTTACCTTAAAGTGGACCGAACCTGTACTGGTTGAAGTACTTGGTCACTATTTTCATGCGTTGGGTCCATTTTTGAAGGTTTTCCCAGATGCAATTGGTGCTGTTGTTAATAAGCTGTTTGAGCTCTTAATCTCTCTCCCTGTTATTGTTAAGGTCCTTTTCTTGCTTTTGATGTATATTCAGGTACATTATTGCACAAGGGACTTTCGTAGGACTTATCATTCTATATGCCTGCCTCTTTAACAGGATCCATCAACGAATAGGGCCCGTCATGCCAGGTTACAGATTTGTACATCTTTCATTCGGATTGCCAGAGTTGCAGATAAAAGTCTGCTGCCTCACATGAAGGTGATTTATAATTCATCTCCACCCCCCCCCCCTAAAAAAAAAGATGTAAATTGGCGAACCACAGGCATAATGATTGATCTTCTTAAGTGGGGTATTCAGAGATAAATCAACAACTCACATCGTGTAAGACCATCTTTTTGGTTGAGGTTGAATGGTTGATGTCCGCTGAGATGGACAATTTATTTTCCCAAATTTTCCCGTAGTGCATTAGGATCACGTGAAACCAAAAAGACTGCTTCAGTTGTCTTCTTGGTTTTTGAAAGGAGTGCTTTGGTTTTATGAACTTGCTGCATCAAGCAAGTAATTTTTATAATTGAAAAGAAAATTTGCAAAACACCACCTTATATATTCCAACTTTTGCAAACAGCCACTTTATAAAACTATATTTCATTAACCACCACCTTATATCATACTTTTTATATGATTTTCACAACTTACTCTCTTTCACCACCGCGTAATCATCACCCACCTCCTTCTACCATTTTTAAACACCTTATCTCAACCGATTCCAATACCATCCCTCCCTTTTTTTCACTTAAAACTCATTTTTTAATTGATGCACCCAGAATTATTCAACATTGTGCTTAACCTTCCAACTAATTAACCCACTAACTAATTAAGTTACCCATCCTAATCGTGACTAAGATCAATTACAATCCTAATCACCACTCGAGATCTCTCCAACCAATGATCTCCTTAGTACATATTGTCCACACTTGCACATATTATTTAGTAATCTACTAATCCCCTTCCCCTTTTTACTCACGTAAAGAATAGGTTGAAATAAGGTATCTGGAGGTGGTGGGTGGTGGTTTTGCGGGGGCGAAAGACGGTGATGATAGAATATGAACAGATTTAGGTTTAATTCAATGTACCTTTGTAATTCTTTGTACCAATATATTGTACCTAGGCAGTCAATTGTACATTGTATTTAGCTAGACTCACTGGAGGGGGGAAGGGGAGGGGGTGGGGCAGGAGCAGGAAAGAGGAGGAAATTTGAGTAGGTGAGGGATTGCCCACCTACAATATTTGGCTTTACATTAAAGTCACTGCATATTTTCCTCTGCGTCTTTTTGTTGGTATCAGCCTTGGTAGTGTCATATTCACTTTGTCCCCAGTGGACTTGGCCGATGATGGTGGTATGGATAGTTTATCATTGGGGCGGAGAGTTAGACTTGTTTGTCGGGATGCTAGATGTAAGTGCCGGTTTCCTAAGAAGAAAAACTGGATGTTAAAAAGAGGTTGATCATACTGTTGAAATATCAGGGCTTGACGTAGTTCACACCTGAAATAATTGTCCACCCCCTCTCCTCGCCCAAAAGAGTGATGAAAAATAATCTAGATATCTTCATTGATCAACCAGAAGAGGAAGTATTACCACATAATCATAAGCCTCATGTCTTTATTCCTGACATATGATTGTATTCCAGGCGATTGCTGATATGATGGCACATTTGCAAAAGGAAGGCCAGTTGCTTCGTGGAGAACATAATCTTCTTGGTGAAGCATTTCTTATTATGGCATCTGCTGGCGGGTATTTACTACATTGTCAATGAAGTTAATTTTTGCATTTGTTGCGCAATCCGTTATATTCAAACGTGCTATATTTGCTATAGAATACAGCAGCAACAAGAAGTTTTGGTCTGGTTGCTTGAACCTATGAGTAAACAGTGGATCCAGCAAGAATGGCAAAATACTTATCTGTCTGAACCGTTTGGTCTTGTTCGCTTGTGTGCCGATACTCCATTGATGTGGTCACTTTTTCACACGGTAACGTTCTTTGAGAGGGCACTGAAGAGAAGCAAAATCAGGAAAAATAATTTGCAGAATGTTTCACCAGATCCTCCTGTGCATCCAATGGCACCTCACTTGTCATGGATGCTGCCACCTCTTCTGAAAGTATGTACACCCACTTGATTTGACTCTTTATATTCCCCCTCCTCAATTCAAAGAGGCCTAGATATGTGTCTTGGTACTATAAACTCGTTTCACTTGTAAAGTTTTTTATTTGTCTTGCTGCAGCTTTTACGTGCTATACATTCTCTGTGGTCTCCACAAGTGACACAGTCCTTACCTGGAGAGGTGAAAGCTGCACTTACCATAAGTGATGTAGAGCGAACTAGTCTTCTTGGAGAAGCTAACACAAAAGCGCCCAAGGGTGCTTTGGGTTTTGCCGATGGATCGTTAGCAGACATGAGCAAGGAAACTTATGGAGAGCCGAATGAGAAAGACATTCGTAATTGGTTAAAAGGCATCAGGGACAGTGGGTATGTGTAACTTAAATTTTTTATTTTGCAGTTTCTCTCCGTCTTGTTTGTTTGATAATGAGTGTAGAGTGTACGAGATGTGTGAAATCATTTTCTAAGCTTTTCTTGTTTCTTTAAATTACTAATGTTTGCTTAACTGTTCTTATTTCCATGTTTGTGTTTGCTCATCCAAAATTTTCACTGGTGGGTCTTAAAATAAGTTAAGTCCATAAAGTGATATTGTCTAGTATCGGAAACCAACACTGACGTATCATGCCCATGAATCTATCACACTTTCATAAGGTTTTTGCAGTTAGTGGCTAGCGAATTTGAGGCATTTGGGTAATGTCATTGTTATGGTTAATCAAGTGTATAATTTGTCCAGTGTGGTGCCCAAACTCCTAAGCGTCACTCATTACCAATTCAGGGCTACCGACCCAAACTCTGAATATTTTATCCATGTCATTTCTTTGTTTAGGTATGATGTCCTGGGCTTGGCTACTACTGTTGGAGATGCTTTTTTCAAATGTATGGATTTCCCTTCTGTGGCTCTGGCATTGGTGGAGAATGTGCAACCAATGGAATTCAGGCATCTGAAGCAACTGATTCATTTGGTCATCATCCCATTGATGAGATCTTGCCCTCCAGAACTATGGGATTCCTGGCTGGAGAAACTTTTACATCCGTTACTTCTCCATTCTCAGCAAGCTCTAAGTTCCTCATGGTCAAGTCTTTTGAATGAAGGCAGGGCAAAGGTTCCCGATGTTTGCAATATGCCTGGAGGATCAGATCTGAAAGTGGAGGTGATGGAGGAGAAGCTGCTTCGTGATTTGACCCGTGAAGTATGTGCTATATTGTCAATGTTAGCTTCCCCTGGGCTGAATAATGGCCTTCCCTCTTTGGATCAGTCAGGTCATATTACCCGCATAGATTTATCCTCTTTGAAGGACTTGAATGTATATGCGTCCATTTCTGGTGTCGGGTAGGCTACTATAACTTTTTCTAGCCCCATTTCCAATTTTCATATCTTTGGGCCTTATGCCCTTGTTCTATTCTAGACATGCCTTCAAATTTCAATGATATGCTTTTACTTGCAGGTTCCTATTAAAGCACAAGAACTTGGCAGTTCCAGCGCTTCAAATATGTCTGGAGGCCTTCAAATGGACAGATAGTGAGGCCATGGCTAAAGTTTGCTCCTTTTGCAATGTCATTGTTGTTTTGGCTATTACAACAAATAGCGTGGAACTTCGAGAATTTGTAGCGAAAGACTTATTCTACGCTGCTATCCAAGGTTTAGCCTTTGAGTCAAACGCCTTTCTCAGCTCAGATCTAGTTGGTATATGTCGTGAGATATTCATTTATCTTGCTGATAGAGACCCTGCTCCAAGACAGGTGAGTTATGAATATTCTAATTCTGAACATTTTAGTGCATCAATGGAGGAGTAACTTTGTCTGGAAACGCCTCCTTTTGCTGGTTCTAATGGAATCTCCTTTCCTTGCTTCAGATTTTGTCTTCGCTTCCTTGTATTACTCATCAAGATTTGACCGCCTTTGAGGAAGCTCTGACCAAGACTGCTAGCCCAAAAGAGCAAAGGCAGCACATGAAAAGCCTGCTTTTATTGGGTACAGGAAACAAGTTAAAGGCACTTGCTGCTCAGAAGGGTGTCAATGTAATCACAAATGTATCGAGTAAGTCATCTGCCTCCCAGTAACCGCCCACCTGAAAGCCCGTAACTTACTTGAGCTTCAAAAATCTTGTGGAGACACTTAGTTTTTAGCTAAATTCTCGTTTTTGAAATAATATTTGCTCACCAGATTATCTGTGGACTATTTTGCAGTGAAACCTCGGAGCGCCAGTTCCAGTTCAGAGGTCAAAATTGAAGACAGCGGTTTTGTAGGTCTGGCAGCAATTATTTGAGAAAAGGTTGTAACTATTATTACTGTACAAAAATGATGTAAATCATTTAAAGCTATAATCAACAGGATACAGTATAGAGAAGGCAAAGTTTTGAGCAGGTTAAAGAGAAAAGATCGAAGTTTTTGCCTCAGAAGACCGACATTGTTAGTTGGGGATGTGCGATTTTTCCTGTGCGCTGTGCTCTCTAGTTCTCTGGTCTTTTGTACTGACCAATGTCCTCATAGTGCAGCTAGGATGTACTAATTTATAACTCATGTTGTCAATATAATCCTATCTTCTGGACTCTGAGCATTGAAATTTTCTAGCAATATGTGTGATGCCCTTTTATTTTAGCCGATCCCAAATCATCACGTTTGCGAATAAGGTTTGGTTGTTGGTGTATGTGTGATGCCCTTTTCAAGATGATCGCAATTTTTTGGCTTGGGGAGGGGGGGGGTAAAAAGTAGGATTACGTTGAAACAAAAAAAATAGAGTAACAAAAAAAATTTAGTCGTCATCATTTGACGTTAACCTCTTTAGGATTGAAAACCTAAATACAGTATACTCTGAAAATTGAATAAAATGGAAGAAAGAATCAGAGGAAGATTCAACTCTGAAAATTGATCTACTAATATAAACAAACAATACTGCAGACTAGCAATAGCACAAATCTTCAAACATACACTTCCGTATAATAGTACACCTGATTATTACATTTGTTTTTCAAAGGTTTAATCGAAGATCGACATATGAAGGAGCTCGGCACAGGGGGCAACTCCGATTTTTCTCAAGCCAATGAAAAATACAATGATAGTGGAAACCATGGCCGCAACCCAACCAAACCAGCTCACTCGAGTGATTCTCTGGAAGCCACCTAAATAGAGCGTTACGCGGCAATCTTCCTGGATACGACGCTAAACAGATCGCGCATTCACCGTGTTTTCGTCCTTCCTCCGTTATCATCATATCACTGCCGTTCCATCTACAGTCCAAAAACTCGATTTTGATATTCGACTGCACCTCTTCTGGCAATGGGTTTTCACCTACCCTTTGCCATCTCTTAACGCATTTTATAACGTCATTCATATATTCTTCTTCCTCATCCTCATCCTCATCCTCGTACCCATAATCATCACCGTCTTCTACACCATCGATATAGACGTCAAGATCGTCCATATCGACGTCGACATGCATACTCTCATCAACATCTTTCGTAGCACCGGCTAGCGAAATCAGATTATACTCTTTATCATCGACTTTCAAGGAGTACGACTCGATGTAGTTCCCGTCATCAGTAGCACTACCGCAATTGACATTCATGTGATCGCGATCACGATCACAATCTCGATTAGTAGAATCGAGCAAAGTTTCCTGAGCTTTAACGTAGTCCTCCGAAGCGTACGTAGCCTCAACATCGACAACAAACACCATGCATTTAAATGATGTTTCCTCAAAAAGAAATCGAGAGTCAAGATAAGTACCAAGCTCACGTGCGACTTTTTCGACAGTTTCCGTGTACAAGAAGAATCGGGTGCCCGCGAATACGTCTTTGATACTCTCCTCCGGCCTCATACATGCTTGTACGCACTTTCGACCTGACAGCTCTTCAGTCCCGTTGCTATTCGAACCAGTTGGAGTACCCTTGAATCTTCTTTTGCGGAACATAAATATGAAGAGCGGTCCAAGACCATTCTTGTCAGCCATATTATTGTCGAGGCAGTCGAATACTCTAACTTGCTGAATGTGTGCGTCTTCAACAAGTTCTTCCTCCATTTTTCTCTCTATCTGATCTTTTTTTTTCTTTTAGGATCCTCTCTATCTGATGATTCTTTAAGTGTGTCTGTTGCTAACTATTTGGGCTCTCTGATTATTATGGAATTTGTTATAACATACAACTTTCCTTATAACACTCGATAAAATTTACAACTTTCCTTATAACACACTATAAAATTACTTACAACTTTCCTTATAACTGCTGTAGTCGGTATGTAGCTGTCTTCCAACTTTCCTTAACTACGACTTTATTTCCTTATAACACCCAATAAAATTACTTGATGCGTACGTAACACTCCACACACTTATATTTTCGAAAAAGAACACGCTTTTATGTAATTTTTACTTACTTTAATTTGTTAAATAGCACAACTATTATAATAACTAAAGAAAAACGAACACGATGTTTATGCATGAGTGTACATTTGTAGTATGATGACTATCTTTCCCAGGGCCGTGTTGTAAATTGCAAGCGTGCTTGGTGAGATTATATTGAAGCTAAAATTATTGTATCGAATGTCATTTTCATGTTAAAAATGAAAAGGCTTCTCAAAAAATATGCTATTTTTTTTTTACCTTTTATTTAAGGACAATGCTAGAGGTTCAAAAGTGTCAACAATCCGTGATAATTTTACAACACTATCAAAATTTTACTACTCACACAATTAATTTTACTACCTAAATTTTTTATTACAATTAATTTTACTACCCCGATCTCAATTTTACTACTACTAGCTCAATTCTACATTGTAAACAAATTATTGTGTCTACACGGTAGACATCTACCAATTTGTTTTATTTAAAAATGTGAGATGTTAACAAACAGAGAAACCGGAGGAAGTAATGAACCGATACTAGTAAACACTAAACACAACTCACAAGCCCACGATGAATTCTCGGAAATTATACCAAAAAACATTACAATAAAAGAATTTTATTGATATACGGAGTATTAATTATAAATAATAAATTACAATAAGTTGGTTGGGAGCCGCGAAACAATCTGGATCCCCACATCCTTGGCTATAGAATAACCAATACGAGTGAAAGTAGTATTCGGATCAATTCAGAGTCATTCAAATCAGATCGGATCAGATCAAAATGTTGAAATAACTATCAGAGTGTATTTGGAAACAAGGATTTGATTCTCAACTCCAAATTTGACATAAATCTTATGTTTGGGAATTCAAGAATTTGAGAAATTTGATTTGTGTCAAATCTTTTGAAATTTGTTTGAAATCCAATTAGGTCAAAAACAAATGGCACCTCAAGTGGTGTCATTTTGAAATCACCCTCCCCAAATATTTGATTTAAATTTGAATTACACATTCTCAAACGATGAAATTGAAATGATTACAAATTTTTAAAATTCTTGCTTCCAAACACTATGTCAATGTATTTGGTCCATAATTGACACTAATTCGCTGAACTTCAATCAAATTTTCAACAAATTCAAATCGGATCAAATCATTCAGAGTCACTCAAATCAGATCAGACGACGTCAGAATCATTCAAATCGTGATTTTCAACACAACTTAATTATCTCCACCTCCCTCCTCACCATGATTTTCATTTCACTAGTACTGCTACAAACATCCATCTCCTCTACACCACAAACATATGTCCCAACTCTATATCCGTAGATGTCCCTAAAATGGTCTTACCACTGGATGTGGGATGTATCACATGACTCAAATCATCAAACTTGAACAATTCTCTCATTAAATCGGAATAATGTATATTGCAATAAACTTGCAATATTTATTGAAATTTGGGTTAGTCTGTTACATTAAATAATGAAATGAATATGACTGTAATCCATAGCCAACCTAGTAATACATACAACGATACAAATAGTGAAGCCCCAGTCCGAGGATACATAATCCTAGCTACGGTACAAAATGAACATACAAGTAATACAACCATTCCGTCCCCTCATCTCCTGGATCGGAAACCGCCACTGCACTTCTTGATCCAACAGCAAAGCATACGAGAGATCCATCAGAAATCATCGTTCCTCGTCATTGCACTGTCTGATCCATCATGCCTCTCATTGGGTTATTCATTGTTTTAGGATCATACTCTTACGAGTTCAGATCAGAGGCCTTATATCTGTTAGAAGGAGTGCAGCCAGTCTCCCAAGTTTTAGAAACCTCGAGACTACGTATCTAGAATTTCATTCATCATCTAACCTCAGTTCGGCTGCTGCCCTTTCGTTCATTGTCCACACAAAAGCTGGAGAGTCCACCCGGGGCCCAACAAGTGAGCGGTAGATATACAGCTTCTCCACCGCACAGTCATCAGACCTAGAATCCGGAAGCCCTCTTTCGTCCATAACCTCTACATTCAACCTCGGTATCTTCTTGCTAAGCAGTTTACACTCCCCGTAGCTCACGTGGCACGAAGACATCCAAAGGGATCGCATTGTCTCCAGCTTTGCTGCATTTACCAGTAGTGCCCTTCCACCAAATGGGCAATCCCTGATCTCAAGCTTGCGAAGGTTCTTGCATCCTGACAGAACATAATGGAGACCCACATCACTGTCCCCAGCGAATGCAAGAGAGAGCATCTCAAGATTCTTGGCATGGGTGCCCATATACTCAAATACACGATCAGTGAGGAGACCAGACAAGGACAGGCGTCTCAAATCCTTGCAGTGCTCAACAATGGCTCCAAAACCATCATCCAGCGGCTGATTGGTTAAGTAGTCAGGGCACTGCGGCTCAATGATGCATAGACGGAAGCGTGTTAACTTTGGGCGATTCTTAGCAATGGTAAATAATGCTTCATTGGTAAATTGGCGACAAAAGTAAAGCACGGAATGAAGCTTAGGACAACCCATTGCAACGGAGACAAGACCTTTTTCAGTCAAGCAGACATTTGGTTCTTGAATATACGGCTCAGATGGGAAGACCCTTAACTCCCGCAGGTCCTTGCAAGACTGAGCAAGCACTTCAAGACCACTGTCTTCTATATAGTCCAGTACCTGAAAGAAATGTAATTCAAACATAAACATTGGCCTTTACGTCATAGAGAGAAGTAAGCATCTAATTCAGAGGGCTCCATAGCATCAAGAAATGCCAATTGCGCATCAAAATTTTTAATTATATTATGAGGTTTGTATGAAATTTGTCCTCTTGTTTTTCCGCCAGATTCACTAGCAACTGTCTACGTCCAACAGCTATAAAATGTATTAGGTTTACACAACTAGACAAAAACAAAGCAGAGAAACACTACTAGTAGCATCAGTTCCAACTTCCTAGATGAACAAACTAGCTAATCAAATCAGCCTTTTGGAATTTTAGGGTAGTATATAAGAAACAGCCATGCAAAATGAAACACATACCCAGAGACGCTGAAGACTTGGACAGTGACCCACAAGTTCACTGAGATCAGGGGAGTGAATGGTCGCATAACTCAGGTTCAAAGATGTAAGCCCTGAGCACACAGGATACAGCGCCGGAAGATAATTTGGTGCCACGTCATAGAGGCCAGAGAGGCCCTTAAGCCCTTTGCATCCTGTAAATGCCTTTGTGAGCTTTGAATAGGCTTCGGTGCTGAGCTCTGTCAAAAACGAGCCAGTCCCAAAGTCAACCAACTGAGGAGCCTTCTCCAAGATAATAGACAACTTTTCCAATGGCACTGCACGGTTAAGCCTAAGTGACTTTAGGTTCGGACATCTTCCAACCAATCGCTCCAAAGAACAGAATCTCAGCTCCGAGCCAAGGCATGCGATGTTAAGGGACTCAAGGGACGTATAACAATCCGGAAAATCACTAATCCAATTCCCACTGCGGTCATCAACTTCACTCTCGCACAAGTCAAGAGTCTTCAAGTATCTGTTAAGAAGAACGGGCATAGAACAATTATTAGAACCCAGACTTTACGACATTTATTAGATTTCATTCAGAGAAGCAACCTTCAGTAAACTAAGTTTCAACTCGTTTAAACGTAATTCTCGAATCACTCAGAAGGTATAAATTCTTTAATTATCAGTAATGCGAAAAGGAGAGATTCACAATCTAGGAATCAGTTGTAGAATCAGGTAGGTCAGCACAAATAGCACAAAGATGAAAAGCAAAGCACTTAAATAATTTCTTAAGAGCCAGAATAAAAAAGTAATGGACTTCAAATTATATTTAAAAAAAAAAAAAAAAAAGGCAGCATCTCAAAGGGGCCTGAATTGTCCAAAATGCAACCATCCAAAACAGAAAATAAAACCCACAAAAACAGTGGTCCATAAAAAAGAAAAAGAGCACAAGTAAAGGCAATTTAAGATAGTGACTTTCCATGCAGACCCAACTCAGGTACCCAAAGTTCGAACACAGCTTCATTTCCCACCCACAATAGATTTCCCACCACATTATACTACAACAATTACATACATGTGGCTTCCATAAAAATGAAAAAAATTATCTGCACAAAGAAGGTTCGCTTCTTTTTTTATATATATATAAATATATTATATACCCTCTAAAAGTACGTCATAGAATAGTAAAGAATCATATTGACTACAAATTCTCATTCATAAACATATCAATCACCTAAACCAATATAGAAAGCAACTAAGCCAGCCCTGAGATATACTCTGTGGTCCATTACGAACAACGTCCAAATCTTTCGTCACGCCATTTATCAAGGATGCCGCAACAGACAATGATACCAGCAAATATGTCACCTTTTATGTTTGCCCCATCGACAATTCTAGTGATTCAAGGCCAACCTAAAGGAAACTAAAATATTTTTGAATTGAAACGAAACTGAGGAAGTATTAAATTCGAAAGAACTGAGGAAGTATTGAATTCGAAACGGACTGAGGAAGTGTTAAATTCGAAACGGTGCTACATTAAACAAAATGCAATAAAATTCACAATGTGCAAGTAGTGCTTGAAAAATAACCACAATTAAAATCCAGAAACTTCACCTACTATTATCAAAAGAAGAAAACTATGCAAGTCCTTGAACAGGAGCAAATCAGCAAAATGCATGATTCTGGAGATATACTCCGTATTTTAGAAGGCGACCACCTCAAAGAATCAACACATGAAGCAACCAGCGAAACAGAAATGATTGAACCATCAACTAAATTAGCAGCAAAGTCGAATCTTTAAGCATAGATTTTGAAAACAACTTCATGTTTTATAGTATCATCACATACCCTATAAGTTTAAGTGTAAAATTAGCAAAAGGATCATCACAGTATCCAGCATTTGCAGGTATCTAATCGCGAGTAAAACAGCTTAGATCGAAATCAACGTTCAAAACTTAAATCTTCAACTACGAATACACGAATCTAAGCATCAAACATTAACAAATGAGGCAAGCACTAATCTGAAGCAAAAACATATGCAACAGAAGAAACCTTTAAAAATAATAAAGTCCAATTATATTCAACAAAAACACTAATAAACCAATCAACACTGCGACGAAATCGAAAAACAATACACACACCCCAGATCCTAGAACTTAAGTCACACACTCAAGTTCTAATCTTTCATCTTCAACCATTAAAATGGCAACAAAGGAAATGCACCCACAAATATCACACCTCCAAAATTAAGATCTAATAAAAACCCAGCAGCTGAAATAAGTCAAATGAAATCAAAAACTCTTAAAACTACAATCAAATCAAACACAGATTAACATCATTTTTTACCACCAAAATAAGTCAAATGAGCTAAAATCCTTATCACTCACGCAAGATCAAAATGACCCACAAAACACCAACCAAAAACCAATTACATATAACATTAAACTTCAAATAAATTAATCAGCTAAAGATCGAATACCTAAATAAAGTAGTAACATTTAAACTTCAATCAAATCAGAAATTAGCCAAAACCAATTTGTAAAAACGTAACCACAAGCTCAATTGATCAGTACCACCTAAAGATCAAATCTTAACATCATATTGTAGTAAAACTTCAAACTAACAGTAAAAAAAATGAAACAGTAAAAAAAAAGAAAAATGACCGACCTGCAATTAGCAGCAATAGAGGCCAAGCCATTAGTAGAAAACCCATCACAAGAACACAAGACAAGAACTTTAAAGTTACGCAACTTCTTGGCAATCAGCTCAAGACCCTCATCAGTAACAACCATCCGCTTAAACCGGAGCTCCTCCAACATCGGAAAAGCCTCAGAAAACGCGGATATCCAGGGGAAAGAATGGGCCCCCCAACCATCAGGCACGAGGTTAAAATCAGCAAAATGAGGCTTTCCTTTTATAGTAACAGATCGAACATCCCTGAAACGTCGGATCGCAGCCTGTGGGGCCACAGCGTAGCAGTTTCCGACGAAGAGTTTCCGGCGACACCACCTGTCAACCTCGTACCAGGTCTTGCAAACGAGTGAGACCGAGTTGAGGTCCGAGTGTGACTCAATGAAGGATAAAACGTGTTCCAAGACTTCTTCTGGGAATGCGGTGGCGGCGGTGGTGGCGGTGGCGGCGGCGGTGGTGGTGGGTTTGAGGGATTTTTGTGGGGGTGAGGTGGTGGAATCTTGGTCCATATTTCTTGGGTGCAGATCTGAAGAGATTGGATCTGATGGTGGAGGAGAGAGGGAGAGTCAAAATGAAGCTGAGTTTGAGTTTTAAGGAGAGAGGAGAGAGGGAAAGAGGAAGAAGAAGAAAGGGGATAAGAGAGGAAAGATGATTGGGTGAAGGATGTTGAGTGTGTGAGAAGGTGGGTCAATATTTTTTCACTATTTATTTGGAAAAACAAAACTAATTAATTACTCCGCTATTCCTCTTTTGTGTAATTTGAGTGAAAAATGTAGTATAACTGTACAAGTAACTTTTATTATTTCCTTCGTTTGACTTTAAACTGTGTAGGGTTAATAGATACGTATCTTAAGATGGATGTATATGTTTTTTGGCTAATTTAAGTTTTAAAAAATTGTTTGGCGAGTTAGATCAATATTTTATCTAACCCGTCATGTAATTTTTTTAGGAATTTGATTATCCGATTAATGTGTCCACCTATTTTAAGAAGCGTGTCTGTTTACCTTATGCAGTCTAAAGCCGGACGAAGAGAGTGTAGTTTGGTGTAAGAATGGTGGGGGTTAGATTAATGTTTTTGATTTTGTTGTGGGTAAATGTTGGTATTGGGGGTTTTGTGGGTGATGAGGGGGTTCAAGTAATGATTAAGGTTATCAAAGCTTCGTGACTCTTTCATTACAAACATCAAAAAACTACTTAGTATGTGTGTGATTAAAGCTTCTAACTTTTTTTCCTTTTGTGTTGTTGTAAATTCACTTCTTGATCTTGTCTCTTTGAGTGTTCATTTTTACTAATTTTTTGTTCTGACTTGGTTTTCAATTTGATCTACTGTCGTGTTGATCTCATATGTTGTAGTTTAATATGAAAGATAACGGATAATTTGGAGTCTTAAGTGGGAAAAAAAATCCAAATTATATTTAATGTACCGGATTAACCTCAATCTCTTATTATGGATTCTTGTGGATATCGCTTTATGACAATTTCTACCAAACATGTAGCGATGATTTCGCATTGGGGGGAGTGCAAGATGAGCTTTGGTAGAGCGGTGGCATAGCGGTCTAACTATAGTGGCGATCCTAAGTAGAACCAAATGGGTTCGCCTGACCCCACTTGAGAAATGATAAATAGCTTACTAGGTTAGTAAAAGACATGGGGCTTCGCTTAAAATAGTAGCAACTTGCTCAACAAATGTACTTGAGGTTTCAACTAAATGTACTTATTTTGATTATTGGGTTCGTCCCTAGGTATAGGATCCAAGAATGCGAGAAACCTCGGCTTGCTATTTTCTTCAGAGATTGCATTCTCTCTTGTTGTCCCAAGATCTTCTAAACACCTTTCTTTTATGGATGTAATCTGTTTTATTAAGGTTGGTTGTCTAATATCAAGCATTTGCCTACGTAAGTGAATAGTAATCGAATATGGACCGTTAGACCTAAATGTACATAAGATTTTTAAGTCAACTCAGTATTTACAATATATTTTTTTTTTTGAAGGGGAGTATTTACAATATTATGTACTCATGTTTGCAACTTTTTCCAAAATATATACTAGTAGTAGTAAAATCTTTATTTCAATTACTAAAATGATTTCACATTCTTCTCTTCACCAAAAGTCTTGACCTTATCATGCATTCATGCACCTTCAAATCCAGTAGTACCATAACCATCTTTTCATTCTTTTGAAAAATCTAATCAACAATAACACGTAAACAATATAAATCAACCATGGTATGTTGTACAAATGTCATGATTGTTTTGGTAGACAAGATATAGTTTAGTCAAGTTTTGTTGCTTAAAAAAAATGGAAGCATTTTTCATTGACAAGGCAGACTACCGCAAAAATTGGGCCGATCGCAATAATGGACCCTGCAACTTCTCTATCACTCGATGTTTAATTAGTGTACGTGTAACAAAGCTCTTAAATCTGGGATTTTGATTGTTTAATTTTACCCCAATAATTCTTGCACCACTCACGTGAATTAGAGATCTCAGTGTTCCAATTTTTTTTTTTTTTCACACGGAATTTGATTTATTCCTTTGCTTTCAAGATAATATGTTAGGAATTTAATTTCAAGATTGGTAAAAATCAAGGGTGATAATTTTGCCAAGTCAAATACTGTTTGGCTGAGCTCCAACGTCTGCAGAACTACTTCTCAGAAACTGTTTCTGGAGGAGAAGTTCCAAATTGGAGCTTCTACTTCTGAAGAACAAATTTACACTAGAAGTGCTTCTCAGAAACCAGAAACAGTTTCTCAGTTTTGGGTGTTTGGTCAGTTTTCAGTTTCTAGGACCCAGAAACAGTTCAGAAACACTTCAGAAGCTAAGGCCTGTTTGGCCAAACTCCAACTTTTGCAGAACTATTTCTCAGAAACAGTTTTTGAGAAATAGTTTCTGGAGGAGAAGCTCCAAATTGGAGCTTCTACTTCTGAAAACAAATTTACACTAGAAGTGCTTCTCAGAAACCAGAAACAGTTTCTCAGTTTTTGGTGTTTGGCCAATTTTCAGTTTCTAGGACCCAGAAACACTTCAGAAACACTTCAGAAATTTGGCCAAACACAAACTACTGCCAAGATAAATTTATTGAATCTGATTCATATAATGGACATATTTTTCTTCATTAATATTGATTTGCCTTACCAAAATCATTGAGTTAAGAGTCTAATGGTTAATTACTTAATTAAATAGCGCTAAGTTCATAAGCAAGGCCTAGGTGTTCCGGACTTCCGGTATTCAACGGTGCGATAATAATAACCAAATGTATTGTAATGGAGTCGCGTCTTACGTGGTTTCAGAAAATGTAATAAAACTCATGATTTAACAATTTGTTTGAGTTGTATAGACAAAAAAAAATCTAGTCTTATTAGACAATTGTAGTTTTTATCTTGGTACGATGGGCATGTTCGGTATCACTATCGTTTCCAGTTTTTGTTTTTTTAGTGTAAAAAATTTAGTTAAATAATTTACAAAATTAACTTTAAATTGTTTGGTTCTAAAATAGTCATAGAAAATATGAAAACTGACAACTGAAAACTGAAAACCACTTTTTCTGGTTTTCAAAAACGGGACTTCGGTTTTCAAAAAAACAGAAAACGGAAAACAAAAAATGATACCAAACAGACCCTAAGCTCTCGGGTAATGATTTGATAGGTCATTCTCAAGTTGCAAGGCTCATTTTCTTACCTTAATTCTCGTCATATCAAATTCTCGGTAAATTTCATACATTTCATTTGAATAGCATTATACTTTTACGTAAAAAAAAGTTAATAATTTGTTAGATCTTCAAACACAACTAGTTAATAAGCAAAGGATGCACCGGCACTTGCCGAAGAGCCAGAAACACTTAATTGTTACGCAAAGTAGTTGACTGGATAATGGATAGTATTAGCCATTGGTGGAGAGGACTCATCATTTTAGCTTACGTGAACCAGTAGAAGTTGCTAATTATTCTTCAACAAAGTACTCAGAAAAAGACTAGCGGATCACATGTTATCATCTACAATAATGAGAAACAGAGAATTGCGAAGGCTTCTCTTTTCATCATTGGTGGATATGTAAATGTGGATATAATGCTCATTTCCCACAATCTAGTAAAAAGATGGTGTATAGTTGAATTCAAAAAATCACAAGCATAGCACCAAAAAGTTAAGTTTCTCTTTCGTTGTTGTAGAAAGACTAATTTGTATTTCAATTTAACTCGTTGAGATGTTCAGTTGTTCACTATCACAACAATGTGTGGAGTGCGTTTTGTTACTTAACAGTCTAACATCAACAGACTATTTGAGACTTCTAAATCATTGCACATTTTAAATATGGACTTGCTCAATTCTTTAAGCATGAAGACATTTGGAAAGTAGTTTTGCTACTGTGCATCTTATTGTTAAGGTTAATTCATGTCAATACGTGTACAACGGCTCACATAGACAGCTCCATGCAGACATGCATCTAGCGCATGAACGGTACCTAAAGAGTACCGTGTATAGACGGTATACTATCAAGATGATCTTTAGTTGGTAAAAGCAATAGCTGGATGTGGTAATTAAACACTTGTCCAAGTTGGTAATTGAAAATCATGATCATTCCATTATGTGTGCTTATTAGTTTGATTTAAGGAAACTGTTTAAGCATGTTCCTGAAGTTGACTTGTGACAGAGTCATCATTATTCATACTCGTATACCTTAAGATTCCCTGTTCGTATTCTTTCATATGAACAAAGTTCTCTTTTTCAGGGGAGTTTACCTCCTCAACCTCTCCTTCTTCTTATTCCATCTCTTCCATTTTCTTTTATTTTCTCTTTTCTCTGATGTTATTGAACATCTTTTGCACTTTATAGTTTTAATAACAGTTTTCCTTTTTTTTTTTTTGGGTGAAAGTTTAAGATAATGTACGTTTGGCTCTTGTTCTTGCATGGTGGAAAAAACAAATGGACGTGTGCCATAGAGGAAGTATTTCTCAAATGATAATATTGTCATCTATCAATATAGCCTTGGATTAGTTAACTAGTTAGTGTCGTCTTGAGCTAACCTGATATTTTATTCGATTGTAGCGTCTCGAAATTAATTTGAAATGATCCACAATGTTTTAACTCAAAACAAGTCAACCCACGCGATTGCCAAATAGGCGAAAAAAATACTGCAGCAAACTTTATAACAATTTGAAATAAATCAATTTAACTCGATCCAAACAATGAACCTGACTCAACCATATAACCTTAAACAAACATGGCGCCTCAACCCAACAATCACGTTAATTCGGCAAGGCCAAAACGTGATTTGAACCGATTCACAATTTCACATCGATCCAACTCAAAACCGACCGGCCTGCACGATCGCCACCTCTAATGAAAACTGCTATACCGTGACTAAGGCGAAAGCGTAACATAACATTCCCAACAAAATGAACTGAAAAACTGAAATTGCTACGACTCACCCACACCAACGTGTTTCGAGATGAAAACCATGCAGAAGTGTAGGGGAAGAAAGTGGTACTTTGGGCCGGTCCACGTGACATAAGGTCACCGATCCAGTAGCAACTTTGCATGGAGACCTATGGGGTTTGCTCCCTTAATTTTCTACTATTATACCAATAAAAAATACAATCAACACTGACAAAAATCACTGCCAATTCTCTTTTTCATGATTTTTATATTACTTGGATTCTATTTCTCATTTAATACTTCCATTTTATATGGTCGAAAAATTAATTAATTATAGGATATAGTTGTACTTTTTTTTTTTTTTCGACGGGAAATTGTACTAGGAAATTATGAGTCCCAACTAGTTGGTAATCGTATGAAATTAGGTGCGTATGAGAGTTTGGAAGTAAATCAATAGACCCATACATGTATTATAGACCTTTGAAGGGATTTGTATTATTCAAGTTTAATAGGTCTAGTGGAGTATAAGAAATTGCATGCATTGAAAATGAACACAAACGTGAACTTTTTACCCGAGAATAGTTTAGTATAGTGTAAAAAGTAAGATAACTTTGATCACGAAAGTCATTAGAAATGTGACAGATATAGCCACCCCAGTGCATTGTAGCAAGATCTAGTCAATAACTTTGTGATCCCAATTTGAGTCACCTACAACCTATTACTACCTATGTATGATAATGTGTAACTAGGCTTGAATGTTAGGTGATGTAGATTCTATTGAAGAGTAGTAGTTATGTACGAATGTTAGATTTCAACGTGATTATCAATGGAAAATGTTTGAACCCCAATCACACCACTATAATCATCAAAGTTTTCTCCTTATATATATACATGAAACATCCAATGTGCATAATATTGGTCTTTTACTAGACTCATACAAGTATACAACAATAATTTGCCTTTCCTTTAGTAAATATTTTGAAGCATATACTACGGTATTTATAGTCTTATGAGTTGAGTTTAACATATAACTCTAGTTAGGATTTGTTGTGCATTAGGTGGTATAAGGCCGAAGGCCAGGTGAATAAACGATGGGGCCTGGAGGACCACCGCCAGGAGGCCCGAGTCCATGGGGGCCTCCCGGAGGATCGTATGGACCATGGGGACCTCCTGTGCCTGGTCCGCTACCTATTTTTGGTGGATGTGTTGACTTTCTCGGCTCTTGGTAAGCTCACATATTTTGTAAATTTTGAATGTAAAACAAAGTTATTTGGTTATCAATTATTCTCCGGTATGAACCACATAAGTTTAGCATCATATAGAATTGTGACTAGAAAAAAAAAAGGAAAAAAAAAGAAGATAAAGACATCACGAAACGAAATTACAATTCCATTTTCCATTTTTTTTTTTACGGGAAACCCGAACACATTCATTGCATAGATGATAGATCATTAGCTAATACAGAGGTAATATGTGGAGGATGGCCCTATGGGTCTCAAGCCACACAATCTCTTCCGACAAGGTCCTACTAAAAAACGCAACCTCATGGGCCGCCTTGTTACCGTTCCTACGAACATGCGAAAAGGATAAAGAGCTAAAACTAATAGCTAACATACATACTACTCCTACCCAAAGAGATTTTCTTGTTTCTTTTGGACAGTTTTGAGTTATCATGTCGGGAGCTATATTTAGACCAAATAAAATACCCGTTCTCAAAACTGTTAAAAGAAACAGGAAAATCTCTTTAATTAGGAGGGAGTTTATCCGAGACTATTAGCCCAAAAGAAGATTTCTTCATTTTCCATTCTTCATTTTCCTTGAGATTTCTTTATATTTTGTGGAACAAATGACTAACGGATTTCTCTATTAATGGCAGTTTAAGCTTCTTGTGCTGTTGCTGGTTGATAAGGGATTCTTTTGGTGGGCCTCCCGGCCCTCCTCCATTTGGGCCACCTCTACTTTAATATTTAGACTGTTTAAGCCTACTGCTCCAGCCAAATTTATTTGAGGCCTTGCGCGCTTATTGTTATTTTCGTTTATAGTACTCCGTGTATGATAGATGTGGTTTTAATTAACTGATCCACACTCTTTAGTTTTTTTCTTTATTTTAGAAAATAAAGCGATTCTTTTCATATTAATTAGGAAACGAACTTGACAGAACCAGACCATGCAAAGGAAATACATGGATGTCTAGATTTACCTGAGTCACCTCTTATATAGCTAATATACGTCAAACGGTAAACCGGATCGGTCCTAATGTATAAAAAAATTACACTTTATCAGGCAGGGAAGCTTCTAAAAAGTGTCTACAGTACGCATAGGAGTTTATTAATTAATTAACACGTTACATATCCATGCAAGAAATTTCCTTGCCAAAGCCTATAGAGCGTCTCCTCGCAAAATTCGATTGATCTATCTCCAGAAGAATCAAAATAAAAACATGACCAAAATTGAGTTTTGAGGATTGAACAATTTTCAAATTGTAACGGTCAGTTTTAGTGAGAAAGACAACTAAAATAGGGCAGCTAATAGGGCGAAGAATCTGCATTTACAAATTACAATTAATGAAAAGTCTTAAACTTCTAAAGTAAAATTAAGGTTTGGATCATTAATAGAATTTAACTGAATTTAGGCTAATATACTCGTAGATCAGAGAGGGTGATTAATTAGAGGCTTAGAGCTTAATTAGCTTCCTCCAAACTTCCTATGACAAATTGACAAGCCCAAACTACATATGCAACAAATTTGGTACGTTAGTTAAAATGGCTACTTAGTTATATCATCATACAAAAATAAATGTGTCCAAGTTACTTCAATTTTCCATATGATTTACCCAATTTAATTAGTTCGATGTGAACTTTGGTAAATATAATAAATAAACTTTAATTTATCTAGTTGTTCGTTATTTATATTCATTTACTCATTTGGAGAAAATGTCCATAAAACGACAAGCAAAATTATTTGTTAGGTATGTGATCATAACGACAAACGTTATATTCGTTATTCATTATTCGTTATACTCAACACCAATCAAAACCATTATAGCTTTGTCGTATCTACACGTACAATTTAAATATACATACACCGAGTAGGAACATCGAGTTAATTAATGAAAGACGATATGTTCACCAATTATAAAGGACGAATATATGGTAATTAACAACAGAAATTTTCTTACGAATAGCCTTGCATGCACTCTATATTAGTTCTTTGAAATCAAATGCATCGCTACAATGACGATGTAACATCAAATCTAAGATATAAAGGAAAAACATCTTGAGTTATTACACTACTCAAAATTAAGCCTGTAATATCCTAGGGTGTTACATAAAATGCAACTTATGTACTAAGAATCTTAGTTCTTAGATGAGGAAGAAGTTGGTGGTGGTAAATAGATTGAATTGTGACCAGTAGAAGGCCCACTTTGTTGAGGTGTGCCGGGTAACATTTTTCCAAGTACACGGCCATGACCATGATATACGTACTTGTTGTCTTCTTGAACTTTCGTTCGTGTTTCTCCACCACGTTGTGCTTCATACAATGTTGTATGAGAAGGAATACGATGCTCACCGTTAATGTTGTTCTTGTTTGAATGGTTGTTGCTATTAAAAGTCGTCGTACCGTGAAGACGACGATGGATTATTCCATGACCTTTGTTCATGGACGCTAGGAAGATTATCATCAAGAGAAGAATTGCACACTTTGATTTCAAAGCCATTAGATAATGGTTTTTGGGAGATAGCTAGATCTCTGACCTGTTTTCTTCTCTCTTTGTTTTTGAGGTTGTTTTAGGTATGTTTAAGGATGTTTCACCAGCCTAATTTATAGAGTAAGTATAAGGTATGTAACGGAAAACCAGGTTATTAGGTCAAATTATCTAACCAATAGTTCAAAATATGTCACTAAATACTCACTACCCTGAATGGTTAAAAAAACCGATCTATTGGTGGCATATTTGGGTATGTAAAGCCAATACTATACAACAAATGGGTATTTCAAAAAAGGTACTTATTTAGATCATCGTCCTGCATAATAAATGTGATTAAACTAGTGCTTTGGGTAATTTAGCTAAAATAGGAATAATTTGTTGAAAATTAAAGTCCAAAAATTGTGTTTGTGAGTGTGAAACTTGTGGGTTCAGAGTTAAAGATATTAGAATACCACTGTTTTCTTAATACCATGTCTGGTTTTGTAGCACTTGCACCATCATGTGTGCCCCCTCATGCACAATTAATTTCTCTTCCTTGGCTCCTGTCTCGCTTTCGTGCATGACAAAATCAGTAAAACTCCTTATTGAATTCATGCATCCTTAGCGTTAATCTATTTTGTAATATGTGCACCACGAATTTACATATAAATACATGTACATTTCCATACCAGTGTTACAACCGTTGTCGATTATACTAACAGGAACCGATCAGAGTGCAACTACAAAGTAAAAAATAATTAAATTTGTCTTGGTCACCAACATTTTTACGTACGATTTACCTGAATTAATTATAGCTTGATCTGAACCCTATATTATATTATAATAATTTCATTTAGCTTGCTAGGTTGTGCGTTATTTACTTGTGATCTTAACGACAAACAAAAAACGTTAATTTGCTTGTGATCTTAACGACAAAACGTTATATTCATTCATTATATTCAACGCCAACCAAAACCGTTATACTACCTAACTTTAATTTGTCGTATCCATGATTAAAACTATACACTCAAGTAAAATAATTCGAGGTACAAAAATACTAGGAGTCTATATGTAGACAAAAAAAATGTCTATGGTTAGTTTGTAGTAAAATTAATCAAAGGTAGTGCAGTAAGTTTTGTTGTATAATTTTGTAAATATTGGATTAATTGAGAAAAAAAGAGATAATCAATGGTCCTTTAATTTATTTGGGAATCAAATCAATTTAAATTTCTTTGTTTTAGTACTGATAAATCCGTAACAATGTTGATTTTACTGTCAGATTCATAAATAAGTTATTTATTAATAGCGGTGGATTTAACAACTTCTAAACATGTCCACTTAGTATGCTGATGTCAAATGGATTTCCTTAAATACCACTCACATAGTAACGCAACACACATGCACGCATATGCATGACACACGCCTAAGAATATATTTATTATGCAACAGTTACCACTAAAATCGGCAAGTATATCTTTTAAAAATCATTCTAATGAAAATATTACTCTATTCTTTCTTCAACAAGTCTCCTGTGATACTGTCTCACAGGGTGAGACGGGCCCAAAAAGAAGATAGCCCATTAATGAAAATAAAAATAAAAATAAAAGAGTTAATAAGTTATAACCTTGAGTTTTGTAATCAAAACTACAAGTTATAAATGTTTATGCTAACATTTGAGTTTTGAACTTAAAAGCTTGAGTTTTTAATGTAAATTTCTAATTGGGTTAATTCACGTGGTACCCTCGTGTTTTGCCGATTTGCATGTGGTACCCAATGTTTTGTAAATTTGTACAAAATACCCTCGAGATTTGACTATTTGCACACGATACCCTAAATTTAACTCTCCCATTAACACCGTTAACTTTTTTTTAAAAAAAACATGTTAATTCACGTGGTACCCTCGTGTTTTGCCGTTTTGCACGTGATACCTAATATTTTGCAAATTTGTACCCTTACCTTTAAATTTCCGTTAACGCCATTAATTGAGAAAAAAAAACTCTTTGATTTTCTCCTTCATCACCATCTCTATCTTCCACCCACCACTTTCATCATCACCATATTCATTTTCTCCACAACCGTCATCAAGATCTTCATCATTTTTCACCGCCACCATCGTTTCCACCCATAATAAATACCATAACCACCATTTTTTCCTTCTCCATTGAAATCAACTTTTAAACGGCGTTAACGGAATTTTAAAGGTAACGGTACCACGTAAAAAAAAGTCAAATCTTGAGGATGTTTGATATAAATTTGTATCACTGGGTACCACGTGCAAATCGACAAAACACGAGGGTACCACGTGAATTAACCATCTTTTAAAAAAAAAGTTAACGGTGTTAATAAGAGGGTTAACTTTAGGGTACCATGTGAGCAAACAGTCAAATCTCGAGGGTCTTTTGTACAAAATTGCAAAACATTGGGTACCATGTGCAAATCGGCAAAACACAGGGGTACCACGTGAATTAACCCTTTCTAATTTAACTTAAAACTTGAATTTTCGTTATAAGTTTTTGAGTTTTATATTTATATAAATCTTTAAACTCATAATATAAATTCTCGAATACTTAATATAAATATTTGAGTCAATTTAATTAGTAATCACCATAAAAATGCACAAAAGATATGAGAAATATTGTGAGATAAAAATAATTGAGAGGATAGTGTATAATTTATTGGGCTTTTAGTATTGGATCTGGTCTCACATGGTGAGACCGTCTCATACAACAATTTGCCTTCTTTGAAATATTTGCAGCTATATTCATGGAAAATTGGTAGTAAGATTCACAAAACTTTGGCAAGAATTTTTTATGCATGGTATTAATATATTAATCACACTAATGATTGTTACGGGGTCTTTTAGCATTGTATGGTTGCAATTTTAACTTTCTACTCACTGTTTTAATTTTTTGAATGAAAATGGAGTAAATCATCCTTAAATTTGTGTTTTGTACTTTTTGAGAATAGTAAGATATCTACAACACTTATCTTTTATGGCTTCTTTTTCCAAGTTTCTTTGGTTTAGTTTGTACGGTAGTCTTTTTTTACAGGCTTGCATGTGAAAGAATGATGGTGATTAACGAAACATAGGATGTACTCCGTATATGTCCATTACATAGCCGCAGGCCAAGAACCGAAAGATTGAGTAATGAGGCACATAAGATAATGGTATATGGCCAGGCTAGGTAGACATTAGACACTAATAACTTAACCATTCTAATTATACGTACAACATACTCCGTACATTCCTATATTTTCTTATCGATGATATCATTATTGATGTTTACCATAGGTCTACAATCCTCTGAATTGGGACCTATAATCGTCCGACTTCCTACATTAGGTTAAGCTATTATATGATACATATAGAAAATCATGTAGAAAGTGGGGTCACATAAAAGAGTGTCAGATAAAACTAATATTAGTTTTATTTTTTTACCAGAGTTTGAACAGGTGTGAGTCATACAACTATACAAGTCATGTGCAATAAAAATTCAATTTATGATACATAAACCACGACAAGTAGATAAACATATGAGAGTCGAAACGGGTCATGTGAAATAAAAAGTGGGTTCAATTTTCTGACACATAACGACGCGTCAGATAAAACTAACACTTATTTTACGAGAATCAAAACAAGTGCGAGTCAGTAGTGGTCATGTGTAATAAAAAAAAATAGGTTCATAATAGATAGAAAGCGCTCGAGATGGTGATTATATCAAGTTCAGTTAGTTACCAGGTTGGCAATCAAATATTTTAATGGGTTTAATGTTTATCTTAAATTACCATAATTGATTATGTTATAGATAATTTTTCTATTGTTTACATATAGATCGAATCCTAGGATCATCCTTCGAGGTAATGAAAGAGTATGTTCACTAATAAAGAAAGAATGATAAGGTAACAACATAAATGGAAGCTAGCTTAGGAAGATTATTATCAAGAGAAGAATTGCACACTTTGATTTTTTCAAAGGCATTAGATGGATTTTTGGAAGATAGATCTCTTCCTTCTCTCTTTGTTGTTGAGGTGGTTTAGGTATGTTACGTATGTTTAAGGGTGTTCCACTTGCTTAATATATAGAGGAAGTGTGAGGTGCGTTACACCATTACGGCCGGGTTAGTATTGGGCCGATTTATATGTAACCAATAGTTTAAAGTAAGTCACTAAATTTTTATTATCGTAATATTCAGATCATATCAGAGTCATTCAAATCAGATCAGATCAGAATCATTCAAATCAGATAAAAAAATGTTCAAATAACTATCAATGTATTTGGTACATAATTGATATTAATTCGTTGGAATTCATTCAAATTTTCGACCAGATCAGATCAATTCATGAAAGTAGACATTAAAATCAAATCAAATCAGATTAAAAAGATAATACAATCGTATCAAACGGGGCCTTAGACATAGTACCAAGTCATGATAGGATTAGGATCCCGTGGCTTCGGATCATAGTAAGCTTGACCAAATCCAGCCCATAGCCAACCTCAGCTCGTTAGTCGATTATTCCAATTTGCATACTTCTCGGTTCTAGCCATTGTTCACCCTTGGCATCATGGTTAATCATAGCTTAATTTGTACGGTTCAACATTGCATAGTGTTGCTATAGGCTTAGTTTGATAGTATTTAATAAAAGTGGTATTAAGACCATTTCAGAGTTATTCAAATCAGATCACATTAGAAAAGTTCAAATAAATATCAATATATTTCGTCCATAATTGACACTTATTCATTGAAATTTAATCAAATTTTCAACAAATTCAGATCAGATCAATTTAGATAGATGCAGTCTTGTCAAACGGGGCGTAACAAGTGCTAACTTTTCTCTGTAGATTTAGCATGATTAAAAAAAAAAAAAAGTTGAATCGTATGTTTCACGAACCTACAGATAAAATTATACAAAGGGAATATATCAATCTATCAAAATTGATCGAGATAGTACAAATTTCGTTCTCACATCGATCAGGCTGCAATAATCCGAAACAAACCAATTTTTATAATAAAAAGCTGACTTCATACGTACGGAGTAATAATTTTGGCCTTTTGAATTGAGGCAAATAACGTCTTATGTGTCACAGTATTACACATCATTAACTAACATACATCGGGAGGAAGATTAGACGTATTAAACATGGAAGAAGAACCAATTTGAGCCTGTGATAGTTGAACCTTAAGCGCATAATTATCCATCTCAGCTATCCTCAACTCTTCCCTACATTGCAAAAGCTTCCCGTTCAAGCTCACGACCTCTTGCTCCGTCTCCTTGACTCTCTCGTAGTACGGGTATAAAATTCTCACGGCCTTTTTAAGCACGTTCATATCCTCATTCAGCTTCAAAATCTTCTTTACGAGTTGTTGATTTATCTCAACGCTCTTCTTCTGGTCGCGCGCTGCTAAAACCGTAGCAGCGCGCGCTTTTGCATCATCTACGCTTGCCGCGCTACTCATCTCTCCTACAAACAACTCCACCCACTTGTAATCCTCTTCACTGACCACATTGCCCTTGTCTTGACCAACACGCTGTTGTTGTTGTTGTTGTTGTGGATGTGGCTCTTCCATGGGGGTGGTTTCGGACGAGGCCATAACCTCTTGAAGCTTCTTGATGGTGCTAGGGCAGAAAGTTGGACAGTGTCTCTTGGACAAACGACGACATAATTCGACTTCGTCTTCGAAAGCGAATGATCTCTTGGTACCGCATACTAGGGCAGCCATTGTGAAACAAATCCAAGGTTTCAACCAAGGGATTTATTTATCGAGAGATCTATGTATGTTTGGTGGTAGAAAATTTTGTACGAGACTTTTGTGAAGGTTTATAACGTATTTATAGAGCACGATTATGAGCCGACCTAAAATTAGGATTAAGGAAAATACAAGTTTCCATACGCGTCCGGAATATTTAAGGTAGCGTCAAAATTAATCTTTCCCTCTAGTGTTTTAGGAATGCTGCAACTACATACTCCGTTGGTTTTATACCACTCCGTTCCAATTTAAACTTCCCATAAAATTAGGAAAGTTTAAGTTGGAAAGTTCAATTTAGGACGGAGTGGTATAGGTAAAGCCCAGCATTGTAGCTCATCCGTAAAGTTCTCGATTGTGTGAGATGAGTAAACACAAACCCGAAAATTCATACTCCCCCTATTGTATTAAGTTCTTTACATTTTTGTTTGAAGCTAAGGGTGTATATCGTGTTTGCACAGCTTCTCCGCAACTTTGCTTTTGACGGTATGAGTTTATATGTTAAGACTCGCATTAGTAGTGATTTCAACTCGATACATCTCGACAATTGCGCTTAAGTGTTTACAACCCCGTCCCAATTTAAATTTCTCATAAAATTTAAAATCACCTCACATATTCAAAAGACAAGAGAAGTTTAATTTAAAACGGAGTGGTAATGAGTAAGAAGGTTAATCAGAATGAGGACAGGGTCACAGGGCTGTACATGGGAACGTAGGTACAGTTGGGCGCTTGAGGTGAGCTCAACATATATCATTAGATTTCTGAGACGAGAGGCGACGTGTCGAACAAGGCAACAACACAATTCAACAAGCGTGCCTACATACAACAACACGAACAGGCTGCACAGCAATCTGTTTCCAAGTTTAACACCACGAGAGAGCAAAGTAAAACTAAGCCAAACGAGCAAACAATAAGGCAGCAACATCTCACACATCACCTTTCATATCTACTGCCGGGCGGTCATCACATTCAACAACACAAATGAAGCAAAGAATAAAGGCTTAGATCGACATCGCAATTGAATAAGCTTTAAAGTGCGCGATAGCAACAAAAGATCAAAGTTCACCACCCCATATTCATTGTAAACAATCTTCAAAACTCGACTAAGTCTGATAATAACAGGAAAATTACTGATACTAGTACTACTTAAAAGACCTGATCTGTCAAACTCCACGTTACAGAGATCACTTCTTCTTCTCAGCACCTCCGGCAGCCCTAGACTTCCTGAGAGTTGTTGACATCTCCTCTCTCTTTCGCTTAGCCCTCTTGTGGGTTCCCAACTTTCTCTTGGCCACCTTCAATGCACGCTTGTCCTTCCCGACCTTCAGAAGCTCAGTAATCCTCTTCTCATATGGAGCCTGTCCAGCAACCTCCTTGATGATGTTCCTGATAAAGATAACCCTCTTGCTGGTTTTCTGGAAAATAGAGACCAAGTGAGATGGTGATCAGTAACTGGAGATGTTACTAAAACATCGTAATCAGTTATGGCCTAACAGAACTTAACAAGGAACACTCTAATGAAAGAACTAATCGTAAACAGAACCTACCCCTTTCCTGTCAGATGGTCTAGGAGCAAGTTCCTTCTTGGTGACGATGTGACCCTTGTTGAGGCCAACAAAAAGACCAGTGTTCGGCTGTTTAGGAGCCATTACCTACACGAGAAGACAAAACAAATGCTCCAACGTCAGCCTCCCATACACATATTAGCTTTTCACTGCAGCAGCAAAACATATACAAGAGGCAAACAAAGACAGATCCTTGAGTGGAACAAATTGGCGGGTAGACAGAGTACGGAAAGAACCACAGCAAAAACTAAGCAATCTATTTGAACCCAACAAGGTCATCAATGTTCAAAATGACACATTACATTGATTCAAACAAAAAAAATTCAACCTGAACATTCAATTAGGATTTACACAGATAAAGCACATCTACAATTACAGCCACAGTACGTAACAGAAGCCCTTAACGAAGAACCAATAGATTAGGAATCGACAGAACAGAGATACGGTATGCAAACCCTTTCCAATACCTTTTAAATACATCGAGCAAGACTACACAGTACGTCAAAATATTTAACTAACACTTTCACCCAACAAACTCAATTCACAGAAAGTCGACGAAAAATTCTTCTTTTGAGAGAGGAGAGGAGGTCAACGGAGTTGGAGGATGCATAAACCCTAAAGAGATATCACTTCAATACAACAAATACGCAGAGTTTTACACAAAAGAAAACCGTATTATTACTCGTTCACAGTAAATTTTTAGTAATCGATGAACAAAACCCCATACATGTCGACTATATTAGCTTGACACTAAATCTCCACACTACCTAAATGATTAAAACAATGCACCAGATAAAGTATGACATTACTTTGACATCACAAAGCAAAACTTCGTCCTCTCGACAAAATCACTAGAGAAGACCCAAAAACAAATTCAAAGCACGCTCACGAACCTCAATTCAAACCGCCTTGCATACACCCAATAATAAATCAGAGGACACACTAACAAACACAAATTTCACTGACACCAGAGGGCAGACTATCAAACACAAATTCCAAACCAACCCAAAACCGCCTCGAACGCAAGATAGCCCGAGACATCGAAATAATTCTACTAACTGTACAATTCCTAAGATCACCTACGCATCTAAATCACCCCTTTAACAATCTCATACGCTAATGCCCACAAAACTTTAAACTCCCAAAAATCAGAAATCAATGAAAAAAACTGCAGAAAAAAAATAAAGGACAACAAACATAAATTTAACAACCTAATTTCCCTACCAAAATTAATGCCAAAAAACCCCCAAAAATCACAGCCACAATAAATTAAAAACACATCTACAATCTAACAGACTAAAACCCACAAAAAATTACAGCGACAACAATCTCATAAACTAAAACCCAATACATGATTAAACTAACATATAAGATTTATACATACAAATTAACAAAATGCATGAATATAATAAATCAATGATTCATACAAATAACAATAAGATTGAACAAAAAGCATCAAACTTTGAATGAAAAATGGAGAGAGAAAATGACCTGATGTTGAGAGATTTGTGACGCAAAAAAAATGGAGGCGGCCTGAGGAATGAAACGAAGAGGAACAAGTTGGGCGGAAGTTGTGTGGTTTTGTGAGGGTTAAGCTTTTATTCTGAGACGTTGATTTTGATATTTATTTGACGGTCAGGATTTCATTTTCTACTAGGGTTTTAATGATGTTTGATGGGCTTGTGGTATACGTTACGTAGTCTGGGCTTGTTGAGCTGTGGTTAATAGTCCTTTATTTGTAGCCCAATATAAGGTGGATTGGAATATTTGTATAGCTCAGCTCTTTTCTTTTTTTACTCTCGTTTAGCAAAACTCATCTTACGATATTAGGCCGCGTATGAATCAATTGACAACGTATCATCTATTAGGCCGCGTATGATTCAATATTTTAATTGACAACGTTTTATCTCTAAAGTCCACCAAGGCTTAGGGTTGAATCATATGTGACCTTAGTATTATCTAGGATAAGTAGAGTTTAGGAGTGTTTATGTTTTTCGTTTCCAACTTTGTTAAAACTTAAAACCAAATTTCGATTTCGATTTCGATTTCGGTTTCTCCTATTTGATCAAGTAGTATTTACGAGTATGTCGAATCAAATTCACAAACATTGTGGTATCTATTGATCCTCAGATTAGGATTTGTAGTCTGTTTACCAACTGTATACTTCTAACTCGGTTCACATATGAAGTATTTTAAGCTAAACATGAGATCATGAGTACTGAAATTTTTTGACGTTTGACAATTAGTCATCATTGAAGGTGTTGCAAAAGTGTGATTCCTAGCAATATAGCATCATATCAGATTAAGACGGACAAGTACAATGGTAAAAAAATACATCACCCAATTGTGACTTGGGATTTGACACGTGGACACATTTCGAGGTTTTGATACTAATTTAGGAAATTAGGACTAATTTAATACGGATACAATAGAGAGACTCTATATAGAATTTAGCTTTACTTTAAGGTGAGTAAGTCCTAGTCTCCTTCAACTACTCTGAGTACTCTCGTGTCTTCACCAACTTCCTTAAAAAGCTACCGCTCTCAAATTGCCAACATCTACGCTTCCGTAGCTCAAACCAACTTTTCATGTGCAATTGTGCTTTTGCGTAACATCCCCGCATTTAGTAACTTCCTATCTTCAAGTTGAAGCTTTATTTCTTTGTTTTATGTTGATCCATGTTCCGTCTATATATTTGCCAACTTGACATCCAATTGACCGTAAATAGATCGATGTCGTTCCAATTAGACAACTAAGACAAGGCCGTGGGAATCTTGTATTGCAACATTAACATAAGGTTCAGTTACCATATCATTGCATAAACTCGGAGTAATTCGTGGATCTTTACTCACGTAATCATGAAGAAACAAATATCAAGGTTTTTTTTTGTTAGTAACAAGATGGAAAATGAAAGTGGTGAAGTCACAAATAAGAGAAATGTAAGACGTTCATTTGTACTCAATTTCAAAGAAACGACATCCTACGAATCGAAGCGAGAAAAAACCACCATAAAAATTTCACCTCGGTAATTGATGAGTTCAACAAGCATTAGAGTCGAAGATCTCCCCCATTTGCTAATCGAAATCAGATTTTCGTGGTCCGTCTAGTTTCGCAAGTCATATTTTGTACGGAGTATACCAGTCTACTCCGTATATGATAATTTCTTTTGTGGCGTATGATTGGAACGTATAGCCGATGGCCCGATAGGTTTAACATAACCAATATCTCAATCTTAACCACCAGTCTCAAACATTTCCCCGCAATAGATATTTCATCAGTCAATTTCCCCGCCACAAAGCTTGTAGTACACGAAATTATTCATTACAATTGATCATTTGATACAAAATATATCATACAAGACTTAGACTCATACACAATCAAAAGTTACTAGTAGTATGAAATCAAAAATATCATACATTATACAAAATTACTAACAAAATAAAAACAAACAATTAATACGAATTATTATTATTATTATTATTATTATTATTATTATTATTATTTTTTACTGGTTTTACTATTCATCGTCTCATAAAACCGTATACTCAGCAACGACAGCGACAAATTAACCTCATCTTTCCCCCACCGCTTACTCCCCCTCCCACGCGCCGCCGATAGAGGCGGCGCAGCCGCAGTTGGGAGTGTCGGAGAAGCCGTCTTGCACAAGTAAAGCGAATAAAGCCGGCGAAAACCGCCGAGAGCAAGAACGACAGATCTGAGCTGCTTCTCACCGCCGCCGTGGTTAACATTAACCCAGCGGCGCGTGCAGATCAGTTCCCATAACCGCTCATCCTGAGCCGTCCGATACCATAACCTGCTGACGCAAGATGACACGCCTAGAGTCCGCGCGTCGGCGTGCTTGAATATCTCGTATAACAGATTCTCATCCAATCTCGAGAACAAACTCTCATCGCCGTCGTCGGAGTGATTTTCTCTCTCCTCTGACTTTTCGTCAACGTGCGATTTACGCTTCTTGCTGGTGTCCATGGAGAGGTGGAGGTTGTGGTGATGGTGGTGGTGGTGGTCGTCGGCGGCGGCGGAGATGGTTCGTTTCTTCGACATGGTTTTGGGGGAGGAGAGAGAAAGAGAGATGTAATGTAACTTGTAAGAGAAGGAGAGAAAAAGGATGGGGGAGAGAGAGATGGATGTATGTGGAGGGAAAAAGGGGGTGGGGGGGGGGAATTATCTAAGAAAGTGGATTAGTGAGTGGTGAGGAGTTATCGAAACGGACAAAATGTGAGTTAGGGACGTGTTTTTTTGGGGTTGCGTACCTGTGACGCGTCATTCAGTAAATGGGTAAACAAGATACCGGGTAATCGGGTTATTATTATCCGGTTGGTCGGTACCGATGATTTTGTTGGTACTCAAAGACCAGTTTTTTTTCATTTGGAGTGGTGGATCATGTACCAAGCTCCTGGGCTTTTAGTATGAACCCCAGGCCTGAGAGTGGTACACTGGTAGTGGTGCATGCTTTAGTTTATTCGGTTCGATTTAATCGAGGAGAATTATGTGCGACAGCTTAGTATTGTATTTCATTGGTGTGATTTGATTTTAAAGAACTTGATTTAATCTAATTTAAACTACATTTATCGATAAATTAACTGCAGTTAAACGAATTAATCATTAGAAAAAGACTAGATCATTACATTCATTCATTGTAATTTAAATAACTCTGATTTGATTTGAATTGATTTGAATGAAAATGATCTGATTGAACAAGCAAGGCTTCAGCTACAAGCAGAGCTTCCACAAGTATGCTCACAGCAGCAACAAGCATAGGTTCATGTATAAATCAGTTAGAGTTTGTTAGGGTCAAATAAAGTTTGAAACTGCCAATGCTTAGTTGGCACTTGACGGTTATCAAACTATGTCTGTATATATAGCTTAATTTATACACATTTGTAAAGTGATTCAATTTGTTCTAATGAAATCAAGTTTATTTACTCTGGTGTTCATACTTTTATCATGATTGAATCGGTCTGATTTGATTTGAATCCACTGTTTATTAAGTTGAATCAAGCAGATCTTAACACTGTTTCGATGCTCAAAGTAAAAGAGGTTGGGGACTGCCTATTCAAATTGCATGGTGGTTTCAAAGCATTTGCCAATTTATTTTACCCAAAATGAACATGCTCCATGGATTAATAATCTTTAAAACATCCAAGCTAGGAGTATACCAATCCGTCCCATATTAAACTTTTTATGCAAATTTAAATCTTCTCACAAAATACTATTACATTGGAAGTTTAAAAAGAATGCAAAAGTGTTGTCAACTTTCAAGGAAAACAAACTAATGCCTCCAATTTCGGTTTCGTTAACCATAACCCTTATAAATTGTGAACTTAAACCTACATATTATCGGTTCTATTACTTATTTTTTTTAAGTTCAATTTGATAAGGTTTAGTTTCAACTTTGTTTCAACGTGTGTATATTTTTTATTTTTTTTTGGCACACTCCTATCCATGGCCCATGGCACTCTGGTCGTACGGCTCTGCGACAAGATTCGATCAAGTGAAGTTGTCATTTGGATCAAAACATAAGAAAGGGTGCTTATCAGGCTCAGCTGGCATAGACAATTAGACATAGAAAGAGAATCAAACAAAAGAAGAGGACGGAGGCAATATTCGACCCACATTTCCAATACGATGCAACAGTACAAAGTTTGCTGATCAGATCCAAATATCAAGCATATCACTGATAACAGATCAGGGAAATTGCTTGTTGCTTGGATTTTTGTTGCTCCACGATTTGCCAAATTGAAATGTAGTAACACACTAACACGTTTTCGAAGGACAAAAATCAAAATAGAAAAACAACCAAGATCAGATATATACGGCACGTACTTATCCATTATACTCCGTATTATTGTTCGACAGTCTGAGAACTTAGAACTGGTTAAGGCGTTTAGCTATTTGTACAATACGTACGTGTAGGATTTACGCATACTACCTAATCGTCTAGTGATTAAGGCCATGTTCAGCAACACACTAACAAGTAGAATGTAGCATTTTGACCCGGTCAAAATGCTACTTTACATGTTTGGCAAATATTTTGCAACTAGCATTTTAGGTAGTAGTTAGCATTTTGACTAGCATTTGGGAAATGTTTCCCAAAGTAACATTTTGGGTAAAATTTTGCCAATTTTTTTTCTTTTCCTTGTTTTCCTCACGTTTTATAAGGAGATTTAATTTTATATGAAATTTATTAGATTTTTTTTTTTAACTTGATTTCTACTTCTTTTTTCACATGGATTTGTAAGCTTGCACAATAGAATAGAATAAAAGCTTACGGAGTATTTATAAAATTTGGCAATATGTTTTTGTTTTTTTTTTTCACACAAAATGTTATTAAAGACAACACAAATCCATATTTTTTAATAACTCAACAGCTGCTTTTGCCGAACACGTCTACATCATCAACTGCTACTTCTGGATCAAACATCTACCTGCTACTAAAACAGCTACCTGCTACTCAAACCGCTAGTGTTGCCGAACAGAGCCTAAGATTGAAGCAATTTTTGTATTAACACTCACGTTCTACATCTTGTGATAGGCCGCAATTTAAAGCCTCTTTTACACTTAGGCCGACGCTATAAGTAGCTACTATGATAAACTTTTACGACTAGATAATTATCGATGTTATTTGAAGCGTATTCATCTCTAAACTCCATCGGGCTTTAATATTAAGTCAAACTATAATCTAGCATATGAAACATATAACTTCATTGTTAAGTCTTGTGCTAGATGATATTACTTGTCATAAATCCATATCGTTTCATTATAAGTGCCAAATTTTTATGGTGATGAACTATTTTATTTTGTGTTTTTTCTTCTCGGGTCAACTTTCAATCTTTGATCTTACCTGGCCTTGTCGACCTTCCTATCTTTGATCTCACCTCATTGACTCATCTAGTATTCTAGGGTGTTAATCTTACAACCTCGACAACAATTTAGTTGAGTTCAAATTCACTTAAATTTACGACCACGATTCATGTGACACATGTTTCATAGAATTGTTACAAGAACACGACACCAGTTGTTTTCATATGATTAGCGCAGCAAATTGGGGATCTTCAACTCTAATAATGTGATCATGGACCGTGAGAAAGAGGACAAATAATCAGGAACACAACTCATAGTGTCATATCGAATGTGTTATTTTCCGAGTGGGGATTAACTTGGAGCCGACCACATCATCTACCAAACTCCGATCGATCGTCCACATTTTTCATTTTCTTTACTCTCTTTTTGGAGCTTTCGTCTTCTACGTGCCACACCAGTCTCCACCCAAGATCCATGCTCTCAACGTCTCTCATAATCTTAAGTCGGGCTTCTACATTATATATGAACTGACCTGATTTGACATGAGCCATATAAAATTGTAACAAACCTCATTAATTGGGTTAAACTCAATGTGTTGAGGAATAAGTTGAAGAGATATATCACAAAAATATGTGGTTTAAATTTTGCATAATATTGATAGGTCTAGATATTCTTTTTTTTTTCTTCTTCTTAAGAAGTCTATTTCCGATAATATTTAACTCTCGGTTTCTTTATTAACAAAAATGTAGTTTTAGAAAACTTGAATAGTTTTCGAATTTCTTCTTCTTTAGTTTTGAATGTCAATTTTCACGTGATACAAATACTAACAACCTTGATACGTCGGAAACAAATTAATCTGAGCCTACAAAAATTGATACGTACCAACCTTTAAAATTTGATCATAAGATTGGAATTGATGTTGAGATGTTTTGAACCCAAGATACTTCCTTAACGACGACATCTGCTTTGTTGTTTAATTTTAAGGTCATATTACACTGAGGTGCTTCATTTAAAACTATGTTATCGTTAATTCATTGTATTATAATGTACTATATACGATGATAATAATCTAGCATGAAAATTTGCAATAAGATGAGTAATCAGGATTTTAGTCCACATGGTCCACAATAACATATGCACAATGCTTATACCATGTTCTCGGTAGCACAAGAAACATGGTGATATTTTTCACAATAAAGGAGTAGGAACCACACTTAATAGTACATAGTTTTATTTAAGTGTGATCCTTACTCTTTTATTGCGAGAAAGATTACCATGTTGCTTGTACAATTGTACTCTCGAGAAACATAGTATAATTTGTCACTTGTGCATAGGTGATCAGATATCATTATTCATTAGGTCTAGCGGACCTGAATCTTTTCTTTTTTTGAGGCGATAGCGGACCTAAATCTTGACCATGATTCATTGCCATATCCCCACTCATCGCACAAAATGATGCGATGTACCGATACCTTATTGTTCACCAATCCCAGTTCACTGATCTCGCCTAAAAAAGAATTTCACGAATTTTGCCAATGCCTTGTTATATTGAATCCAAAGTTTCTTAAATACCAAACTTCTCTTCAACTTAATGAGATTGAGTACATAACATATTCCATTTTATTGTTGAAACTTAAACCCATAACGGGAAATAAATTTCTAATTTTGCACTACCCGACAAAATCAATTTTTTTTTTCAAATTCATTTGCATTGATGATTAAATTGAAACGAACATATTTTTACACTCGCCATATTATTTTCGCATTACAAAATAGTCAATCATTTTTTTTTCCAACAAAAAATATTCTCCAAATAAAAGAAAGAATGCTACCGGGAGCACAAGGAGCATGATTGTCTTTGTTATAACAAAAGAGTAGGGATACACACTTAAATAGATTTTAAATAATTTTAAGTTTGGTCTATGCTCATCTATTGTGATAAAAACACCATTCACTTTGTGCTCCCGCAAACATGATATAATCATTGAGGATCGGGAATCACGAGGGTGGGCATCATATATTATACGATGCCATATAGTTTTTGATGCATTGTTATGTTATGTTTAATTGTAGTCCCTTCCTTTATTGTCCGTGATTGATCATCCGCACACCACGCTTACGCTTTCTCTTTCTCTTTCTCTGTCTCTCCTCCATTTTCATTCATTTCTGCCCATTTGTCACTCCATCCTCCCATATCATTTGCAGGTCCGTCACTTTTTAATTAATCAAATTAATTAATTACTGCTTAATTACTCTTCTTCATCTTCTTTAATTATTATTTTTCAAGTTTCATCATTGCATTTTTTTTAATAACAATTATATATTTTTTTTTCTGCTGCTGTGTCTGTGTAGTGTGTAGTATACTTTTCTTTATAAAGTTTTTTTTTTCCCCCTGAATTTTCTCCTCCATTGGCCTGTACCTGTACTTGCGATATTATTTCTCTCTTCTGTAATATTCCAGATTTTTCTCACTGCATCTTATTGCGTTATTTCCCTCCTCTTTTCTTTCTTTCTTTCTCTCTCTCTCTCTCCTACCTGATACAACAATTTTCACAAAAACAAAGCAAAAAAATAAAATAAAAATAAATTAAACATTTTGGATTTTCTGGGTGTTTGTAATTCGTGGTAATTTTTGAGAAAGGTGGAAACTTTCTGCTTGTAATTGTCATTTGATTATCTGGGTACTTGCTGAATTTCGTGTTTTCGGAGGAAGATTGTTGAAGAAGCTTTACCTTGTTTTTTTTAGAGTTTGAGCTGCAGAGGATACGTTTCTGTGACTCCTCCTCCATAATTTACCCTTGGAAACTCTTTGGTATGTTTGAATTATCTTTGAAATGATGATTATCGCACTGTTTTTTTTCATGTTGTTTATGTGGTTCATCTTTTTATTATTTGTGGAAGTTGTATTTTTGTAATAAAATTGGGTTATGTTTATTTTAATTTGCATTTTTTTGGGGATCAAGTTTTTTCTTCTTGCTGTTGTGATTGTGATCATGATGCTAAACTAAGGAACAAAATATGTGAAATCTCTGATATTACAAAAATTGTATAGTACTAAGATTGATTATAGCTACTCTAGATGATTTGTGATGTTGTTATTGTTGTTTTAGGGAGATTGATTTTGAGTTTTAAGTTAATGGGATGTTTGTTCTTGTGTTTGTAAAGAATCAATGGGGTTGCTACTGGTTTAATTTTAGGAGTTTCTCATTTCTGATTGTGATCATAGTGTAATTTAAGGATTTTGGAATATTACTATATAATATACTCCCTAATCCCTATGTTCCATCGTAGTGTTACGTTTGGTTTGAATATGTGAGAGGAACTCGAACCAATAGGAATTAGGTCTTTATTGATTAAAAAAAGTTATTGCTGATTTTATATGACATTTCTATTTGTTTTTTGGAGTGTGACATCTATGTTATTTGTTGACAATGTCGTATATGCAGAGTTTGTACGACGTATGAGTTTCCGGGGGTTTTGAGATGGACTGTGCGGAGATATAGTTTACGCAAGAATCATCAAATTGAACTGAGTAGAGCTTGAATTTTGAAACATTGCTAAGGATCACATTCAAGATATCTATATAGTTGTATAGTGGAGTTGGATTGTCGGGCGAGGTTGTGAAACAAGTTGTTGAACAATGGCATTTGATCTAATGTCTCTGTTGTCAAGCAAGGCCGACATGCTGTCCACGTCCGACCACAGTTCTGTGGTCTCGATGAATTTGTTTGTGGCACTGCTATGTGGTTGCATTGTGCTAGGCCACCTGCTGGAAGAGAATCGATGGATGAATGAGTCCATAACAGCGCTTGTTATTGTGAGTCCTTTGTTCTTTGTGTGGATGGGTTTTTTGTTTGGTCAAGCTGAACATTTGTGTTATTGTTGAGCATCTGAGAGATTAACTACGTGCAATGTGGTTTTGTTTTGTCAGGGTTTGGGCACAGGGGTTTTGATTCTGCTTATTAGTGGAGGAAAGAGTTCACATTTGTTGGTCTTCAGTGAAGATCTTTTCTTTATCTACCTTCTTCCACCAATTATATTTAATGCAGGGTAAGTTGGTTTATGCTTCGGACGTTCATTGCTCTACACTTGGAATCTTTTTGTAATTGACTATCTTATATATTGCAATGTTGCTATCGGAAATGTAGCTTGGCATATAGCAAAGACGGGATTTTTAGACTAGATGTATGTTTTTAAAGTCAAAATGTTACTCTACAATCCACATGGTAACTCGAAGCTATAAGAGTCTGATTAACGAAAAACTCTTTATTAGACACGAGCCATTATATAGATTAGAACATTTCTGGTACACTTCTAATGAAATGAAGTCGTTACATTTTGATCTTCAAATTCGTGAGAGAATGGTGATTTGTATCGTAAACTCCAGTTTCCAAGCTTCAGCCGCAGCCTGGGTTCTAAGATCCCAGCATCAATCAAAATTGATCCTACAATATGAACATCACTGCAACATGATTGAGGCTTTCAGAATACTTTTGGTAGTAAAAATTAGCAAATATTTTAGAAATTTGGAACATTCATTTGTGGAAGATTTCTTTGATCAAGTCCTGAAGTCGTGATGGCTCTTCATAAGTTTCAGCAGGATTTTTTCCCGCCTAACTTAGCTTTAGTCCAATATTTTTTTCCCCTAGTTTTTGGGCATTTCCCTTACTTTTCAGGATTAACCCGAAATTAAGTGAAATATGCAGACGTCCTCTATCTTACATTGGACGGGATTCTGTTGTCCTTACACAATCTCAACCAATGGAGGAATTGTTTTTGCTTTCTTTCATGACTTTTTGGTTCCGCTTTACGCTCCATGATCCTCCAGGAGATTTTCGTTTTTGAATGTCAATTTTGTTACTGATATGATTTGCGTTCTCTGTTTTTCCAGGTTCCAGGTGAAAAAGAAACAGTTTTTCCGTAATTTTATAACTATCATCATGTTTGGAGCTCTTGGTACACTCGTATCATTTTTCATTATATCCCTAGGTAAATTTATTACCGCGTCTCCAACTTGGCCAATCCCGTATGTGCTGTAGAATGTTTTTAGAGAACAGATATTATGATTTCAGGTTGATATATTCAATTAGCTGTATGTTTGAAGATGGGTACTTTTGCATCTGAAAGCTGATTCTTTGATTTATGATGCAGGAGCTATAGAGGTGTTCAAGAAATTGGATATTGGCTCTTTGGATTTGGGCGACTATCTTGGTATTTAGTTTCTATGTATTTTGTTGTCTGATTCTCTTAAATCTTGTTTGTCCATTAAGTTGGTGCGATAACGAATTTTTTTTACTCTTTCAGCAATTGGTGCGATATTTGCTGCAACCGACTCTGTTTGCACATTGCAGGTGAGTACATACTACATAGATAACCTGTGGGAGGATTTAACAGCAAAGACTATATTTGGATAGGAGTTAATATTTGCCTTTGATGGACCAGGTGCTTAATCAAGATGAAACCCCTTTGCTCTACAGTCTAGTGTTCGGTGAAGGCGTTGTAAATGATGCCACATCAGTGGTGCTTTTTAATGCGATCCAGAATTTCGACCTCACACATATCGATCACAGAATTGCCTTGCAGTTTTCTGGCAACTTCTTATATCTGTTTTTCGCAAGCACACTTCTTGGAGCGATAGTGAGTCTCACCTCTCTTTATAGCTTCTATTTTCCGCTACTCTCTTTGTATGTAATGATTTCGCTCTGGTCTGTTTTGATGATTGCCTGTTTGTTTTGCAGACAGGTCTGCTCAGTGCTTTTGTCATCAAAAAGCTGTATTTTGGAAGGTATACCGCAATCACACTCAGTAGTTAGATTATCTTTCTCTCAGAATGGTGTACACTTCAGTGGTATGGTAGTTTTGAGTTTTGACAATGGAGTTCGATCTCTTTTGTAATATATGTGATAAAGGATAGCTAATGTCATGAACGTAGGTTGTGAGAATAGATTGATTTTCTATGCATCTATAGCAACAGCATGAGTAAACCTGCCAGAACATATAAAATCATTGTAAAATATTGGACTTTCATTTCTGTTAAATGGTGTGTGTGCATTACTGTCCTCTCTGACTCAACATCATTAGTATACATATTTGTCCACCATCTGCCTAATTTCATTTTTGCTGAAGAGAGAGCCAAATATCAAAACGCTCTTTTGTCTAACTAGTGAAAGTGGTATGGCAGCCTACTGTAGTATGACCCAGCAAAAACTATATGATATGTAATACCCCGCATTTGTTGTTTATCTGTCAGCAGTTGTTCAAATAGGGATAATAGGATCTAGAACAATGGTAGATAATTTCTGTATTTCAATACCCTTTCTCTCTTGAACTTTATGATGTTATCTTTTATAACAAGAACATCATTACCCCATTGCTTCAAGGCTCCCGCCACATGGGGTGGCAAGGGGAAATCGGATCTACGCAAGCCTCATCCCTACATTGAAAACATTGAAAATTTCATCAAGAATCCCACTGCGCAAATGCCACTTCACAATACATGCACACAGTTTTGTGAGCCATATTGCTTTATCCCATTATAAGAACTAAGGAATAGTGAGTCTTTGTCTCCATTAGGAATGATAACCTGTGGTGATATCTTTTATTCAGTGTATATAAATGGATGCTTTTCTTTAGGTGCCATCTTTTATTCTTCTTTCTGCGATGGAAATGCAATATCCTTCAATGTCTTTGTGAAATAAGTAGGTCTTTACTGGAGGGGATAATACCTCATTTAAAAGATTACAGTAGTTTAGGAAAGAAGAACTTCTTTGTGAGCTCCACCAAACTCTGGCCATATCGTCCCAGACCTTGTGTCACCTTTTAGGCATCTATGAATATGCACCTAAAAAGGAAATCAATACTTCTCTGTTATTCAAGTCTTTTATGTCTCTAACTGGAAACTTTGAAAGTTCAGGCACTCTACAGACCGTGAGGTTGCTCTCATGATGCTTATGGCTTACTTGTCTTACATGCTTGCTGAGGTAACCTCCCTTTACAAAATAACGAATGCTGATTTCTGATTTCTTGTCATGTCAGCAGCTAAAAGTGTTGGTTTATTGCAGCTGTTCTATCTGAGTGGAATTCTTACAGTATTTTTCTGTGGAATTGTAATGTCTCATTACACATGGCACAATGTGACTGAGAGCTCAAGAGTTACCACCAAGTATGATTCTTTCTTTCCTCCTGCTTTGGAGTTAAACTTACGCAGCTATTCCTATATTCACTGTTGTTCTGATGTATGGTCCCTTTTTTATTTATTTTTTTGGTATCACAGGCATGCTTTCGCAACTCTCTCATTTGTTGCTGAAACCTTCATCTTTCTGTACGTCGGTATGGATGCTTTAGACATTGAGAAGTGGAGATTTGTTAGTGATAGGTATGTCTATGTGTGAAGAGTGTCGTTGACATGATTACTATCTTATCGTTGATCAAGTACTTATATTTCCTTTTCCTTTGAAATTGTGATATTGCTGCAGCCCGGGTACATCTGTTGCTGTGAGTTCCATCTTGCTAGGTCTCCTCATGGTTGGGCGAGCAGCTTTTATCTTTCCCTTGTCCTTTTTAATGAATTTCTCCAAGAAAAACCACAGCGAAAAGGTCTCATTCAGGCAACAGGTAAAGCCTTTGTTCTTTGTGGTTTTAGTTTTGGTTTTGGATTCCCCTTAAAAGGCTGTATGATGTTTCTTATATCTGATATGGAAGTACTTATATTTCTCTAATTCGTTAAGGTGATCATATGGTGGGCTGGCCTCATGAGAGGTGCTGTTTCTATGGCACTTGCATATAATCAGGTATGTCATTGCTGCTTCCCCCCTTCGCTTTTCTACCTTTCAAGTACGTAATAATGTTGAAGGATCAAATGCTCAGTAAGGCTAAAAGCCTTAGATGATACCAGCTTTTTCTGTGCCAGTGCGGACTACTGACTTCGTTGACATGCTTATGCAGTTTACAAGGGGAGGGCACACTCAGCTAAGGGGCAATGCGATCATGATCACAAGTACTATAACTGTAGTCCTCGTCAGCACTGTGGTAAATTATCATGCTAACGCTGTTGTTTTCTGTTGAAGAGTACCCGCCTCTTGTCTATTTTCATCAAGGGGCTTCTATATTCACTTCCATTTATGATTGTTCGCTTGGTTGGTCTTTTTGTCTTCGTTTTAGTGATTGGAGCACAGTGACCTGTCTTTCAGTCTAGATCAAAAGAATGAACTAAATGGCTTCCAGTATAGTAATTGCACTTTGATATTCATTATATCATATGCTAATTTGCTAATTGATGCACAAATAAATGAACAGTTTTATATTTATACTATCAGATATCTTAAGTGTGTTGAATTGGCTTTGACTTCGTCTTTTTTTTTTTTTTTTTTTTTTTCTTTTTTCAGGTATTTGGATTGTTGACAAAGCCTCTTATAAGGTTTTTGCTCCCTCATCCAAAACACTTCAACAGTACAAGTACTGTATCAACAGATTTGGGAAGTCCTAAATCGTTCACTTTGCCACTTCTTGAAACCCGAGGGGAGTCAGAAAGTGAGATGTACAATCAGGATGGCAGCACTGACCGGGGTATTGGTCGACCTAGCAGCCTCCGCATGCTTCTAAATGCTCCAACCCATACTGTCCATTATTACTGGCGTAAGTTTGATGATTCTTTCATGCGCCCTGTCTTTGGTGGGCGAGGATTTGTACCTTACGTTCCAGGCTCTCCTACTGAGCAGAGCACCAATAATTTGACGCCAAGGACATAAGAGGCGGAGAGAAAGCCGCTTGTATAAATTTTGTATGAGCTACTGACTGACAGTTAGGCTGCCAGAGCACTCACCACAAAAACCTGGTATTCGTCTCGTGGGTGTTACTGTTGGAAGAATCATGTACCATACATCTGTTAATAGACTTGTTCAACATATGCTGACGATGATTATTATAGGACTCCAACAGCATGGCGGTCCAATGTATTCTTTCATGTAGCTGTAGCAGACGACTATAGCTTGTTCTATATCTTGTTCTATTAGTTTTGGCTCATGATATAGTCTACATGTAGCTGTAACCGCTTTTTGGCTGTACTGCTAGTTTAGGTAAGTTTCTCTTCCTTCCTTTCTGGGAGCACAGTTACTGTATAATAATGTACGCTGTAATACCGTCATCAAGAGTGGTAACGGATCAGCACATATGTGCCTAGTTTGTTGGTTCTGATTTTTCATGTTGCTGAAAGCTGATGACCTCCTGGCTGGTGCAACTGATGTTGATCTTGGCTCTTGAGTAGTATATGCTGTATATCCTGAATTCTGGTATACATATCGTTTCCCAGCAGGCTGTAATATATGCTTTCCGGCAGGCACTCTGCAGACTGCAGTCCAGTGACAGTGTAGTGACTCCGGGGTTTCTATGGAAAGCGTAGGTAGTCATTGTATCATATAGAATGTAACTGTAATCTTAGTTGAATAAGAGCTAGAACCCGTTCAGTTTCTGGAATCAGAGGGATGTATTGTCATTTGTCAGTCTCGTAAACTTACAGAAGAAGGTACTGTACAAACCCTGTAAGTCTGTAACTCATTCCTTTGAAGAACAATTTAAGGATCGTCTTATGGCCTTCTTGAATTCTTGATGTATGAAAAGTCACTCCTCCGGCGTGTCAGGGACGGATAACTTGCAAGCATCTCGAGATTGACTCCGTTAGGACCGTTAGCTCCATCTCGAGATTGACTCCGTTAGGACCGTTGCAACCCACCTCTACGGAGTACAAACCAAAATCCCGTTTATCATTTACCCTAGTAAAAGTGTCCATCTCATTCTTTTCTAGAACTAATGTTACTTTAAACGAGATTAACAAATTATACTACTAGTCGACATCAGTATATTACCGCCATCTTCGTTAATTCGAACCAAACGTAAAGGATAGAAATATTCCGAATTTTTAGGGAATAAGAGACCAGCCATTTAAATGTGCAGAGCCGAAAGTATTTTGGTAGGCTATTATCTTAACATTTCCGCCTAGCCCGTGCAGCCGCCGCCTGACTCCGCCGCCGGCCACCATACCTTTCCCTCATAACCACACCGCCACCACCGGGCCTCCAACCGGCCCCACGCATACACGGTAAATCGTTTTGAGCTCCTTATTGCATTTTTTACGCTTCTACTACAAGTTTTAATAATTGTTCAATAGTTCAATTATGACTTAATTAGGGTTTCAACATTTTGAGAATTTGTTGCCTGTGCTAATCGTTTTTTTGGGTATTAAGCTAGTGCAAAAGTAAGATAATTTGTTCATTTGTAATTATTCTTGTTTTGTTTATGAAATTTAGATGCAATTGGGGTATAAAGCTTGAAATTAGGGTTTAGTGGAGAATTGGGGATTGGTAATTTGTAATTTGGTAATGTAGACATTTAGCTAGTGTTGGTTACTTGGGAATATTGGGATTTGGAGGGCATTTAGGTTGCGGCAATTTCGCCTGTCTCGAGTTTTAGTCCTAGCTCCATCTCTGGTTGTAGGTGCGTGCAAATTACCTTGCATTGTATTTGGATAGTCGAGTTTCAAATCAATGGGTTTGCTAAGGCGAAAGGTGCTATGAAAAGTTATGTTCATATTGTACTCTAGTGAGAGTTAGATATGCATTATGCTTGAAAAAGAGTTTGGTTAGAGTAATTCCGGAGGCTTAATGTAAGAATATTTATTTGAGCATTCGAATTAGGTCATGCGGAATTGGATTGGTGGACAAGTGTTAAAGGGGAGTATTATTGTTTGGGTGAAGTGATTAGAAGGAAGAATGACGTGAACATTTAAGTTAGGATATGAAGTCTATGAACATATAGGGGGATCAACTAGGTTTATACTTTATTGGTAAGTTGCATTTTAATCATAAACGCGTTACAATGTAGAATCATCTTCAAGGATATGGTGACTCTAACGAAATGGGCAACGAGAAGTTTCGTCTTTGGTGTGCTGTTAAGAGAATGTCACTTGGGAGTGAGTTTTTAGGGTGTAATTTTGAGAAATTATAGACTAATGAAGTAGAAAGGACTTGAATGGGGGATGAGTTGAAAAGGGAGAAATCAAAGAATAGAAGAAGTGGAAGACTGGAAGGGAAGTTGGCGTCTGGCCATTAACCTTTGTGAGTAGCTTTCCTCGGGTATAATTTTGATGGAGTCACTTGACTTAGTGTCATTCCTAAGAAATTTTGATTCGGTACTTTGCATTCTGTCTTACCACTATGGACGAGTATGAAGTTGCCACTGTAGCTTTCTTTCACACTAGTTTCTGACTAAGGGTGATGAGGAAGTTTCTTGTGTTAATGATGTATAAATCTTTAGACATCTCAAACTATAGGCTGTAAAAAGTAAATATAGGTAGTATTTTGGACTTATCTTATTCTGTATATCGTTGGTTGGCAGGCTGAATCTTAGTTGAAGCCTCTTATGTTTGAGTTCCAACTTCTGCTGAGCATTTAGCTATGGGGAGGAATTGACTCCCCATGACAGGCCATCTTTTCGGCTCATGTGCAGTTCGAGGAAGAATTCCTTAATATACAACATATAGACGTGCATTTGTTGCCTCTGTGCCACCTTGCTTTGCCATCTCGAGCTTACTTGATGGGAACTCAAAGTCTGTGCTCAAATTTTTCCACAGATACGTCTATATTATCATCCAAGCACTTCACAAGAGGCTCATTGTGCAATTCATCAGCCCCCTTTTTCCTTTGCATCTCCCAGTTAAAGCCCTCAACGCGAGCCTCTCTCACTTCTAATGGAATTACACATAGGACGCAAGTCATATGTGCCGTTGGATTGCATAAGGCGGATGATTTGTCTGCTAATGTGAAATATCCAGATTCCGTATCTGGGCGGAAAAAGTTGGCAGTTTTTGTCTCTGGTGGAGGTTCAAATTTTAAAGCAATTCATGCTGCAACGCGTGATGGGTATGTGCTTGGAGATGTGGTCGTTTTGGTTACAAACAAAACAGGTGAAATTTTGTATCTCCCTACTTTCAACGAATTATGAATTCCACTTTCTTCCGATGGAAGTGTGACTTCCACTTTTCTAGATGTAACTTTAAGATCCATCTGTCACACTCCCTGTAATCTTTTGGTTGTGTGGGATGTTATTGGAGAATGGGTGTCTTCCTTAAGGTTAACTGTGTGCATTTTATCTTTATGTATGTAACTTGCTGATACAAACATTTCTATAGTTTACTCATTAACAAAGCCTTTTAGAAGGCTTCAAATATGCGATTGGGTAACTGACATTGAAGCACACCATTTTGCAATTGGCAGGTTGTGGAGGCGCAACCTATGCAAGAGAAAATGGTATTCCAGTTCTTCAGTTTCCAAGAACAAAAGACAATTCGGAAGAGCTTTCTCCAGATGATCTTGTACTTGCTCTTAGGTTCGATATTGATGGCCCTCTTACCCATCCAGTTCTGAGTAAATTCATATACATTTCCTTGTTAGTGTTTTAATAGGATTGTCTTAGCAACCTGTCAGAGTATGGTGTGTGAATCATGGCTTTAGTGTGGTCTGCAGTTTGCCTGATAGAGGTTCAGTTCACATTCTCAGGGTAAAATTTTTTACTTTACGACTTTACATTCCACTGTTCATTAGTACATACAAGTCCACACGTTCACTGTGTCAGCTTTATGAGGTTGGGGTGCATCACTATCATTTATTATCTATTGATGGAGAGGTATAATCAATTTTGGGATTTCCCATCCATAGATCTAGCGTCTATTTTGATTGAAGGAGGTGATTTGCTTAATTTTTCATTGGCGACATTCAGTTGTGGAACTTTTTGTCATTTTGACACTTAAAGAGCGCAATAATTGATATATTTGCTATCTGAGAGAATTTTTTTTTCTTTTTTGACTCATAGCTTTATTCCCTTTTCAGCTATTTTGTTGCATTTGTCCCCCGGTATAGTTATGCACGCAGGGTACACCGATAGTACATTGTCCACGCATGATTGTATGAACATACTTTATCAGATTGACATTCAGAAAATTGTTACAAGTAGATATTTTGCATATATGTTTTTGATTTAAAAAGGTTCATAGTCCAAGTAGAACTAATGAAACTAGATAGCTTGAGCCACAGTGGTAGCTAGCTTAGAGGAAATTGTGGTACTGTCTTTCAGAGGACACATTGCTCTTGGTTAATCGACTTGTTCACTACTAAGTCCACTATGCTTATTTTATCTTTATGATACTTTCTGTATTATAATTTTATTCCCTTTTGTTATGGACCTCTTTTGTAAAGTTTTTGAAGCAAGATTTTTCCTTGATTATTCAATACAAGCTCTCTGATCTGTTGCAAGTAGAAAGAGAAGTTTTCTTCTGGTTGCTTTGTTGCATTTTGTTTCTGGAACTATGATGCATTTAAGATTAAAGATTTTGATGTATATTTCCAATGCTATAATCATGTCTGGAGTTATTACCTTCCTAGTGGATTTTCCAAAACTTTGATAGCTTTTTATCATGTGTAGTCAAATCAGTTTCAGACACGTTTTCTTCTGCTTGGATTATGTATACCTTTTGGCTTCTTTTTCTTCCATTCAGTAATAGAGAAAGTCGTACTTTAGGGTCAATGAAATACTTCTTCCATAATCTTATATGTTAGATATGGCCGGTAATACAGTGACAGTTTCTTCGTAGTCCTGCTTTCTTTCCAGTTACCTTAACTCAATACACCTCTATGTAATTGTGTAGAAAATACGAAGTGGACTTCATTCTTCTTGCTGGATATTTGAAGCTTATACCTGTTGAGTTGGTTCGAAATTACCCAAAGCGAATATTGAATATACATCCTTCACTTCTACCTGCTTTTGGCGGCAAAGGCTATTATGGCTCAAAGGTTCACAAAGCTGTTATTGCTTCTGGAGCAAGGTAAAGATGTCGTTGTATACTATCTTCCAGTATTTGTTTTCTAAAACCTTCAAGATCAATCTTACAAGGTCAGAAGTGTAGGGTTAGATCTTTCGGTCCTTTGCTCCGAGATCTATTTGTCGAACTGAAAGATCTCTTTGTCAGTTGTGATTCTTCTTACTATTGTCTAATCAAGTCTTGCATGATCACAATTATTTCTTTATTTTTGATGAGTTATGAGAAAAATAAGACTTCAAAGAAGAATGGAATTATTCTGAGTGAAGCATTGTCAAAATTGTAGCTTTCCAACCAGTCAAGTCTTGTGCGCAAATGCTTACTCAATTAGTTGAAACTGATTCATAGAAAATTGGATTCGTCACTTTTGGTTTACGTCTTCGTCAAGAAAAAATAGGAAAGATGCTGATGCTAGCGAGGGGTATGACATGTTGCAGCTTGCCCTTTATTTACTATGCACTTGCATTGTCAGCCGTTCCAGTCATTCAACCCCCCTATTCAAATCCATGACTTAGCTTATTCTAATATTGTGATTTTCTGAAATTTATTGTGTCTCTCAAGGATAGCAATACTCTGAATGAAACCATTTTACTAGTATTAGGAACTCGGCTTGATTCTTCTTTTACTCTATAGCGAACTTCAATCTATATCTGGTGTCCTGTCATGTTTTGCGCTTTGGATTAATTTTGTTCGTCCCTTTTGCTAAGTAATTTTATTTATGTTGCCTAGATACTCTGGCCCAACGATCCATTATGTTGATGAGGAATATGACACTGGCCGGATTCTTGCCCAGCGAATTGTGCCCGTTTGTGCATTTGACACTCCTGAGGAACTGGCAGCCAGGGTTTTGCATGAGGTAAGATCAGATTGTTAGTTGCATAGAACTTCATTTGCCGAAGTAATTAGCAGAGATGGGACCTTATTTGATTCAGTGTATCTGTGTTTATATTGGCCTTTGGCTGTGCAATTCGCCCACTGCCCTTAACCAACTTTTCTTTCTAATAACAGGAGCACTGGTTATATGTGGATGTAGTGAAAGCATTATGTGAAGATCGGGTAATTTGGAGGGATGATGGTGTCCCTCTCATACAAAGCAAGAACAATCCTAAGCAATACACCTAAGTTCAGTTTCGTTCATTTTTGAGGTCGAGCGAAAGCCACATTACGACTTGTTTCAGACAAGTTAGATCCATGTTGATTAGTGAGGGGATTTACCCCCACATCGACATTCTGAGGCCAATTAGCATAGCCATAAGATTTTGGTAACCCTCCATGTTCTCGGTAGGGTATCTAGTTACGATTAACTGCTAATCATAAGCATTAGGGCATGTATGGAGAATATGGATCACCTGGAAACCTCGCCATATCTTGATATTAATGCGATTTATACTCGAATATTGGGTACATTGATCACCTGACACAGGTGGAAAATGTCAATTGCTAGCTCGGAGTCATGCCATTGTCAGCTTACTTGTAGCTACTAGCTATAGTTCAGGGCAAGCATAAGTTGTTCCAACAAGACATGAACTTCAAGTGCGCGACCAAAACTTTAGTTTCTTCTTGTTCACGTCGTATTCAACATTTACTCATTAGTATGGTCTTCGGACTCTACATCAGGCCAACCACTTTGCATTAATAACGCGCCAATCATTGTTGACATCGGTGCTTTCCAGGTTGTCGCGGTCACCATTTGGTGTCGTACTGATGGCGGGTGAGTTTATTGGATTGGTTGTACAATTGGATCACACATTCACACCTAAAGCATTTGTCACAACAAATGTTGGTTGTACCATAAAGAGTAATACTGGTACTCAGTGGAGTATTTATTTGGTTAACATAGAGAAACAAGAAATGGGATCTTGACGGATCCACTCCACCAGATTTCTGGACAACCAACCTCACTTCCCCTTCACCAAATCTGGATGCCGTTTACGTGGCCGCCAACATTTCTTCATTCCTTTAAGCAGTCACGACAGTTTATGCATATAACCCGAAATATAGTGGAGTCATCAAATCTCCATTTCAAACTGAACTCGATATAGTTTATATATAAACATTGCAAAACAAGGTATAGAACAAATGCACATTTTCACTTGTCTCCTCAAAACGGTTTGAACACTGTAGACCCAAAACCAAAAGGTCTTACATTATCGATTCACTGAACCATCCAAGGTAGAAACTGAAACCTATAGATATGTATTAGCATCAACACAGAAGCAATCTTTTTACCATGTGTTCGTACAATGCGAGCCATCACTCATTATTCAGAACTGTGATGCAGGAAAACTGTATGACCATTTACAAGTAATATCACCCAGAAAAAGCTAACATATGCACAATGCTTCTACCAAAACCATTTGAACAGTGCAAGCAACGTTGACGAGACAAGACTCGTCCATGCTCGACATTTGTTAAGGCTTTGCCTCCTCTAACCTGAATCATACTCAACATTGGTTCAAGGATGAAAACCATAACCCACCACAAGACTTATGAGTGCTACCATGCAGACAAACAATAAAGGAAACCCATCCTGCACTCTTCTCTCTACTTTTCTCTTTCTCAAAAGTACCTGCATAGTTTAAGAAACAGAAGTTATGCTTGAGTAAAAGCACATAACAACTTCCTTCAGAAAAAGAAAAACACTTATCAACAACGAAACTCAGTGAGATCGTTGAAGTAAACATGCACAACGTGTAAAATAAGCTTTCCATCAATTCAAAAGCTGATCTGGCAGTTGTCTGAAAATACAACAACAACATCTTTAACTCTAGTGCCTTAAAGGGCGGGGTAGGAGGGGTCGGATGCACGCAAGCCTAACCCCTATTGAAAAATAGAGAGGCTACGCACGCAAGACTGACGGTTAGTTACAAAATAAGAAGCACAAACAGTTTTATGAGCCATTTTGCTTTATTCAATAGAATAAACAATTTTCTGGTTCGATATTCAATTGTCTGAAAATAGAATAAACAATTTTCTGATTCGATATTCAATTGTGACCAAAGCTTGCTAGGGGACGTATAAAGCACATCTGACACATGTTTACGTGTATGATTCAAGAAAATATATGTAGGAAAGTGAGGATTTTGATTACCATTTCTTGTTTTAGCGACTCCCTCTCTTGAATGGCCAACCTCCTCTCGTCCGTCAGCTTTGAAATGGTAACTTCAGTCTGACAAGTTGTCAGAAAAGGTTTAGTCATAGTACCATACGAGGTTATGTGACTTGCGTTACAGATAAGACACGTTTAATAGATTTTCAGATAATTTGGTACTGGGAAGCTTAAATACACGTTCGATTGCACTACATAGGAAAAGGATGCAACTTCTAGGAACATGCAAAATAATGTTACCAGTAAACCGCCCCAGATAGAAGAATAAATCACCAACACTCTTCATAAACAATGAAACAGCTATGTCCAACCAAATACAGATCCCAAATTTTTACTGTTAACTTTGTTCCATATATTGTAGCTACTACTTTTGATGAATACATATTGCCATTACTTTATACAGAAACCATTTTAAGAGATGTCCTTAACCTGGATGCTCTTAGTAAGAAAGATTAGGAGCAGAGATCAAGTGCTAATTTAGCACAATGATACCCAATGCCAAATAATTCAATATTTTCAAAGGCACAGGAAGAAATGGTGGTCCTCAGACTTTGAGGTCAAGGGGGTATAAGAGCGAAAACTCCAGAAAAGTTTCTTAAAAAAAAGAACTGCACAAATTTTAGAACTGAAGTTCGTAATATCAAGAGAAAGTTCTGTCAGTTATCAAGGTAGGACATAAAGAGAGCAAGCACGGATCATTAAAGCACGTCCACAGCAGGCGATAACACTCTGTAGATGATGAAATCCGATAGATGGAGATCAAAAGGATAGAAGATTCCGACAAAATCCTTAAGAAAGAGCAGAAGACCAATATCAACTACGGATGCAAGAATTTGTAGAGGAACTAACCTTGTTTAGTTTCGACTCGAGTTCATGTAGTTTAAATTTCATTTCTTCAACTTCCTTGAATAGTCTTTGCTCATCTTCACCCATTGGAACTTTCGGCTCTATCACTCTGACTTCCGATATTTTTTTAGCAGTGGGTTCTATATCTTTAATAAATTCTGGCTCCACATCTTTCGTTGCATCTGAATCAACAACCTTGCTTGGTTCAAATCTCACATTCTTGATTGGTTCTAAATTCATATCGATAATAGGTGAGACCTCTGGCTCCTCATCGTTCACTATTCTTGATTCCACGTGATCAGCCTATAAGAAAAGATAAAATTTTCAAGGTAACATTAGTGAGAATTCCTGAGGGCTGAAATTAGAGTAGCAGACAAGACAAAAATGCATTCACTTATCGACAAGGACTAGCATATCAACATCTCATTTAAGAGAGATAACTCAGAATACACCATTGCAGTTAGGAATAAGTCAGTAGCAGAGCAAGCAGGCAAGAGAATAAAATACTGCATGAGGTACTGCTAAATGCCACAACTAATTGAACTCGGAGACTACTGACAGTACCTGCTTCTGTGTTCCGTTGATGGGTGACAACTCTGGGGAACGTTGTGGAGGTGGGGTACCCAGGATCACTCTTAATTTACTCTCTTCAATGTATTTCCCATTCTCTCTGGAAAACTGCAGACAATACCATATGCTGAAACATTAGCAAACATGACAAACTTAGAATTGTGCATTTGTTCCGAATAAAAAAAGGGCACTACCATTTCTGAGGTTATGTTCTCTTCCCCTGTTCCTTCAGGAACAATTGTGTTTTGAATCAAGAACTTGTCTTTGCATGTCAAATCAACTGGAACTTCTTTAGGGGCTTGCATGATGACTACACAAAGACCAAACAGAGAATAAGAGTGACATCAGTAATTACAGTTGTATAATAATTATGACCAAAACTGAAAGTGCAGTGGACCAAAATTAATCAAGAGATGCTGTCGAGACGTTATTCCACCCTGCTAGAGGCAAGGTTGACTAAACTACAAGATATTAACAAGAAATGCCAGCATAACAAGGGACAAAATGGAACAAGAAAATTTAAAGTTATGACAGACAAACTCATTGGAGATACTCCAGTACTAACGCATAGTAGTTTCAAACAAAATTTACACTTCTCTATTAACTCGTTCAGAAATTCTGGAGGTAATCAAAGTGGCCAGGTAAGAGACCTATCAACATGCATTTTACTTTCATATAGGAAGAATTACAATAACCAATCAAGAAAAATAAAAGGAATGAGGATAAGAATCCCTCAAAGGGAGCTGATAACAATTTTTTTTTTAGGAATAAGGCTTCCTCGAAGGTAAGAATGTGAATGAGGATAAGGCTTCCTCATAAAAGCCCACCCCCCCTGGCGCCTTGGGGAAAACTATGGTATGAGAGTATGATACAATGTGGAGAAGATGCAGTTCTCCTGTTTACTTCCTAGACTTACATACCAAGTTTTCAAGTTGTCCTGTACTATTAACCTGCGCGCACGCAGGATGATCAGGAAAAATAGAAACTGACTAGTTTTAGCGCAAATCCTTTGAACGCTGTTGTACAATTCGGTGTAGACAGAAAAAAAAAGGGGGGGGGGGGAAGCAATGAGGACATTGTGACAGAAATAGAGAGAGGCAGGGGAGGGCCAGCCACAGGCAAGTCCAGACACTGGTGAACTATGAGAAATATGCGACAGAGCAACGAAGTTTCATCTGACACAGGCACACAGCTATACTGTGAGAAAAATGAGAAACAATTCTTCATACTTCTGATACATTAAGATGCGATTAGCCATTCCACGCCACACAATAAAAAAAATGAGACATACTTGTTTGAATGTTTGTACTTGTACTTAGAAGTTATAATTAACAATGAAGCAACCTGAAAACTCTTTGCACACAGTAGGCTCTGATTCTACAGGAGAACAAAGTAACCAGACGTTTCACAAGGAAACTAATAGGATAATACAGTAATCTGTCTCTCGGTAAATTTGTACATGAATGTCATATGGTGTCCAATTGAATCCCCATTAATCACCCGAAAAAGCCGTCCTAAGACCTTATCAAGGTCTAAACAGGCCTCAAGCCCTCACATAAAACTTTCGAAGTAATATTACCTCAAAAAAAAAAAAAACTTTCGAAGTAATAGCCCCGTTCCTTAGGTGTTCACTAAGAACCTCCAAATTTAAATCATCTCTTTAAACACCGCAATTGTCCTACCTAACTCGGAGCTTTCAAATCATCCTACCTAACTCTTCCCTAAAATGTAAGAATACTAATAATCCTAGTGCTACAAAAACCCGACCACTTTCAACTACTTTATACAGAATTTTGAGTCATAGTCACCCAATTTCCCAAACCAGCACAAAATCACAAACATCAACAAAGAACCACCATTTTCCAACTAACTTCTCAGAGAAGCTGCAGAACTCTAGCAAACCTCAACGGCACAAATCAACAAAATGTGTGAAAACCCTAAGACATGCAATAATACAAGTACAGGCTTACACTACACGCTACAAATCCTACAACGACATACCAACAAATTCATAAGTTGCTTTTGGTAGCACGACACCGACATTTGGCCGCACACAATACTTCTTTGGCGACGTCGTTTTAACCTACACAGTTGATCACCTGACATTTGTTAGGCCATCAACTTCTTCATCACTCCACCAAATTCACAACAACAACAACAAAAACACAAAAGAAAAATGTTTAATTCATAACGGCGAAAATCGGACCTTGAATGCAACATATTCGTCTGTCTTGTTAACAAGTCGAATCGAACTCTTGCTCTGTTTGTTCAGTTCAACTACAATTCAAATTCAAAAGCACACTATTATGTCAATAATTTCAGCGTCAACATCACACAACAGTATATCACAATAATAATATCAACAACAATAATCATTCAAAAAAAATCAGCATAATTAGCTGGAATTTTCCGCTAATCAGCTAATTAAATTAAAATTAAATAAATAAATAAAAAGCAGTTATACTTACCGACGAATCTGAGCTCGCGAGGTTGAATTTCCAGCTGATGACTCATGATTATTATTTCTTCCTATTTACGCATATATTTTCTGCAATTCAAATTCAAATTCAAGAAAAATCATGACAAAATAATATTTAAAAATACGGCAATTATAACAAAATGTCGACAATCATACTGCGAAAAGGCGAGTAATGATTAAAGGCGAAGAAATTCCGTAGAAGTTTGAACAGAGAATTCGAAAAAAAAAGGTAAATTTTCAAAAAAAAAAAAAAGTGAGTGGAAAATTCAAAAAAGCAGATTTAAAAAAAAAGATTGCACGGACTCAAAAATGTCGACGATCACGAAAAAGAGTGGTAAAGAATCACCGAAAGATTCCGAAAGTGAAATTTGATTAATTAAAAAAAATCAAGAAAAAAAAAGAGGAGAGAGAGAGAGAGATCAGACCTGGGAGTGCGGTGCGCGACTCGGGATGGTGACTCAGTGACGACTCGGGAGTTTCGATGGGGTTTAGGAGAGAGAAAGAGAGAGAGAAGAGTGGCGGTCAAAATATATTAATTGTGGAGAGAGAAAATGTAAGAGAGAGAGAGAGGGAGGGAGATCGTACTGTTTGACCGCGCGAGGCTGGGGAATTGTAAATTTGTTGAATATTTAGTGAGTATAATATTATTAATTTGAGTGATTATTTGGTAATTAGTGATTAATTAAGTTTTTTAATTAACGTAATAATGGTGAAATCGGGTGTTTAGAGAGGGGGGGTTAGATTGAGAAGGAGAGTTGGTTATTTATACAGCAGCGACTGGAGAAGTGGAGGGAGGGAGAGAGGAGGAGAAGAGTGAAAGAGAAGTCATTGGATGTTTGGTTGTTACTTTTGGTGGCACCAGAAACAGAAAATGAGATGTGATGCTGCTTGCAATAAAATGAAAAGAGAGATGTAAAGGCCCAACTTAAAAATGGGCTCAAAAATGATCTCGATTTATTTAGTTAGGACTGACACGATTCAAAATGACTTATAAATAGGAATTAAGGAGAAAGTCGACTTGCTGTGTTTTGGACACTCATCTTTCCTTTAGCGCCATCTCGTGTGGTGTTAAGCGTCATTTTGTACCACCATAATTCACATGGTACCACTACCGAGGATCAAGGTTGGCCTAGTGGTTAGGAACTCAACCTACCTGGGGGTTATCCCGGGTTCAAATCCTCATACCCCACTACGCAGCATTAGTTGTTCCTTTGTACTAAAACAAAAAAATAATTCACATGGTACCGGTTTGTGGATTTGTACGTGGTACCCAGTGTTTTGCAAAGTTGTACAAAATACCCTGGAGATTTGACTGTTTGCACATGGTACCTAAACTTAACTCTCCCATTAACACTGTCAATTTTTTTAAAAAAAAAAAAAAAAAAGGGTTAATTCACGTGGTACCCAGTGTTTTTTCAGTTTTGACTAGTGTCTTACATTATTCCTCACCTAGGATTGCCAAAACCAAGAAAGTGGGAAATTTGTAGTTGCACCAAACAAAAACATACCGTAAATTGTTGCATTACTTGAATGAAAAGGCTGAGTAGATGCGGAACCATATTTCCGGTTGAGGTACTACTCACTTACATTTGACTTTCCTGCCTCACTCCTCATTCATCAATAACACGTTTACATTAAAAAAAAAAAAAGAAAAAAAAAAGTAGCAATTCTCTCCTAAAATAAAAAAGAGTAGTAATTCAACATAGTTCAATTTTGCTACTGTATTATCTATTAACATCAATGTTGGGTCATGAGTTTCACAAATTTGGAGCTCTTTAGTCAACCATGATTTTGTTTAGGCCTAGGTTTTTCATTTCCTTCATTTCTTCTAGATTTTGATGGTTTACACCATTTAGATTACATTTTGCATAATTTGAATAATAAAGTAAATTGGAGCAAGTCACCGAGTTACAATTGAATTGAACGGAAAAAATCTTTCTTGATACAATGATACATACCCTTATCTAAAGGCAAGAAGGAGGACCTTGACGAGGAGTTAATGGCTCAATCGGTGAACCCCTCTCGTCATAATCTCAAAGCTACGTTACTATATAGTGAATGTTGATAACTTTATAAGTTATTTCTTTTGACCTAAAGAAATTTTTCTATTTTTTTGCAGTTTTGAGATGTCATGTTGACAGGTATTTTTATACCAAATGAATCGTTTACGTGCTGCAATAAACAGTAAATATTTCATTCTACATTGCAGTCTACGAGTTCCACTTGATTTAAAGGCAAACATGTCTTCCAATTGGTATATAAATAGTCTCTAACATAACAACTCAAAAGCGTAAAAGGAAATCTTTGGGTCGAAGCTAGTATATATTATGGACCGTGTCCTTTTCACAATAGAAGTGTAAGGAATAGGGACCATTAGTTAAAAAAAAACACTTTTTAAGTATATAATTTTCACCTCACTGTTGTGAAGGCAGATCATCATTCTCACTTCGGCCCATGGACCATGACATTAATTTCCATGTAATAATGTGCGACGTACTCCCTCCATTCGGCTTTAAACTTCCTACTTTCTATTTAGGGGTGTTCATCTTTAAACTTCATACTTGTAATCTTTCCTTTTTTTGTACATATAAATACCAAAACACCCTTACTTTTTTATTAAAAATGCAAGTGGGACATACCCCCCTATGTGTAATTTTACACCAAGTGGACCCTAAAACTCATTATTTATTCTACTTTTCTTAAAAAATGTGTTCCGACCCTACGCGTTTTATAGCCGAACGGAGGGAGTACATTCTAATTCTCAAACAATTTTCTCATGTTGAATCGAAACTTTTTCACATCGACAATATAGATAACAACACAGACTTGTGACATACTGACACCAAAGCAAAGTGAATGCCAAGCCTTTATTTTTCAGGGTTGACACTCCGTGTGATTCAACTCAAATAACGATGAATGTAGATCAAATCATATCAGATTAAAATGCATTCAAATCAAATGAGACCTCATAATGATCAATTAATATACTATACTCTTGATATTAATTTACCTAAATTCAGAACCTATCAAACACACCGACCAAATAAGATTCATTCAACTCAAGCTCATATCACGCTTAATTAAATCAGATTAAGATACAATTTGAATCACACAGAACCTAATTGACACAACTGAATCAAATCAGATTAAGACCCTGTTTAGTATTCAGATCAGTTCAGATAATTTAAATCAGATCAGAATCATTCAGATCAGATCAGCTCAGAAATGTTCAAATAACTATCAATGTACGGAGTATTTGTTTCATAATTGACACTAATTCGTTGAAATTCAATCAAATTTTCAACAAATTCAGTTCAAATCAGATCAGTTTGAAAATATATAGTCCCATCAAACGAAGCTTAAGTCATTTAAAAAATAACACAATTGAATCACACAGAGCCTAACTAACGCCAAACAACCCATAACGCATCTCGATACGGGTTAAAAAAGTGTTGTGGCAATGCCAATTGTCCAAGTAGACAAAGATGAGAGAGAATGGAGAGGGAGAGGGAGAGGGAACAGTCCAGATGACACAAGATAGTTGAAAGTGGCAACCACACATACTCAATCTCTTGTCTACAAACAAAATTGAATTGAATAGAAAGTCGTAATAGTAATATTTATTTATTTTTTTTTTTTTTAATTTTGAGTCGTCGTCGTCGTAGTAGTAATAGTAATACCATCAAAACTCTCTGTCTTTATTTTTCAGTAAAACAAGAGTTGAACAAACAACAACAACAAACAGAAGAGAGTCACGCTCTTCGTATTCTCCGTCTTCATCTCCTATTTTAACCCCTTCTTCTCCTCTCTCTCTCCTCCGCCTCTCCCCCTTATCTCTCTCCCTCTCTCTCCAAAACCCCTTCATCACTCTACATTCTCTCTCCCTCTCTCCCCTCATCAATGGCTTCCCTCACTGGATCTTCCGTCTCCTTCAAGCCTCGCGCAAATGCCCTCCTCAACTCCTCGGTAATACCCCCTCCCCCCTCTCTCTTTCTCCTGATCTGGGTTTTTTGTTTTCGGTGCAAATGGTTGTTTCGATCTGTTTTTATTTATGGGTTTTGTTTAAAGTTGGTATCTTTGTGATTCAATAACAATTTAATGTTTGTAATTGGGATTGTTTTGCATGTTTTTTTTTTCTTTTTGCTGAAGTTTGGTTAGTATAATTACTGTATTGTTTCTGAATTGGACTTGTGAAACTTGTTGGGTAAGATTGTGTTATGGTTTGATTACTTTATCGGGTAGTAGATCATGTAGTTTGATGGGATTTAGACTTTAGAGGTGTGAGCTACAAGGTTTTTGGAGTGGGGTTTTAGGATTTGATTTGCTTGATTAGGTAATGTTATGAAAACTATCGAAAAGCCTCAAGAATTTGTGACTATAATCAAAAGTGAGATGGGTCTAAAACCTTTAGGTAATACTCGATACGAGCTAGTGTAAATAATGTAGGAATGAATGGCAATTTCCGGGGCTGTGTCGTTGTATGAGATTATCTAAAGTATTGCTGAAGATTTGTGATAGAAGTTTGTCTCTAGTTTTCGGCTTTGTGTGATTTGGTGGTAATGCCAGACATCGAATTGTCTGTGATTAATCAGCAAATTTTGTTACCTTTTCTTTCTGTTATGTGGGGTGAGAGCTGAGAATTTACTGTCAGTAATTCCGATTTACTGTCCGTTCGCGCTTGATTTGCTAGTGTTGGCCCAACATTGCATGTTGTTTAGCAATTTTCGTTACTTGTGAATTGTGATTGTTTCGTTCTCAGGAGTTGTAACTTCTCAGAATTGTTTGTGTCAGTGTGATTTCTTAAATTTCCAATGTTTTAGCTTTTCGTGTCTGTTATATGTAACTCTTAGTCTTGCATGCTTCAATGCTGAGTATTTTGTTATGAATCTTGCTTATAAATTCTTTTGTAGCTTATTCAGTGTATGTCGAAGAGAATAATTCAGTTTCATAGACTAAGATGGATTTGGCATGGTGATATGATTTTCGACGTCTTTATTTATGAATTTGTGACCATGATTTTACTATTTGCAGTTCACAAGTAGGAATTTTGCACCAAAGCCTTCGGTTTCATTCTGGAGGACAAATGTTCCTAAGATGCCAACATTGCGCGTAGCTTGTGCTGCTGTAAGGGTTCCCCTTCTCTTTTGCTTTATGATTCATTGTTCTTTAGCTCCGGAAAGTAGCATAACTAGGGCTTTTTTCCGGCACTCATCTTATTATTCGGAGAACGAAAGCTGGTGAATGATAAGAAAGTGCAGAAATTTCAAATGTAACATATTTGGCATCACATTTGTTGTTACCATGGACACAAAAATTCTATTTTATCCATCTTTCTTTCTCGACATTGTCATTTTAATGTTTTTTTCACTCTTCCTTGATCAGGCCAAACCAGAGATAGTTGAGAAGGTTATCGACATCGTGAGATCGCAGCTGGCTCTTAAAGATGATGCTACAGTTACTGGAGAAACAAAATTCACCGAGCTCGGTGCTGATTCTCTCGACACAGTAAGTCTATCCAATGTCTTCATTCAATGATTCAGGATATCTTATGTGCCAAGCTCTTGTTTTCTTGTATATAATCTTTGGTTGGTTTACTTCGTTTGAGGACTTCACTTGATCATCTCCTGTAGATGCTGAAGGTGTTTTCCCCCTCCCCTTGAGATAAAATCATAAAAGGGTCTATGAACTTGCTTGTATGATGTGACAGTCTCCAACATGATAGCACAGAGAGGTTGTTGTATAATTTTATGACAGCTTCTGAACCGTGTGTGTTCTGGTAACTTCTAATTTACAGGTCGAGATTGTGATGAAATTAGAGGAGAAATTCGACATCAGTGTCGAAGAGGAAGATGCCCAAACCATCACATGTATCCAGGAAGCAGCAGACCTTATTGAAAAGAAGCTTACAGCTTAATACTGCATAAACATAAGAGGCTTCCAACCCATGCTACCATGGGAGGAGGGAGAGATCGCGGTTGTAGGATCAAGCTCTATTTTTTATTTTGTATTCATGGTTTAGTTCGCGTGTTGTTGAATGTCTAGACAATGTTTGTTAAAACGTTTTGGCTAGTGTATGAGAGTTAGTCTGCTGGCATGCGCCTCGCACTTTCTACGGCACTTGCACTCAATTTGACATATTATATTTTGGCCCATGGATTTCTGACTCTCTTTGTTTAATGACGATGCAATCGGTATAATCTGTTCAACCATAAAATCCTAGATCTGGTGATTTCGTTAAAAGTTTCCTGTATTTTGATAATGGTTCAATGTTGTCAGAGCACAAGTGTGATGTAAAAGCCAAAAAATAAAGTATTTTCACATGGTACTCCTGAAAAATGTTTTTAGAATTTGCTTAGACAATGGGCGAACTCTTGTAGGAGTATCCATGTATTTGTTCTTAACGAGCTCTTCAGTAAGATCGTTTTTGTAATAGCTCTCTTCGATGAAACTACGATCAGTGCCAATGTCCTTCACGTCGTTTTGGATGCCTTCTCATCTAATTATTGGACAATCCTGCATTGTGTATTACACCCGATTCCAGTAACTTCATACATAGACCTTTGCATCATCTTGGCAATGGAATCGGAAACCAAGAATTGTCTTCCAATCCAAAAATAAAAATGTACAATCCATAAAATTTAGCCCAAAAACTTGCAAAAGAACAGTTTCCACTAAAACTTCACATAATATGGATTTTGTCAAACCTCATTGTTACCATGAGCACAAACTAAGGACATACGATTGTCATGTAAATTTGACAATAACATGTGAAGTGTCCGTCAATTCATCATGTCTGTCGCTTCACAACACTTCATACATGGGGATACAAGAGTGGAAGGAAAATGAAGTAAAGGAATCCGTAGACCTACCCCTTCAAATACAATTTTGACACCAGAAACACGAACACAAAGCACATCGTCAGGAACAAGGCCACATCAGGATGATCATATCAGCAACTCTTGGAAGGGCCTAGAAAATTAGTAATTCGCATTTGTTTACACCCAGAGTTAAAAGCAAATTCTATTTACAAGGACCAAACCACGATTTACTACCAATTCTTGTCTTATTCCCAATCAGAATCGAAAAATCCAGCATCCTTCATCTCGGAGTAGTATATATTTTCAAAGTTCAAGTCTTCCTCCTGATAACAGCACCCATCAGGCAATTATGTTAGCCATACTTACATACACTGAACTAGAAAAGATGGCAGAGTCTCAAACTCTCAATCCAAAACAAAGATAAAGATGGAAATTAAAGTTATCCTCCCTCCACCTCACGAACAAATGCATTGTTTCCAGTTACAATTGCGGCAAACATCAAAATGAAGACACTTGGTAGAAGATATAAAAATTAAGAAAGGGTAATAAACCAAACCGAACATCATATCTAGAGAATGAAATTACCTGAAAGAAATCAGCTAAAAATGTCACATATATGAGAGGAAGATAAAACACATGGTAACAGATGGTTATGGTGTCATACAACCTGGTAAAAAGACAGTGTCAGCTTTAAAAAAAATTGAACTACGAGCAAAGTATTGACAGAAACTGACAACTGAAAGGGATTATACCAGAAGCCAAATCCAGTTCGCATGAGAATGCAAGCAAAGAGCGCCAATGCATCTACGCTACACATTATGATGATGTACTTGTAGTATGCAGGTCTTGCTGCAGAACAATAAACTTCATTTTAAATACAGAAGCAGTCATCTATAATTGTTACACCAAATAATCGTTACAAAGCCACAATTACCTGGTAATCTCTCCCTCCACTTAGAATGATACATGAACAATACAGATCCATAAGCAGCAATGATTACTAGCTTGTGCACCATCCACAAGCCCCATTTCATTTGATGTGCGTCACCATTCTCGATGAATAACGGGATTCCAAATCCAAAGACGTAAATTCCCTAACATGTGAAAAAGATAAAGAAAACTTTATTTATGTTTTTTCACTAATTTATTTTACCAGTTTAAGACATGTATTCCTTTGTTAGAGGCTCAGAGCAAATATTAATAAGCCCCCCCATCATACAAAAATTCTTGAAAACATGTTAGATCAGTGCTACCGTGTATTTAGATACCAAGAAAATACATATCTTGTCAGAGGCTAGAGGCACAACAACGAAGAAAGAAGTGATAATGGTGCTCCATCATTGTGAAAGAAGGCAAACAAGGATGAAAATCAAGGCAGAGGTCGAAACCTCTGACGCCTTCCTGATAATGTAGTTTTCCTACTGTATTAACTAACCTATCAAAGGTGGTTGTCCTATAACATTGTCCGAAGGCTTTTTGCGAAACTGTATGTGGGATAGGCTTGTTGTCGAGACTTGTATTTTCACAATTTTGACTGGAAGACAACTGAGGGACGGACAATCTCATGATGAGATGACTCCAAGCTCCTTGAAACTATAATATGATGGACGGATTGTATCCAAAATACCACATTGGAGAGAAATATCATAGGATCGAACTTTATACACGAGAAATTAACATTTTCTAGAGCATGTACACAAATACCAAAAAGTTTTGAGCATGCACATCCAAACAGAATCCCTTTTTTTCCATTTATTCAAAGACAAAACTTCAACACATAGACCAACATTAATGGAAGAACAAATCTTTTTTGGGTGAAAGAATGGTCGGCCACATAGCAAAGAAGGGTTTTGGGGGGATTACAATGACAAACTTCCAACAATTATGATTATGCTATGGCCTTTAAGTGGAGGAGCTATAACGTCTACTATTCTAGATGGTAATGTGTCCCATATAAGAAGACTGTGAATCATCACATCTTAAAGATGGTTCCGGCAACCAATGTTGCTAATAATGGTCTCACTATTTAGATTTAACAGACCATGGTATGATTTCAAAACAACCTTCATCTTGTTGTGTTGTTTTGCAACCATAATACGTTTTGCCAGGAGCAATATTAAACATATCAACTACAAAAGAGTAGCCAAAATACTTTGAGAAGTTATAAAGAACATACAAAAAAAATTCAAAAGACCCCCTCCCCCCCCCCCCCCCCCCCAAAAAAAAACAATGAATAATATGATATTTACCAGAGATCCAACCAATGAGTATGACATGCATTGTAATGGTCATTCATTTTATTTGAGATTACAATAGTAACAACCCGAGTGACCACGCGTACGTTGTCTAGTAGACATTCTAATTTGTTACCATATCTATTACTACCATACATTTGAATAACCAGGTAGCATATATTTTGTCACAAACATGGATTACAAAAGGAATGGATTAGCTACAAGCTAGGAACACAGGAAACAATGACTAGAGAACAAATGACAACATAGCAAGTTAAAGAAGGTGTTTTTCTTGTGAAGAAGTGAAAGAACACTGAGGTAATAGACTATATAATAAAGTGAGCAATTCTTATAAATCGTATATCCATATTGAGATAAATTCCGGCTAGTCTTTACTACCTAGCACTTCGTTATGTAGAGATACGACCCTGAAGAACCAAGCTTACATCAGCACAAAGGCATCTTTTATGGTATAAACAACAGAGACCAGAAGACATGCTACAACCACAACAACAACAATATTACCCTAGTGCCTCACCCCTATATTAGAATATAGGAAGGTAGCTTAACGATGAACTAGGATGAAATTTGCGTGGAGAATCACAACTACCAATGCTACTTCACAATAGAAGAAGAGTAGTTTTGTGAGCCATTTTGCTCTATTCCATTATATCCCAAAAACATATAATAGCATAAAGGGAGAAAGAAAAGTATCACCAAGAGAAACGTAACTGGCATCAATCTTGCCAGTGCTTTTCTTCCATCCCCTAAACCAACACCCCCCCCCCCAAAAAAAAAAGTATGATGCTTAGAAGTACATCCTAATCTATCCCAATACAGCATTTAACAGCCAAAACTAGGCATTTCGACTTTTGGATCACAAGGTTGACATAAACAGAGAAAGTCTGCTCTATCTAATATGCCAAATCCAGTAAAGTAAAACGCAAGCTAATATACAAGAATCCAGCGTATGTACAAATCCTCCTTAACCCGGCTTGACTGACCACATCACCACAACAATCTTTCTTAAAATGAAATTCAACGCCAAAGCCATTACAAATTGGAGGTACTACGAGACCTTGTCTATATTTGTATAAAATCATTGCTGCAGTTAAGAGAAAAAATAAAATTCGGGAATAGTAATACAAGCGCCAAGCGGATTTCAATAGATCCTGATAGCTACAATGTCAAGTATTTGTATTTCTATGAGAGAAAAAGAAAATGGAATACCTTCAGGACAATGTCCAAACCAACCAGAAAGGCAGAGATAGCAAAAGTCCGCGTTAAAGCCTCCAGCCCACTGCTAATATTTCCTTGAAGAAGAAAAGCAATCAAGCTCACTTCTAGGAAAAGTAACCCAGAGGTGGTGAATAGAGACAGAAGGTTCCATGCCAGTGTCTTTCCAGGAGTACACTCCCAAGTCTGTTACAGAAAGAAATTTAAACAGTTGAAAGACCCAGCAGTCTGACCCTTGAAGCACAAACATGTTATACATTATTAGTACATCAACTCAAAACTTTCACAAACATTTTTTTGGAACACCAACAAAACAATTTACCAGCATTTTCTGTTCATACAAACAAGAAGACGCATAGCCTTACATGAATTTTGGCTACTTTTAATGAAATCTCGACAACAATACCACAGAAATGAGTAACAAGACTATCTTAGAACCTACAACTTGCTTTAACCCAAATGAAGTAACAAAAAGTCTCCTCTCAAAAGGAATGGTAAATCTCTGAATAGACAAGGGACTTCAGCTCAATCCTTGTACCCAATATATCAAATGACAATTAGCACTCCATATGATAGGAAGTACATCCTTTCTTTTCTTTTGACCAAGCCCTGAAACAACACTGCCAAACACCCACAACTCGTCCACTTCTAATGATGCTCGACAATCTTAGACAAAGCCAACTCACAGCAACAAAATGCGGAGAGTTGGACACATAGCTGTTGTCCGGTAATGTATATATAGGTATTAGTCTTACTTATCAAAAAAATAAAAATAAATATAAGATAGCATGTGAGGCAGCAAGCTTGTTTTTTTTGTATGACAGCTTGAATAAATATATGACAGCTTGTGCTTTTGTATTCCAGCCGTCATTGCGCTACCCTTATCCTAAATTCTTAGATTCTGGTTCCAAGAGGTGTAATGCAGTGATTCTCAAATCTCAATGCCATCCTCATAGTTTTCTAATTCTTCACTCGTTGAAGTCGATATGTGAATGCTAATAAATTACTGCAGCGGGATTTTAGCAATTTAACAAATATGTCTAGGGGTTGACGAAGCGACAATAATATCATATCTCGATGCTCCATTCCTAAATTAAACAGCGAAACTGCGAAAGTAAATTTAGATGTACGTCTGTAGCTGTGTAAAGTAGGTAAAAGTGAGGGTTATGCATATCTATCTTAAGTCAAGTACATAAAGCCCCGCCAAAAGGGGAGAAGAGGGGGAACGGAGTCTCGAACTAAAGAAGTGTGAACTGCACAGATATATCAAGAGAAAACTAATGGAGCATCCAGAAATCTGCTTTAAAAAGTTTGGTACACCCAGATCTAGCATAAAGGCATTTCATGGGAAAAAAAAAGAAAGGTTGAAAGCATAACTGTCCAGCTCCCCTTTTGTACAAGCGATCATCCCCTTGATGTCATTTTACCTGAACCCTCTATACCTCATAAAGAAAGTCAAAGTCTCTTCCTCATGTAAAGAGGAAAAGGACATTTCATCCAAAAATCTGCCTTCACATTCAATTCTGCTACCATAGGAGCAGAAGCTAAATTTGTTCTTACAAGCATTAAAAAGATAGCAATACAGAAGAAAGAGTTCTACACTTTCAAAAAAAAAAAAAACTGATTTCGCACTGTGTGAAAGTTCTTGGAAGTATTTTTTTTTCTTTTTTATAAGTAAGATAGGATATCATATATTTGAAAGGACACCAAGGGAGTGACTTCCTAAAGAAAGCATTTCCAACAAGAGCTTCTGTCACATGTCATTACACTGCTACAGGTAAGCGACTATCGCCCAACTCAGTTCTAAACACTTGCCATGATAGCACAACATTCTACATTTCCACACAGACTCTCACACCAGCATAAATGATCACTTCCCAACCCATAAAATCATAAACGTAAACAACCTCAGTGTTCCACACTAACTGACAACTACATCGAAGCTTCAGCTACACAACACTAATCATTTTAATCAGCAATGATATCAGTCCGGGATAACTGACAAACCAATACTATTCGAACATTCGATTTTAACACAAATGAAACAATAAAAATCCAGTCTTGATCTTACACATCACCAGCCTTTAAGAAGCCCTGCAAGCAAGCAGTCTAACCTCTCAAATACGCGCTCCCAACACAATGCAGTAACTACACCGACTTCAAAACAACCCATGATTATATTTTACACCAACAGAGCTCATTACTTCCAAAACAATTTACAAACCTAGTCTTGATCCAACAGTTAACAGGCTTTAGGACGCTTCAGGTGTACGCAACCTTAACTCCTAACGAGTCGAAACACGAAACTAACACAACATTCGCCGAACCAACAATGGTACTAACATACTAAGCTACTAACACAACCACAAATTCAAACAATAACCCACTAAGTAAAAAACATTAAAACAAAAAACCGACATCGAAAAATCGACAAATGACGATATAAACATACCTGAAGACAACACCAAGAAAAATTGAGGAGACTAACAAGCCAAACAATCCCATAATACCAATTTACGACATGAGACCTGCCAACCCAGAGCTTCTTGTAGCTCTTCTTAGCTTGAATTGCAAGATACAAGATGAACAAAGCTGATGATAGAATTAGGGCAAAATTATGCCAAATTCCGTGGCAATTTGACAACAAAAAGTTTGAGCTATGATCAGTTGAATTGAGATTATTAGTGATACTATCTGTGATCACTGCTGAATAATTCGAATCCGGCGAAATTGGGACTTCGAGAGGTGGCATTTTGTTTGTTTAATTTAGGGTTTGTGAAGTGATCATTGGGTAATTGAGATTTCAACGGGGGGGTCGGAATTTGGGGATTTTTTGCGGGGAAGTGGGAAGAACCCTAATTTTGATTGTGTCTTTTAAGTTGAGTGCTGGTAATTGATAAGACTTGGATTCGATTACGAGTAGTACTCGTAGTTAATTAGAGGAAGAATGACTGTTTTTCATGTCCTCTTTCGCATGTCGACATCACTGTCGTTTTCATTTTTTGGTTTTTTTGTGTAAATTTTTTTGTTAGATGACTTACAAAATTAACTTTAAATTGACTGTGACTATTATAATTCTACACAAAATGAAAATTGACAACTGAAAAGCGCGACTTTGGTTTAGAAAAAAAATAAAAATAAAAACAGACTACCATATCAAACAGACTTTGTAGACTTTTAGTCGCAATGTAGAAACCACGAGATCTGTGTTACGATCTAATAGAGCGAGAGTTAATAATAGGACTATGGTTGAGTTTGGCAGTTTTCAAGTTATGGCATTGAAACAAGTCGAAAAAAAGGATTGTGGGACATTACGAGTCCATTGAGTGGGTAATACGGAGTACCACCACTTACGTGCTAACACATATACAAATATTTTGGATGAGCCCGTGTCCCCTTTATTTACATTCAGCTCAAATCAAGATTTTAAATTATATTTTTCTACGAAGGATTATGGTGGAGTCTGACCATCTCCAAATTTTTTCATCACTTGGAAATGAATCTTATCTAGGCAATTTAGCTAGAAGCATTTTATCTTGTAAAAGAAATTACGTTGGATGCCGTATCAATACATTTTATTTAATTTGGTAGAATGAGCATTAGTGCATTATGGGCGTACAAAAAGATTTTGTTAATTACTGACAAATCTTTTTTTTTTTTTATCACAAATAAAATTGAGTGAATTAAACGTATACTTGCGGAAAAGAAACTGTTAAATGTTAGAGATCTAATATATAGATACTAACTTGTCTCGATGGAGAGAAAGAGAAGGGAGGAAAATGGAGGATCTAATATTTGGAGGGATGAAATCTTTTCCCTTTCTTGACATTATACTTGTATCAAAAGAGTCGGTAGTATTTTGAGCCTATTTCTTCCGGGCATAGAATAACACACGGAATAAGTCGAGTTAAAATAATACAGAGTACAAAATGAGTCGAGTTAAAATGAAAAACACGAGTAATTTTTTTAGACATTTTTGTAACCGGGCAAGGTAAGTGTAAAAATACTGAACGTTTATCATTCCAAGAGTGACGGTCCGACGGTTAGACATTTCAAGAAAAACCCGCGAACAAATTTCGATTTCTGTTACAATGGAGGGGAGAGAAACACAAAAATCAAGAGAAAGAACCAAAAAGCCCACATTTTGTCCAAATTTTTTCGCGAATTATTCGTCAAATTTACATCAACCCAAGATCCACCCTTGAATAATCAACACCATTGTTCCTGCGTTTCATCTTGTTAATGGTAATGATAATGCACACCAACTGTTTGTTGAAATGCCTCAATGAAAGATCTTCCATCTTCTTTTTTTTGTACGTAAATTTGGACATGCATGAGATTTTGAAACGTATGATTGACGTTTTCTTTTGTTGGGGTGTTGAGATTTCTGGGTTTTAATTAATTAATTGTAGGTATGGATCGGTTGAGGCCGAATTTCGACAGGCAGAAGAGCTTGGAGAGCCCAACTGGGTCTCCTGTCGGATTGTCTCCGTTTAACAGGCATGTTCGGTCCTCGTCCTCTGGACTGTCCGGCGTGAAGAAACAGCAGAATGTTGCGGCTAAGGCCGCGGCACAGAGGCTTGCGCGAGTGATGGCTCAAGGTGGAAGTGATGATGATGAAGATGAGGATGACCTTTTAGTTGATTACAATCCTACTGGCTCCCTTGGGCTGGCTGCTGGACGGGCTGCTCGACCTCGATCGAGATCTCCTAGTAAGGTGAATTTCATGGCGTATCTTGTACGGTTGTGTAGGCATTGATTACTAGAAATGTATTACCTAGTTGAATTAAGACAACCTTAAGTTTTTCATTCTGCATGTTTTATTGATGAAATGTTCATTAGTAGCGCTATGTCTGTACAACTGATCGGGTTTATTATCGTAATATCAGCAATTGTTCCTGCGATAGTATCAGTTTTCTATGGGTTTGTTAGTGTTTGAGGCATGTGGAATTTATGATTTGATGTTGTGAGTTGCTGACTGATGAACTTTCTTGGTGTTCTGCTGGTGCTCCCATTAGCCAGTTCGTCCAGTTGCTACAGACCAACCTGTATCATTGCGGACTCCAATGAGTTCTCGGCCATCTTTCTCTGCCAAGACTAATGAACAACAGTCATCTAGACCAACTTCAGTGGCTCGGCTATCTCCATCGCCTATTCGGACACATGAGCAGACAGAGCCGTTGGCTCCTCAAACATCAGTTGGAAAGTCACCGATGATTTCCTCAGACATGTCAGAGACTGTGGAAGCTCGAAGTACATTAAGTAGTCGGCCATCTCTGTCTGTTAGAACTGATGGACCATCTCCTGCTCGATCCAATTCTGGTCTTCGGCCATCTGTGTCCTCGGCTTCTAATGATCAACCACCATCAGCTAGGTCCGCATCAGCTGGGAGATCTCCTATGTCTTTTAATTCTTCCGAGGTGAATCTTACTGGTCGATCTCCGCTGCCTTCAAGTTCTGTTGAACAGTCTCCATCAGCTCGTTCTTCAGCACTAGGTCGTCCTTCAGTGATCAAGACTGTACCCATGGTGCCCCCTGCAGTCACCATATCGCTAAAGCAACAGATTCCCTCTAGTCCAGCAGCTGGTGCTCGGAGCTATAAGAGGTAATAAACATGGCCCATGCATTAGAAGATCTATCTTGCTTGGAGACGTCTATTTGTTTAACAAAACTTACTTGATCATACACGTTGTTGACCCATTATGTCTCTTTTAAGAAATATATATATGCTGGTCCTTGAGTGGATTCCATGAACTCACAGGGGAGTATTGATTCACTGAATGTCACTCATTTTATTTAACAGGATGTCACTGGATATGGGGAGCATGAGAATGAGAGAGTCTAAAGAACCGAATACTCAGCTTTCCTCTACAGCCTTACAAGACGAGGTATACTTCTCCTTTGGTTTTGGTAGCCATGCATGATTCAAGATGCTAGTCTGAATCTTCGAAATTGTAATCCTTTGTAGAGTGACTAGCATGTATATGATAGCATGAACAATTAACAGTTTTTTACTTGTGCCTACAGTCCTTTGATATATGTGAAAATATCACCTTCGGGCCACAACTAGTGGATATTTAAATTTATTTTATTGGCGGGGCGGGGGGGGGGGGGGGGTTATGTAGTTCTATCTTCGCTGACAATTTATCTATGTTACTACATTAACCAATCTTAATTATCTTTTTCAGCTTGATATGCTACAAGAGGAAAATGATAATCTTCTTGATAAGGTGCGGTTATCTAACGCATTTCGATTCTTTTCGTTGCGTTTTCTTTGTGATTTGATCTTATGACACCTAGTATGCGTTAAAATCACTTTCAGTTTGCTTCGCTTACCGAAGTATGGTTTATAGACATTGGTGGTTTAGGTCTTGCAAGCACGCTTTTAGTTATCTTATTCAGCTGACGAATTTATTCGGCATGTTAAGACTGCTTGTAGCATGAGCAAGATCTTAGGTAGTAACTTACTTTGTCAAATGAATTTTCATGGCATTATGCCGATAGAAGCATCATTACCTGGTTCGAGTAGAAGAGAAATTGTACATGACACCACTTCTTCTTTTCACTATGTGATATATGTGCCTTCAGCTTCGACTTGCAGAGGAACGTCTTCAAGAGACTGAGGCAAGAGCTAAGCAGCTAGAGAGACAGGTGAGCTTCCACATTTGTAGTGACATGGAAGTTTAAATTAGCTTTGAAAATGCATGAATTGGTTGATGTAGCTCATATTCGTTGATATTCAGATATGCAACCCCATTTTGGCAATATAGCTTTATCAAGAAATTTTGAGCATGGCGTCACCCCTCTAGGTGTCTTTGTGTATATGGGATTCACCCTTTTGTCGTCCTTTCGAATATATTGATATCCTATCTTAATTATAAAAAAAAAATTGAGCATAATGCAATAAGGTAGATATTATTTATCACTCATGTTGGAGCGTTATGCCTTGGTCTTTGCGGTAAGCATTTGCTTTAAGTGACCTTCCTTTAAATGTACTACGTGTTCTTTCGTAGGGTGGTTTAGTGATAATGGTTTCTTTTTTTACTTTTTAATTCTGTCCAGCAATTTGCTGATTAAAGTATCTGTGGTTGACAAAGATGAAGAGCATAACATTCTGAGTAGGATAAATTGAAGTTCTCATTAAACTGTGCTACTTTTTAGTTCTTCGAAGTAATAGGTCATTCAGTTTTCCATTAGACCGTGTGTCCAAATGGAAACAGTCAAACAGCGGTCCTGCTCATTTAGTTGGCTTTTTATTTTTGTTTTTCTTACCTTTTAGGTTGCTAATCTCGGGGAAGGTGTGTCGATGGAAGCTCGACTTTTAAACAGGTAAGCAGATTTTTTAGCGATTCCTCCTACCTAGTCCTAATCCTTTAGTATGTTCAAATTGCTGATATCTTCCATTTTCTCCAGAAAAGAGGCAGTTCTGCAGCAAAGAGAGGTATTATATAACTTGTAATGTTGCAATATCTACATGTGGTTATTCATTGTTCGAGTTCTAATTTATGTACCAATCTCTCCATGCCAGTCCATGTGCACAGTACACATTTGATGGGCTCAACATTGCATAGAAGTTAGAATGCTAGGGGTAAAGGCTTCATATATTTGGATCTCCAAGATTCGTGGGTTTCATATAGGGTTCCTTCAAAATGATTTGAGGCTGTTTGAGAATATTCTCTCTTTCAATTTTAAGAATGCTTTTTATGAACTTGAAAAATGGTATAAGAACCTCAAAAAAGGTAAAATAGTTACGGAACGAAGGAAGTATGAAAAGGTAATCTCTGTGCTAGTATCCTGCAGGCTGCAACTGTATTTCTTGTTCTTATAACCTAAAGATCTAGTTTCTGTATTACTATACTTGGTTTCAGAATAAAGATAAGTTTTGTTACAAAACTTTGTTTCTCACCACTTAGATTTTGCCTCTCGAGGATGGTAGTTGGCTCGCTGTGTCATGCATATCATGTATTCTTATGTTGGTCATCTTTCTGCCATTTGTATTATCTTCGATTCTCCTGCTTTAAAAATAATTAAATGAAGGTAGTTAGTGCCTAAACTGAGTAAAAGAACCAAGGCAGGTTTATGCCATTCATTTGGTATCTGTTGATGGTCATATGACTAGTGAGCACATTAGTGAATAATGAGAAGGACCGCGATGTGGTGGTAAAGGAAACTATTCAACAAGGATATAGGTAAATTACTTCTAGGGGTAATGGAGAGATGACGCCTGGATGTTGCAGTAGGAGATAGGCAAGCTCAATTTTGATTCACAATATGATTTCTCAGCTAAGCACAAAAGAAACTGACTAGTTTATTTTTGGTTAAGTGTAGTATTTGTGTGACCTAAAAAAAACAAAAAAAGTGTAGTATGTGTGTTCCTTTCTTCTGTTCTTACTTCTTACAAAGCAGGCTTTGGAGCTTTCTTCAAAGTCTATTAATCTTAATCTCGTCGACTTCTAAAGCTTTTAATCTCTGGTTACATCCCATAATTTGCAGGCTGCGTTAAGAGTTGCTTCACAAACACATGGTGGCACGATGGGAGAGATTGCAACACTCAGAATTGAAGCTGAGGTATTCCAGTTTCGTCTTTTGTGAACTCTGCTTCTATAATATTCTCTTTCATCATGACGATATTAGCTTGGGAGTATTGGCGTAGGCTGCAAGGGATGAGGCAAATGCTGCATTGGATCAACTTCAGGAGTCAGAGTCTGAATTACGATCCCTTCGGTCAATGGTTCAGCGGTTGATGCTGACTCAGGAAGAAATGGTTTAAGTTCAACTCAACCATTTATTTCTTATACCACAGAGTATGTTTCAACTATCTTCTAAAATGGTTCACAGCGTTTGAACAGGAGGAGGTGGTACTTAAGAGGTGCTGGCTAGCTCGATATTGGGGTTTATGTGTTCGATATGGTAATGTAATATTTAGTTCAGCATGTAATAGTTTTTGTTAATATCTGGCTTAATTTTCTAGTTTTCTAGGTGACATAAACTCTATTGCTTACTCAACCAAAGATTTTGTTTAACCTCTGTCGTATTGCAGTTTGACTTATTGCTCCTAATCAACCATGTTAAAGTTTCTTACACTCTAGACTCTGTCCATATGTGATTTTTAGCCTCTCTTCCACCGAGCTGAAGATATACTAACTGTCAACGGTAGCTAGCTTCTGGGTTCTCTCATGGACGTTCTGAATTTTTAAACGTGCTTAGACGATGTTAGCTTATATTTCTGGCTACTCTATAACAATTGTTCTATAGGTATCTATCCGGATATTGCTGAGGTCAAGCATGAATACTGGTCATCCTTTGCACCGCTTCCTGTTGAAGTTGTTATTGCTGCGGGCCAGAAAGCAAAGGAAGACAAACAATCAGGTGCATAATTAACTGTGATTGTTGGCTGAATGTTTCTTATTGGGGGCTTCATCCCAAATCTACTAAATTTCCTCTTGGTTGTACTTTTGCCTTGCGTTAGACGCCCATTTTGATGCATTGTTATGTACATTTACGGGCAACCTTTGGGAAGAATACTCTGTACGGCCGCCTTGTATCCTTGTGTCTTTTTTTTTTTTTTCTTCCAGCACCCCTTACACTATATTTTCCTGCGTTTATTGTAGATTAAGTGGAGCACCTGACAATGAGACTGTTACTATATGAGAAGTGATTGAGAAAGCAAACGGATGAAATAGATAAATGAGAGGAAATATTTAAGATTTGACTTTTAATAATTCGCAACCAACATTCCCTTCCCATATACTCTGCTTTCCATGGTAACCCCTCCAGAAATGGTTTTGGGTGGTCAAGACTCAAGAGACCATAGGTGGACCTTGGGCAGTGGACTTGCTGGGGGCTTACCAGCTGCCCATTCTTGGAATAGTATACTTAAAGTTCCCACCCGTACCTCTGTCTTTCCTCACCCTGTAAAATTGGAATCATAGGTAAACCTGCCATTAGATACCCCCTCCATTTCTTTGAATCTCTGAACGTTTTCCCTTTTTTTTCCCTGGGCAATTTCATCCAATTTTGTATGTTTCTTTTTTCCGTTTTTTTTTTTGGCCTCTTTCCCATAATCATTAACAGTGATCCATTGTCTACTTATGTGCAGTCAATAATGATTCGGACAGAATGGAAAAGCCTTCCGATGCTAGTGAACTCTCAGGAGAGGGCAGTGCTGAGAGCATGCTTATTGTAGAAAAAGGTCTAAGGGAACTGGCTGTGCTTAAGGTCGCTGCCATATTCTCCTTCTTCTCTATACTTTCTTATTGTTCATTGTCTCTTTATGCATTGATATTTTCGTCATATCTAGGTAGTAGTGTGAAGGCAACCAGTTCCCCAATCCATGTCAAGCATAATACTTGAAACTGACACCAATAATCGAGCACTCTTTTACCGAAGACTAGATACTTCGTAATCTACTTAATGTCGTCAAATATTGGGAAAGACCATCAATAATTTCAAGGAAACATCATGTATTCTAAGCTCTAGGGTCTTTATTTTTTACCAAATCGGAATCAGTACTTTTGTGCTATTAGTAAAACTTGACAATCGTTTGACTTTGCAAATATGACTATTTGACAAAACTGAAGGGACAGAGTATTCAATTTTGATCTTCCATGTCTAGGTCAGATACGTTTCTGGAGGGGGGGGGGGAGGTGAATCCTTGAGGAGAGTGCTTCTCAGCTTGTCAGTTTAGTTTAACTTTGACCTTAGCGTAATTTATCTGGTTTGAGTCACCTTACGGGTCTTTTCATTTCTAATTGGTCAGTTTATACAAGTCTAGATTGGGCAATAAATCTGATGTATATGTGAATAAATCCCATATGTTGACGGCAATTGTTCGTTCTCTTATCTTATTTCAGATTTAGATTAGAAAACATCGAAAAACTTATATCTAAAGACAAAGATCAGAGAAATTCAGGAAGAACACATCAGCAACAATTACATAATGTTTAGAAAGTTGAGTAAAGGTCTGAAGACCTAAGATAGAGACAGTAGCATGTTTAGTTGGTTTGTTTCGTATCACGACTTACTAAAAAGAATTAGTTTTATTAGTTCTTAAGCTGACGGCTGACGCGCTGGAAGTGGACTTATCACTACAGTGGTTAACACTTAACAGCATCATTCCTAGGTTGAGCTTGAGTGATTGCATTAACATTAAGTCATGTATATAAAGTACATACCCCTTCAGGTCACTCCTCTTTTACCATTTTCATTTCCCCCTTGTAACTGTACTGTAGGGGATATTACTCATAACTACCGTGGTTACATTTTGACCAAAAGTACCAGTCTTAGAACTCTACTGTCGTTGTAGCCATACATCTTTGCCCGTTATGGTCATGTTCTTTTCGCTGGAAACTTTCTGATCTGATCTCTGATTTAGCTGTTTTATTACCTCCATTAGGACTAAATTCATGGGATTTAAACATTAAACTGAACTAATCTATTTCTTATGTTGAAAAAAATAGGACCTATATCTGTCATGATTTTCTGATCCTTATCGTTTATCATTGTTAAGAGAGTAAATTGAATCAGGAATACTTTCTACAAGAGAACCCCAAAAACCTCTCTTGCTATCTGTCAGTGTAAAGGGTTTTACAATTGTGGCCCGATGCCCTGATGTACTTACATAATTGTGCCTGTACATTTTGTGTCTGGGATTTTGCGGACCTCGTTCGTACCCATCTCCTTTTTCCTTAAAAAATGTCAAGTGTGGATGTGGGAAGTATTTGATGAGCTAAGTGCCGTCTGATACGCCTCTCAAAACCATCAAAGGTCGAAATTTGTCCTCACTTTAACTGTGGTATATCTTTGGGTACTTACAGGTAAAGCAATTGTGTAAAATGGTTGTGCCTAATTTTGTTGAAGGTAATCATTTAGGGGGAATGGTCAGAACACTCTCTGCAATATACCATGGAGTGACTTATGATGTTCGGGGTGACTAATGGGTCTTTCATCTTTTGTACCAAATGGGACTTCATCATGGTCTCTAATTCCTAGATCATGCAATATTAATTATGCCTTTAACACAAGACCATCTCTAATTGAACCTGCCATTTTCGATGCTGATTGTGAAAAGGCTTGAATGCTAGACGAAAAGTACTGAACCTTGGAAGAAGACGAAAAATCTTTGTAGACCTCTAGCTCTTCTATCTGAGTGTAATATGGTTTTTAAAAAGCCACAATTTCTTTTCCCTAATAGTAGTAATTGTGGATCTAAACATCAAAGTCAATTGATCTCTTGAAGGTGGAAGATGCAGTCAGGGTTGCAATGGCTCAACAAAGACGGAGGAATATGCAGAAACCTGCATTTACAGGTTTAAATTTATCTTGTGCTCTTACTCTTTCATGCTTTTAGTACTTTTATGAGCAAAGTCATGTGGCTTTATTAACTGCAAATATGCTAGCCGAACCAATAGTATTTTGGGACTATTCCTTGCTATTGTTGTTGTTGTCACGATTAACAAATGCTTGAGATGCACAACACCCAAACAAAAATTTCTCCAGGTAACATTGGATGTGTAAGAACATTATGGTTTATATACTTCAACCAACTTTTTAAATGGTCTGTGTTCTGGTTGGCCTAAATGTGCATTGACCTTCAAACCTGAGATCAAGATGCAGGGGAAACGTTTGTCTATGTACATTCAAGTCTTCTGACTTAGTACAGAAGCTCATGGGTGATCAGCATATGAGTCGAATTGCATTGCAATTATTGGAGACTCGGGATATGGAAAAGATTTCTGTGAATAATGATAGTGTTGAGACTCACAATGAAGAAAATCATTGATGTGTTCTATTATGTTGTGCATATTATAATTTCTTTACAAAATTATTACATCATTACCCTAGTGCCTCAAAGGCTCCCGCCTATGGTGAGGTAAGGGGGTCTGATGTACGCATGCCTTTTATTGTGATTTCGTTGTTTTTTAAGTTCTCTAGTCGATTTAAAGATACATCAAGTAACTCCTTGACTTACTTATACAGTGTACCTGACCTCTTGTTTTGTACTCTTTGATGAAATTCACCAGAATGATGGCATGGGATTAATCCCCCGCTCCCCTATTTTTAAGCATAGTGGGATGATTCTTGATGGATTGAATGTTTTTGTGTATAGATGAACTTCTCTTGGGACAATTCTTTCTTTTCTCTGCAAGTATTCCGTGACAATTTTTCAATTGCAGTTGTGATTTTCTATTGAGTGTACCGTGCACTATATTTCATTCTCTTTTGATTTCTGACCGTTCTCTTTGGATGATGTCAAAACCTTCTGCAGATGACTTGAGATCTCCTAGTCAGAAATTTGTAGAAGCTTTTGGTAAGCCCCCCCCCCTCCTAAAAAAACGGTTTACAAGTCACCTTCTCATAAAAAAAAGGGCAGCCCGGCGCACATTGGCGTCCCCGCTAAGCGAGGGTCCGGGGAAGGGTCCCACCACAAGGGTGTAATGAGGGAAAGCCTTCCCTTGTCAATTTATTTGACAAGTGGCTGCTCCCAGGACTTGAACCCGTGACCTATCGATCACACGGCAACACCTTTACCGGTGTGCCAAGGCTCCCCTTCTACAAGTCACCTTCTCATGAATGTATAAATTGCAAGTTATCTGTAGCTAGCTCTTTCACTCATGAAATCAAGTTTTTGTGCCGACAGACTGGATCATGGACAAATAAAAACCAAAAATACTTTGCATAGCTAGCAAAGGGAATAGTATTGCAACGAAGATCCTTGCCCTGGGCTGGCAGTATGCATTGTTCATGTTTTTTTTTTTTTTTTTTTTTGGGGACCATGACAAACATTGCTAGGGATATTATGACTTAGTGAGAATGGATGATTTTCTTAGGCCAACTCTCTTCTTCAGTTTAATTACGTTATCCTACTTGTCTTTCACTGTTTATCCAAGGTTGTGAAGTCATAATTTTTCTTTTCTCTCAGAATTGAGCCAAGAGGAGGCTGAAGATGTGCAGTTTAAGCAGGTAGGGAAACACTTTCATGGCTTTACTTGTATATCACTGTTTATGCTATCCTTAAGGTTCATAATTCTAATGTGTGAGCATCGAGCTTACGTTATTCGTTCTATGTCCTGTTCTTGAGCATGATCTATAAGATACAGATCCACATTTTATGTGTTGACATATGCTTCTTGTAAGATTCTTTTGGTACCTAGTACAGGACAATTTCTTCCCTAAAATTTCAAGTATAATGTTGCCTCTCATTCTTGTGGATGAAGTTTTCTGAAGGAGTGATTACCCAATAAGCCTCTGATGTTGCCTATGAACCTCACATGTCTAAGCCTAGTGTTTGATAAAATTGGTTGAGAGACGAGGAATTTTCCAATTAAAAGTGCCAAATGGGCAAAACATCGTGTAAATCAAGTCTTTGTAGCTTCCTGTGTCTGGTGATCTATTTGCATTTTAGAAAGCTGCGTAGTATCATTGAGAAATATCACTTCATGGCTCTCATTAGCCTTGGCACCAGGTTTTCAGTTATGGTCATTTTCTGAAGGAGAGAGTCAGAGAAACTGTGGCAGAAAGGGGTGGGGGGAGGAGGTTGGAGACTTGGAGTCGAGACTGGGTAGCAAGTAAATATTTTTCTGGGTCGTCTTGTTATTTTTTTTTTATTATCATTTCTCAACCATCTTAAAAATAGTTTAACGATGTACTGCTGCTCATTTGCATGTTCCCAGTCTTGGCTGCTTTATTTCTGGAAAAGAGCTAGAAACCATGGTGTTGAGCCAGACATTGCAGAAGACCGTATGCGCTTTTGGATCAGCCACAGTGCACGAGCAACCACTTCCCATGATGGCGTTGATGGTATCTGCTTATGCCCCGGCTTTGACTCTTTCCCAACTAAATCCCAGTGCAAATATCGTGCAGTAATAAGCCCTTCTCCGGGTTTAAGATGGTTGCCTTTTCGAGCATTGGTTCAGCTGTAAAATGAACTACTGTAGTAAATTGCTAGCACTTCATACTCTGATTTCACGCTTTGATCCATTGTTTTGCAGTTGAGAGAGGTCTTATGGAGCTGAGGAAGTTAGGATTAGAAACTCAGTTATGGGAACAAGTTCGGCGATGGACTGAACAGAGTACTCCGATGAGAAGACAAACAGGCTTTTGAGATTGTGTTACTAAGTGATCTTCCTTTCTAGGAATTCTAGCATTATTAGGCCATTTGGTCACCCAGATTGCCTTATGAGGTCATTTGGTCATAGGTTATGGGAACCCAGATTGCCTTATTAGGTCATTTGGTCACCCAAATACTACACCTTGTCTTGGCATATACAATGAAGGAAATGCCACACCTTTTCGAGCAGTACAACTTCAGGACATTTCAAAGCGAATTGTGTAAGGAAATAAAATATTACTACGTACTTTCTTTTTATCGGATAGACGGTGCAATTTTGAGTTTATTATTTATTTGTTTTTTAATTAAAAAAATAAAAAAATTTAAACAAAAATTAAATAAAAAAAAAATCTCAGAGACTCAATTTTTTTTTCACAAAATTTTCACTTTTACAAAGATTAGTGTCCAAGGTGCTCCTGAACTTTACCCCCCCAGTGCACATGGTACCCCCTAACTTTACACTCCAGTGCACCTGGTGCCAATCGATTCATTTTTGGAATTTACAACGTGTTTTTTTTCTAATAACGGATAATTAGCTCTCTTATTTTAAATAAGAAGGTTTTTTTTGGGTAAATAAAGGTTTTTTTTCTCTTCGAACCAATGAAAACTTAAATAAGAGGGCTAATTACCTGTTATTAGAATTTTAACATTTAAACATAAGTTATCCGACCAATGAAAGGAAAAAAAAACATTCGTCATTAAGTTTCTGTTGGTCAGGGATGCAAACACAAATTATTTAAAATATGTATTAGAATATGACATTTTTTTTATCTTTATCAAAGAAAAAAATGTAATATTTTATCATTGAAATGTAAGAATAATGTACAGAGGAAACATAGGTCTTTGTTTGAAGATAAATCGACTCAATCAATCAATTAAATATATTAATTAAATGTATCTTCAAAGTGTCCCAAATAATGTTTTAAACCCCAAAGTCCAATTTTGAACACCCAATCGGATATTTTAAATCCCATTTTTAACACTATTTGGGGTATTTGTAAAGTGATAAGAAAATTTAAAATCTCATTTCGAATACCACGTGAGATCTTTTAAATCTCATTTCAAACGCCCCGTGGGATACAATGCCCAATTTTGATTGTTTCACTCCATGTACCCCTTCAAACCCCCACCAAAGCTCTATCTACTATCCAAACTTCACAAGAATCAATGGCAGTCGCAATCTCTAACAGGTTGGACAAGCATCAAGCTTCCGTACGGTACCCACTAATTCCCGGCAATCCCTAATAACTTCCACATCCTTCACACCGATATCTTTACACGAATTTTGAAGTTGTAATTTTTTTTCTCACATTTCACCAAAATTTCATATTACAAACTCACAACTCAATCACTACAAAGTACTTCACTAGCGCATAACTCAAAACACGACACGTGAATCCGAATCTCCTAACCACGAACTCACTCAACCTTGGGTCAGGGTGAGTCCAATGTGGTGCGGACCCTGTGGTAGGTGAATGAAATTACTCCGTATAATCAACCGACGACTTCCAAACGGTCTTTTATATTAAAACGAAGCTCAGCATTCAACGATCACCAACTCTCTTTCTCTCTCTAAAAACATTTCATCTTCATCATCACGTTAGAATACTCTAGAACTTCCGTCTGCTCATTTGCTTTCTCGAGGGGTGAACTGAGGTATGCTTGCTCATCTTCTCCTCCATCTTCTTATTCGCCTTTTAATCGCGTTTATTCGGCTTCTTGATCACGATTCCTTGCTCTTTAGTAATATATTCGGTGATTTTGCTCGCTATTTTTTATTCCTTTACTTGCTCAAATTGCTTGAAGAATAAGCTAGGGTTTATGTTTATAGGAATCGATTAGTTTCATTTCTGGTAAATTTCATCTGTTTGATTCCGTGGTTTTTTATTTATTTATTACTGTAATTCGTCGTATTAACTTCCGATGATGTCGTTTCGATGTTTATAGTAGTATCGGTTGCTTGAATCGGCTCGGTAGCTGTAGAAATGTTGATTGGTTGATTGTAAAAGAAGTTTGGTGGTGATTGATAGCTGCGGTGTGTGATTAAGATCAGGATTTCTGAGTGATTGATACGCTAACGACTTCGAGTAAATGCCGAATTTTCGATCATTTCGTGCAATCTGAATCTTATCCGCGTCAAGTTACTGAGATTATGTTGTTTGCGTCTGTTGATTGCGATTTGGCTGATCCTAATTTGTTAGCGTGATATCGGATTATGTTGTCTGCGTCTGTTGATTGTCTGCGTCAAGTTACATATGTCATAGTTGAGATTCGTTAGAAGGTGTGGTGGAGGCGATGTGAGTTGTCAACGTCGTATGATTTGTGCAACTGGTTTGATATGTTGACGAACTTGAGTAAATGTCGAATTTATGATCATTTCGTGCAGTTTGAAACTAATTAGCGTGAAACTAGGGAAATGTTGATATTGGAATGTGTTACTTGTGGTTTTTAACTGAACTTTGGCTGATTGAGCTTTGGAATTCGTTGGTGGTTAAAAAACTTTAAACAAACAGTTCGAGTAATGATGTGAATATGTCTTCCGTGAGAGAGTTTGGAAAGTGAGGTGGGAGGCGATGTGGCTATGTGAGTTGTCGGGGTCCAATGTTCTATGCGATTTATTTTGCACTATTCTTGAAAAGTTTTTATTGATTCCTTTGTAGTTTTTTGGTGTCAGTGAACTTAATAGTGTTCGTTTTCCAGAATACACAAAAAATGGGAAAGGCTGTCGTCGTTTTGAACAGCAGTGAGGGTGTGAAAGGCACAGTCAACTTCACTCAAGAAGGAGATGGTAATTCTGAGCTTTCTTTTTGGCTGATAATTGTAACCGTGTCCTTGTAGGCTTATAGAAAGTATTTATCGTGTTTGACTGATTCATGTACTCGTTTAGGGCCAACAACTGTGACTGGAACTATCTCGGGTCTCAAGCCTGGCCTCCATGGATTCCATGTCCACGCCCTTGGTGACACAACAAATGGCTGCATGTCAACTGGTACTGTTCTGATCCTTAGTATCGTGGTCTCTATAGTGTCGATGGAATGAACGTCTATCTTGGTTGCAGTGTCATAGTTACTATCAACTTTTTTGCAGGACCACACTACAACCCTGCTGGAAAAGAGCATGGTGCTCCAGAAGATGAAGTTCGCCATGCTGGTGACCTTGGAAATATCACAGCTGGGGATGATGGTATGCTACTGGTCTTTTTTTTTCTTTTCTTTTTTTTTTTTTTAAACTACGGCGGCTTAACTTCTGTGTGTCTTAAGCATGTAGGAGAGAGTTGTGATGACCTCGCTTTTGTTAATTATGTTAGCTCTTTTTACCTTATCTCCAAGCATCCCCTGTCAAATTTGAGTTGTTTGTTATGATAAGTTTCCTCGTATCCTGTTATGTCTCATATTGACATTTAGACTATGATTTTGTTTTTGCTTTCTTTCGCAACTCCCATTGCGTAGTTCTGAAAGATTTAAATGTCAGGACATCTCCAACACTTTTCCAAATCTTAAGGAACACATTAAAACTGAATGCTTTTTGGACTTAAGTCCTCCACACAGGATGCTGTCTGTGTTGTTTGTAGTAAAATTGCACTGTTCTGTGAGAGGTGGCTATAAGTGTTTGCGTCTGTTCTTCTATTGCTGTTGCAAGTTTTATGTTTGAAAATGGGAATGGTTTAAGTATTCATAACTCCTTGCATGTTGTCCACGGGAATTCAAACATGGGTTGTTTTCAAGGTTAATTTGAGTAGTTTGCTTCAAATTATGGTCTGCTAACACTGGCTCATCTTTCTTTAGGTACTGCAACCTTCACAATCCTTGATAGTCAGGTACATTTGTTTTGTTTATATTATTTGACCATTACCTTCTTCATGTGTTTGTTACATGGCATGTTTTTATGCAAGAGTAAGCATTGTGTTTCGTTTGTCTTATTTGCTGAATTGCTGGTACTTGTTTTTCAGATTCCTCTCTCTGGACCAAACTCTATCGTTGGAAGGGCTGTTGTTGTCCATGCTGACCCTGATGATCTTGGAAGAGGTAAACATCCGATGTTCCTGTTACCATGCATTTATCTAAAGATCCATTTATCGGTGAATTGTTGAAAGACATGTTTAATCCTGTGGGCTAGAAAAAAAATCGTCAAATTTACTTTGAGGGCGTGATTTGCGCAACTTAGGTTCAGGTATCTAAGAGAAGTATGAGGTATTGCCTGGTTTGACAGCCTGAGAATGGAGTCCTATGATTGCAATAACATGATACTGTTTTAAAAGGGTGGAGAACCAGGGGCTAAAACAAATAATGTGGGGGTAGACCTTTGTAAAGTGTAGGTTTGATGACTCCTTTGATCCAAACCTCGTTTTCCTTTTAAAGCTGCCACAAGAACATTCTTTCGTGATGAATTTCAGTGTCTGTTTTTTGAAAACTCTCCACCTAAAAAGTACAAGTAATTGTGCATCATTTAGGAAACTCCACTTGTTATGCTAGCACTAGCAGCTAGGAAGGGGGCTACGTCTACAGAGTAGGCGTTTTCATTCTTTGTACAATGCATTTCGAAGTGGTAGCTCATCCGTAATTCCTAAACGCCTTTATTTTGGATCTCTTTTATAGGTGGTCATGAGCTCAGCAAGAGCACAGGCAATGCTGGTGGAAGAATTGCTTGCGGTAAGCACATGTTTATGGAATAACTTTTGCGATGTTGATCTAATCATCTTTTCAATCTTATCTCATAGATGTACCTATGCTCGTTGGCGCAGGTATCATTGGTCTTCAAGGCTAAACTGTGCTTTCCAACTTTCACAAAGAGATCAACTGATCGAGATCGAGGCTCTGTTACTATGCAAATTGAGATTAGTAATTCAGAATAGAGCATGGATGTTTGTTTAATAAGATCAGAACTATTTGTACTTGAGTTGGCTCGAATCTGAATTGTATCAGTTTGTAACTGAGAATTTAAATTGTCTAAGAAACACCTGAGTTTATATCGGCAGGCAATTGCAATTCTTAATGGATTTCTCTACGACTGTTGCTCAAGTCAATTGCACCTCTACTGTTTGGTGTGCTATCATATACTGATGCATACATTCAGAAGACGTGTAACGTCTTTGGCAAAACGCACTGCTGCTTACATGCCCATACAGCCATACACGATTTGCTGGAGTCCTACTTGCACAGTTGCAATGTCGTCTTGGGAGCAATCTGAGACAACCAAGTAGAGTTCATTTTCAACTCTAGAGGATCCCAACACATTTGTCGGTCCGTCAGATTATGGTTGTGTGGTTTGTTCTAAATGCTACTGGCTTAGTCCTCATCGCCTCGTTGTCATCGGTAGTCTATCTGTGCCGTTCGTTCACCTTTTTCTTTTGTAGATTTACTTCTAAACTACGTGACTTCATACTCCTGTGATGCATTGCTGCTGCTTCTTTCGTCCTTTGGGCACGTTTATATGGTCAGTCAAATGTGCATGAAGATCGCAGGTTTGATGAATCACTCACTAATGTGTAGTAAAAAAATTCAGACTTTTGATTAACCGATTTGTTTATACACTCTTGCCCAAAGGAATGAACGATAGATAAACTTCTACTCCGTAGTCGGTATGCTTTTGCACCACCATGCTTTATAGGTCCTAACACATCATTTTCAAAAGAAACCGGAATTTTACGTCTCTCAAGGTAAATTGACTCCCAATTAATCGATAATAATATCTAAATCAGTATGTAATCATACAGTACGGTGTGTATCATTTCCAAAAGGAATCAGATGTTTATATATCTTTCAAATAAGATTGATCGTACCAATTAATCAACGATACCATTTCAATACCACCACCCGATAACGCCGTTTTCAACCCGATATATAATTATATACGAACACCATTTCTGAAAATCATACCCAATAAACTAACAACGTTCCCTTAAAACAAACTTTGCCCAAAATCAACATCATACCATTACTCAACAATCAACACACTATCGAAATACAGGCTAAGGGCGAAGAAGCTCAGAGAGTCACAGGAGAGAGAGAGAGAGATGGTAAGAGAAGTATCAGAGAGCTGTGTAGACAGTATACTAATAGAGATGGTCTCTTCTTACTGCGATCGTTTCTACCAAAACAAGCCTGAACTCGCCGCTCGTCGCATCGAAGCTATTGGTTACCAAGTCGGCCACCAACTTTCCGAAAGGTATCTTCTTTCTTACTTTTACTTTTTACCCTAATTTTAGGAAGATCTTCTACCCTAATTTATTGATCTTGCATTCCCCAATTGATCCCGCATTGATGGGATTTTATCCATTTTATGTAATTATGAGTCTTTATTTAGATGTGGGCCAGAATTATACCTTTTTAGTAGTGGTGTTTTGATTTTATTGAGTTTATGATGGGAATTTGATGAAATTTTGGGGAAATTGGTGTGATTGATGCTGAATTAATGATGGGTTTTTCGTTTTATTGAGTTATGTTGGGAATTTGATGGAAAATTGGGTTTTTTTTTTGGAAGGGAGGGGGGGGGGGGGGTGTGATTTTGAAGCTTTGATTTGTTCTGGGATCATTGGGAAATGTTAGTGGAGATAATGAGATTTTGTATAAGAGTATCGTGCGCCCGGCAATCGGGCATGTATGTATGTATGTTGTGTAGTAGTAGAGTTGGATTTTAACTGATCTCGTCCAGGCATCCGTAATGGCTATTTGTGAGTGATTTTGGTATATGTTTGATCTACCCGAAATGCATATATTTGTATTATAGTGATGAGGAACAAGAGACACCGAAATGCTTGTGATTGGGGGGTAAGAAGTGTCTGACAAGCTGAAAAACATGGTGTGGGGTATGTGTTATGAGATTGAAGGTGACAGAGGGATATGGAGGGTTAGAGAAGGGAACGTTTTTCAATGGTTTTGGGTTTTGCGTGATTGAGGGAGGCTGGGGAGCATCTTTGGCTGAATGGATATAGGGCACCAACCCTCGAAAAGTCATCCTTTTTATTTGTCTAACTGTTAACTCTTTCATTTTCCCTATTTCTTTTGTGTAGACCATATCCTTAATGAATTAATTAATTCGGTACATTAGCTGGTCAATCCATCTGTGTGATCACTCTCTCTGTGAAAGGTCTGTGAATCAGTTTGTAAGTGCTTTCATGAAATGATGAAACACACATTGTTATAGACTTATAGATCACTGCTGCGAGATTTCTACTGTATGAAGTTTTTGTTGGACTTGGTGCTATGGTTGATACTTGATAGTTTCATTGATGAGTTTGGCCCTTTGTGATCTCACTTTTGAACGATGGTATTAGTCCTGAGGTGTAATTTTGGTGTGAGATTTGGGGGAGGAGTATGGTGTGCCCCCACATGTATGTCTAAAAGTAGAATTGACCATACTTAGAGTGTGGCAGAGATCACGAATGGTTTAGCCCATGAAAGGGTGGATGACTTTGTGCAAGAACCCAATAGATAACAGACTCGTCCGAGCTAGTGGACCCGCTTGTCAGAGAAGAGAGTGATTAGTTCCGATTCAAATGGAGTGCCATTTTGATTAATGAACATGTGCCAGTGATTCAGCTATTTCGCGTAACTTGAATGCATTTGACTTGGGAGAAGCGGAAAGATGTAACCTAACGTGCATCAAGAAGTGAATATGTTATAGGGGGTTGTGATGGGTTAATTAATCCAGGAAAGTTGATTTAAAAAGGAATTTTTTATGTGTGCCTTGTTTGTTGGGGTGGAGCGAGGGGAGGGGGGGGGGGGGTTCTACTATGACAATAACTGTTTATCTTTTCTCTGGACAATGAAGGAAGTAGATGGGCAGATGCTTGAGTTGGAGAAGGCCCATCCTTCCCGTTCCTTAAGATTTTTGTTTGGTTCTTCAGCAATTAGTGCTTCAAGTTAAGGGCTTGAGACGTTGCAAGTTCTTGCGAGGTTGCTCGTGTAGAGCAGGCACCAAGAAAGGAGATTAAGCATGTTCTTCATTCGGAGCTGCAATAAGTCTGGTGGATCAGGTCATACATTTACGGTGTATCCTAGACAGTGAAGCATTAAAGTATTGTTGGAATTGATGCAGATAGCAACTGTGAGATACCATATATAACTCGATAGGTTTCGTAGCAACCTAATGTTAGGCTTGGCAACTTGTTTCATAGAGAAGAATTAGATGGAAAGAAAAGGAAGTGAGAGGAAACTAGTAATTATCCAATGTTTGGCTAAAATATTGTGAAGGATTGTGATGGAAATGTAAGGAAATGACAGGGAAAGTTTTTTAATTTTTGTGTCTTCCTTTCCTTCTTAATTGTGTTGAATTGGACTGAAAGAAATTTTACAACATGAAATTCGCACTTTCCTGCTGATTACTCCGATTAGTACTTAATGAACCAAACAACGGAAATGCTTGCTCACATCCCTTCTTTTCTCTTCCCTTTCTTCTTTTTTCTTTCACATCTACAAACCTAACTTGCTGCTGATGACATTCTTAAAGGAGTTTCCATGATTAAGGCTGGAGGATTTTATGCATCTTATGAAGTGTGCAGATTGAGTGCTGCAAATTTTTGTCATTAGCTTTCATTGGGCTTGTTGGACACCATAAGATTTTGCTGCTGAAAACATGTGTATGGCAATAGACAGTAACACCTATTGCGATTTTTTGTTTCTTTCTAATTTAGCTCTGTTTCCCAGTAGTTTGCTGAAGTACTAGCTTTTACCTGTATCTTAATACACTTTGGTAAAGTACACTAAAAGGGCAGCCAGATGCACATTGGCCAAGACGAGGATTCTGGAGAAGGGTCCTGCCACAAGGGTGTGAAATACACTTATTTAAGAAATTTAGAAGCTGATTGATTTATGCTAATTTTCTGTTGCACTTCCTGGAACTATTGCAAGTGACTGTAATTTCGCACTTTGTAACTGCTGCAAGTACATTGATCTTGTCATGTAAACTTGATTTCAGGTATACCATGGAAAGGCCACGATTTAGTGACCATCTCGATGCAATCAAGTTCATCTGTAAGGATTTCTGGTCTGAGATTTTCAAGAAACAAATTGACAACTTAAAAACAAATCATAGGGTGAGTTTCTGCCTCTCTCTATTTTTTTTAAAAGCTTCACATTATTGTATATGAAGATCTTTCGTGCCATACAATGTTGTTGAAGTATGTTTCTACCTGTCAGGGTACTTTCGTGCTGCAAGATAATCGATTCCGTTGGCTATCACACATGTCCATTGAACCATCACCTGATGGCTCTGCGGTAGCTCAAGATGGTGGGGCTTTGGGGGAAAACAAAGCAGCACAAGCAGCAAGCATGCATCTCTACTTTCCATGTGGCATCATAAGGGGGGCACTGACAAACTTAGGGATACCTTGTGCTGTTTCTGCTGATATTTCGAATCTACCTGCATGTGAGTACTCTCCTTTTAAGTTCATATAGTTACTCCTCATACCTTTGCTGACTTCTTGTTTCCACTGCCAATGGAGGCAAAGACTAACTATTCTTTGGCTTTGGGATATAATGGATAAAGCAAAATGGCTCAAAAAATGTCTGCGCGTCTTGTATTGTGAAGTAGCAGTTAGTTGGTGCGATTCTCGAAGCAATTTTGATTACGGGTCACCCGTAAGCTGCCTCTCTATGTTTTCAATTTAGGGGTAAGGCTTGCGTACATTCAACCCCCCTTACCTTGCCTTATGACGGGAGCCTTAAGAGGCACTGGGATGATGCTGTTCTTGTCGTTGTTGTTGTACCTTTGCTGGCTTCAGTAGAAAGAATTATTTGATGTTTTTTGAGTCCAGAAATAAAGTAGCAGTTTGACATTTGGGCACTATGTGGCTGTTGTAATCACCGTTCTCCTATATTTGCTTTAGCCATTGTGTGCATTACTCCATCCTTCATATATTCTTAACGTAGTAAATTGTGGTTCTGTGTTTAATATTACAGAGATCTCTTCGGGCTGTGTTTTCCTTCTCTGAATATTAAGAGTCTGATTTGAAATCCTAAAAATATAGCGACTTCTGTTTGAGGCAAACTTTGCTTTTAGTTGGAGCTTAGCCTGAAGGAGCGAACTTTGCTGTTTTGTTGGAGTAAAGATGTTCTTGACATTGAACATGAACAGTCTTCAAATCCTTTATAGAGATATTTCTTTGCTTTTCTAGGACATGTTTTGGCTTAATCATAAAGAGAGTGACTCCCAGTTGTCTAAATCTTGATCCAGTGTCCCATTTGAATGTCTGTAGCCCGTCATTCCTCTGATTAACTTGATTGTGCTGTCTGATGTGAAACTTTTTCCGAGGGTATGTTGAGACAAATTGCGTCCTTTACTCCGCAATTGTGCTCTGAATTTAGAGTTTATCCCTGATAATCCTCTTGCAGTGAATCTGCCATCACTTTTTTGGTATAGCACAACTGATGTTGCTCATGTTTTTTCCCTGAACAGGTTCGTTTGTGGTGCGTATAAAGGTTTAAGGGATAAACTTTCCATCTGGGAATATGTCATTGCAGAGTTAATTCAGAAATTGAGAAACTGAGGGTGTGATGGACAATGTAGTTGTAATGGTTCGGTTTGGAGTCCTTCAAGCATGATATATTTCAACCTTTCTCAACGAAGCTATACGCAATTGTTTGTGAGTTGTGACCAAACAACCATTACCAAAACGGTTAAGTGTTCAACTAAAGTTGCTCCTGCAATTCCAGAAAATGAACAGTTTCTTAATTTAGATGTACTGCGACCGAGTAAATGGAAATGTGTATTCTTTTTCCTTTGTTTTTGGTATGTATGGAGGACTGAGGGGGTGGAGGAAAATGTGTTATTTGCTGTCACTCATCAACACGACTGTATCTACAACAGAAATGCTAGCATGTCTCTTGGAAGGGTCTTCTATATAATTAAAACACGACTATTTTACGATCAAATCGTATACTCCATAGTTTCCTTGGATTGTCAACGTTTGGGTTTAAGTTTCTCTCACGTGTTGGGAGTAAATGTTAACGATCTAAAAGAACGGAGGAAGTAAGAATAACATTATTACACTACAATCTCTGTTGTTTTACTGTAAGAGTTGGTTTTGGAATCTACAAGAAGAAACGATATATATTAAAAAAAGAAATATTTGGCAAGATTTAGCTGTCTTCTATAGAGTAAAGATTACAATTTGAACATATCTGACATTCTGACAACTGTGAAGTTTTGGTAGTGATCCAAATCAACCCAACCGTTGATCTTAAAAAAAAGATTATAAGATCAGTAATTTCCTAATTAGAATAGACGAAAAGAATCCTACTGGCACTTAAAATCTATTGGTATATATATTCAGTTTTCCGTAAACCCTAAACCACAATCTTCTAGGATGAGTCGAAAAGGAAAACCCTAAATTTTTTGGTAGCACCCGCTTTTGGGTCAGCAAGGTTCCGTTCTCGATCTACTCTAATAAAGGTATGTTAATTTGTGTTCACTTAATGTTTGGTCGAACACTCGAATCTAGTTTGAGAATTTACTGTTGTACAAGATGTGTATATGTTAAATTGTGTAACCTCATGCCCAAGTGTGAATATAAATTAAAAGAAGACGAATTTTGATAAATTATATTTTTTAGTGGTGCTATGTTTGATTATAGAAGTGCAGGTTTTCGATGTTCGGCCTTTTCGTTTTTCCTTCTTGTGTGAGTATAAATCTCATTCTCATGCTTTTCTTATTTTCATGAATATGAATTGAGATTTGCCATGTGTATTCAAACGAGAATTATGTTTCAAATATTAATGGCCCGTTCGGTATCACTGCCGTTTTCAGTTTTTGGCTTTTTTGCGTAAAAAAATTAGATAAATAAGTTGCAAAAATTAATTTAAACTGTATGTTTCTGTAATAGTCGTACAAAAAATGACAACTGAAAACTGAAAACCACTTTTTTTGGTTTTCAAAAACGGTACTTTGGTTTTCAAAAAAACTGAAAACTGAAAACAGAAAACGATACCAAACAAGCCCTAATATTTCTTTATGGATTTAATTGATTCCCTTTTGTTTGGTTGTCAAACCAAAATAATGAAATAGGGGAATTGGTTTAGCTAACCCCCTTTGTTAACTAAAAACTTTTATGGGAGATTACTTTATAGCTCAAACCAAACAAAATTTTCCAACGTCCAACTAAATAACTTTAAAAAGAATTCCCTTGAATTTCTCATCGCTTGGAAATTAGATTTCACCACCACCAAAACGACCACTAATAAATATGATCATATGCAAAATCATTGTGTGAAAAACCATCGCATCGTAGGAATACACTTTACTTTCTCTGTCTGCTTTCTTCTTGCGAGCAGGAATCTAATTGGATTGATAGACAAAGAAAAAAAAACTAGCAAGCAATACAAAGTCGGTTGCTGAATCTGTTTCAAGAGAAAACAACCTAATACTATTCCCTAATTCAGCTTCAACCCTATTTTCAAAAATCCTAAGAGTTTTTTTTTATTAGAAAGAGATTTTAAGTCCTACATCAACAAGCTCTGTGATTTCATTCTAAATGAAAGAGATCAATAACGCCCTGATATCCATTTTTTTTCGGGCTTAATTTTCAAATCTAACTCCATCATTCCACGCAGATTTTCAACAAATCTGCATTGCCTATATTAGAGGCGTGCGCGTGTGAGGGGCATAATTAAGTTGACAAATCTACATGGAATTATCACTTACGCTTACCTTTAGCTTTGTCATTAAGATTAAGGATAACGATAACAATACAGTCTGAATCAATTGATTCATGCTGCATCATTACACGCAGATATTCAACCAATCCGCGCCGCCTATATCAGAAGCGTGCGCGCATGACTCAAGGGTGTGAATAAGTTGACAAATCTGCGTGAAATTATCACTTGCCTTTACCTTTATCTCTCGCATTAAAATAAAGGTTTACGATGAGACATACACTCATACACATAAAGGCGTAGATCAGTTTAAGTGTGTTTCACTAATTAACTCATGCCATAGACTTAGGTAAAAGCTTATAGCTTAAAAGTGGAAAATTATTACGGTATCTTGCGGTGCACGTTGTGTACCATAGAATTCCCTCTATCATATGAAACATTATGATTTAATTAAGCTAAAAAAAGTTGCACATAAATGGCTTTACACTTAATTACGCAGTTAATTAACATGAACGTGGCAGTTAGAAATAATAAAGACTGATTAATGTACTTGGGTGCGAGCATACATTACATTTTTTACTTCCTTCATCTTCCCCCACATAAATCTTCCTTCTCACGCCTTTTAAATTCCAACTGATCAAACTTTACATCTTCTACCACTTCGTCTTCCTTCGTACTGTAATAATAATGTTTTTGTGTTTTTAGGGTTTCATAACGATTAACAGTGATTATTCCACCATTGAAGAGCTCAACAATGGCGGACCAAGCTCCTTCAGCACCTCCAACTTCAAATTCAGATTCAGCTTCAATTGCAAGCGACCTCAAAGTTGCCAGGTTAGTGATGAACAATTTAGGCGCAACTTTCGATAATTTTCAGTCGCATGCATTTGGAATTATGTCGCTTTCCGAACAATGGCGTAATTTGCACAGTTCCTTTATCGCGGCCGAGGCTAAATTGGCCGGTCGCGTGAAGGAACTCGAGAATCAGGAGAGAGAAAATGCCGAATTTAGAACGAAAGCAGGTGGTGTGTTGAGAGAGTGGGAATTCCGGAAGAAATGGTTGGATTTAGAGGGGAAATCGGTGAGTGAGAGGTTGAAGGAGGTGGAGGTGAGGGAGAATGGCGTGAAAGAGGGGTTTGAGGCGATTGAGGTGGAGAAGAGAGCGGTTAATGACCGGGTGATGGCGTTGCAAGGGGTGGCGAAGCGGTGTGTGGGGTTGGAGGTGAAGGAGAAGCAACTGGATGAGTTCCGGCGAGGGTTGGAGGAGAGGGAAAAGGAGATGAGTCGACGGGAGTGGGTGGTTGAGTTGGAGGAGAAGCGGAGTAAGGAGCGGTGTGGGGAATTGGATGAGAGGGAGAAAGAGATTGATGAGAGGCGTAATGTGCAAAATTTGCGGGAGAAGGAAGTTATTGAGGCTTTGGGAGTGAAGGAGAAGGAAATGTTTGAGCGTTGTAGAGTGTTGGAGGAGAGGGATGGGGAAATAGGCGAGTGTGCGAGAGTGTTGGAGGCGAGGGAAGAGGAAATTGTTGAGCGGTCTAGAGTGTTGGAGGCGAGAGAAGGGGAAATTGCTGAGCGGTCTAGAGTGTTGGAGGCAAGAGAAGGGGATATTGGTGGCCGTTTAAGAGGGTTGAAGGATAAAGAGAAGGGAATGGATGAACGAGGGATGGGTTTAGAGACGAGGGAAAAGTTTATTGATGATCGTAGTAAGGAGCAAGAGTTGAGAGAGGAGGGATTTAGGGAACGTGAAAAAGGGTTGGACTTGAGAGAGGAACAATTGAATGCTCTTTGTGAGAAGCTTAAATTGAAAGAGAAAGAAGCGAGTGAGAGTCTCAAAGCGCTAAAAGTGAAACAAGAGCAAGTAACCAAGAGTCATAGCGAGCTACACATGAGAGAAGAGAAATTAGATGAGCAATGTAAAGAACTTGAATTAGAAAGAATGCAAATTAATGAGACTCAAAAGGCTCTAGAATCGAAGGAAACCAAAATTAATGACAATTTGAAAGTGGTACAACACAAAGAGAAACAAATTAGTGAGGGTTTTGAAGCGTTGGACTTGAAAGAGAGGCATGTCAATGAGATTGTTGAAGGCCTCAAATTGTTAGAGAAGGAAGTCAATGACCGCATTCAATCTATTGAAGTGAAGGAAAAGGAAATCAATCAAGGTCTTGCAGGACTTGAATTGAAACAGCAGGAGGTAGATGTACAATTGAGAGCTGTACAGTTAAGAGAAAAGGAAGTCAGTGGAGGGTTTGGAAATTTGAAGTCGAAGGAGAAAGAACTTCATGAACGAGAAGTTGAACTGAAAGAAAAGGAAATTTCAGAAAGTTTTAGAGCGTTGGATATGAAAGACAAGGAACTTAGTAAACAGTCCCAAGCTTTACATTTGATGGAAGCAGAATTACGCGAAGGACTCCAATTGCTGAAGTCGACTAAGCAGGAGGTCAATGAACGTTTGGGATCTGTTAAACGGAAAGAACAGGAAATGAGTCAAGCTCTCCAAAAACTTGTGTCAAAAGAAAAGGTAGTTGATGAGCATTCACGAGCAGTAGAGTCAAAAGAAAATGAAATGAGTGAAACTCTTCAAGTATTTGAGTTGAAAGAGAAAGAGATTGATGAACGTGCCCGAGCCCTTACTGTGAAAGAGCAGGAGGTTGATAAAGGTCTTCAAGCATTGAAGCTGAAAGAAAAGGAGGTTGGTGAACTTTCGCTAGCTTTAGTATCAAAAGAGAAGGAGTTGAGTGAAGCTTTTCGAACATTGGATTTGAAAGAGAAAGAACTCCTTGAACAGCCCAGGGCTGTTGCTTTAAAAGAGAAAAAAATGAGTGGAGAAGCCCTCCGAAAGCTTTTGCAAGGACTCGAATTGAAGAAGAAGGAAGCTGATGAATATTGTGAAGCTCTGAAGTTGCAAAGAAAAGAAATGATTGGACACCTAGAGTTGAAAAAGAAAACACTAGGCAAATGTGTAGAAGCAGTGAAATTGAGGGACGGGCAAATAGTAGAGACTCTTGAAGCTCTTGAGGTCAAAGTGGAGAAATTGGAGGAGTATGTCAAGGAGATGGAACTTCAATATCACGAAGCAATTAATTCAAGGGAGAAGCTATTGAATGATGGTTTTGAAGCTCTGGAAGTGAAAGTTAAGGAAATAGCTTTGCTACATGAACAGGTGGAGCTTAAAGAGGAGCGAATTTGTGAGACTTCGCAAGCAATGGAAGTGAAAGAGAAGCAAGTGAATAGGCGTCGCAAGGTAATTGGTTTCAGAGAACAGCAACTCAGTGAGCGCTGGCTGGCTCTGGATTCCAGAGAGAAGCAAATCAATGAGCAGCGTGAAGCTCTAGAGTTGAAGGCTAAGCAAATTGATGAGCAGTGCCAAAGGATGCAAGTGAAGGAGAGACAGATGGCACATGACTTGAAAGGTGTGCAGATTATTGATCTGTGTGATATGCAAGATTCAAAGAATGAACTACTTAGTGCTGGGACTTGTTCCTCTATAGAGTTTATGGACGAGCAAATGAATCAGAATGGCAAGTTACAAGAGTTCAAAGAGAAGCAATTATGTGCAGATCTTACAAAAGAAGTTGCATCAAATCTTTCTAGTAACATCCAGTTGTTATGCAGTAATATGGACGTGGAGCTTCTGAGGTCGTTTTTAATGGAACATGTGAAGGAGTACGACGCATGGGATTATAAAATGGTGGATGCTCTTCGGCTAACATCAGACCCTGCTAAGTTTGGTCTTGAGGTGACACGAAGTTTCTATCAGTTGGGTATGGGCAATATTCTAGGAGATGAGTGTAAAGCTGGCTGCTTGTACTTGTTAGTGCATTTGATGAAATTGCAGCCAGATATCAAACCATCGGTGAAAAAGGAAGCATGTATATTTGCTGAAAGTTGGAGAGGTTCTTTGGCGCAGCTGGGTAATACTGCACCACCAGAGATATTCTGTTTTCTACTTTTTCTAGCATCGTACAAGTTAGCAGGTACATACGACACAGATGAACTTCTGTCACTTTTCGAAACTTTTTATAGTGAGACTGAGGTGTATTGGCCTGATCAGAACCCGAAGTTATGTCAGGCATTGGGACTGACAAGGAAGAGTCCAGGTACTGTTATCTTCTTTCCTCTCAGTATAGCTCACTTTAGTAGCATGCAATTTCTCTCACAGGGACCTTAGGAAACAGCAGTGAGTGACGACTCTGTAGAAATATAAACCCAAACTGCAGGATACATGATTTGGTGTTTATGCTGCAAATAACTAATTTGCGGTCTCTATGTTCCTCTGGAATAGACTGTCTTAAGCTGCTGGTCCCGATGGTGCAAATGGCTTTTGCTAGTATTGGGAGGAACATGGATTCAAAGTGTGTGATGATCCGCATACCTGATTGTCTAATAGTCCACCCTGGTTGTGTTTCCTTTTGGGACAAGTTTTGAAAATGGCTTTATTCGCTTCTCTTAGGACAATATGGATCAAGGGTAGCTGATAATGAGAGCAGTAAGTAGTAATACTATTGTAAGGTGGGGCATGGGCGGAGGAGATAGTGATTGAAGGAGAGATAGATAGTGCAACTGTTGGCTTCATTTGGGAGTCTTTTGCCTTTTTAGAGGAGAGTGTAACTATAAATTACCAATGGTGTAAATAAGTTTCTACCCTGTCTCCTCCATTTCTACAAAGATGACCACCTCCATTCCCTCCTATCTAGTATCTTTCTTTCAACTCCTTCCACCCCATGATTTATTACGGTTTTACACTTTTACCCCTTAAATCTAATGGAAATAGTTCTATGATCATTCTCACAACTTTTCATTTTAAAGATGTATAGTTTTTGGTATTCATATTTCGTAGTGTTAGAAGACGTACCTTAGACCATCTCCATTCGTGGTCTAAAAAATAATGAATTGAGTCTCAAAATAAAAGACCCCCAATGTAAATGAATTGGGAGGGTTTCAAAATTTGAGACAGTCTCAAAAGTTTCAAGAGGTGTGCAAATGGGATCCACTAATAATTAAGATTTATTTTGTTTTATTTTTTTAAGATTCATTGTATGTTTCACTATTGTAGAGTGTAGTCTCAAAGTAAATCTCATACCCAATTTGGTTTGACACCCAAAATGAGTCTTACCAATAAATGTGCTATTACATCATACTCCCTCCGTCCCACCTCAAACCGCCCATATTTCATTTTGGGACGTCCCACCTCAAACACCCCATCTATTTTGGGACATAATCCTCTCTCCTATATTTATTAAATTATCAAATCCTCTCTCACATATCTCTCTTACTTTAATTAAATCTCACATTCTTTTTCCTCATTTTTCCTAATATTACCCCACTCAACTTACTTATATCAGCTCTTCTTATTCCACTACAAAAAACCTCCGAGGCGTTTGAGCTGGGACAGAGGGAGTACTAGCTAAAGAGTAGTTATCTAGTTGCCAATTTGTATAGGATGGAAACTTGAGTCTTCTTTTGAGCTGCATGTCACGTGCATGCTTAACTTGTGGTAGGTGCATGTTGGATGCCTTAAAAGTCGAATTGATTTCTCAAAGAAGAAGACCTAAGATCTATGGTGCTTGTACTAGTTATGGGGACACATGATAGCTAGCATGAGTAAGTGTGTGAGGAGTTATCCGTGGGAGGAAGAAATTAAGCAAAGTATGGACTTAGGTTGGTGTCATGGGAGCACCTAAGAACGAACTACAAAGGTACACAAGGGTAAGAAAATTTCCCTTATGTTCGTGAGTAGGTTCTTTTCACATCGGTATGAAATGTAATTACTACACGAAACTTGGCTAAGAATAAGATGATTCTTCGGTAGGACGTGGTAGGTGAAACTCATAGGTGAACACTTACCAGAACCTTAAAAGCTTAATATTTCCTACCATTAGAGGGAGTTACCCAAAGCTTCTTGTTTATATATCATCCTTTCTTATTTCCATTGATTGTTTACACGTGCTTTCGGATCTAGGTTACATAAGAACTAGTTGGGCATCATGTTAGGGGTGTTAAAATGTAAGGTTTATGCAGCACGGGTGTTTGTTTGTGAAAATATAAAGGCTATGTTTTTCATCTTACATGTTTAAAACTCACTCAAAAGGTAACAATTTAGTGCAGCGGCCTTGAATACATAAATATTTCAATGGGGCAAAGGGAGTACTGAACTACTTTCCTAATTGCCCGTTAGTTAATGGAATCTCAGTTGCTTGATGTGGGTTTTGCCACCAGGCCTTACCATTGTTTAAGATGTCTTCCCCATTGATTCTTGGACGACTTTGACTGTCTCCAATATTTGTGTGAGGATTTGAGGACAAAGAAACAAGTATACACTATCAAAGGAAAAGGAGGAAAATCTTTATGATTAAATGGTAGCTGATTTGACATATATAGACTGCTGAGAATTCTGATCTATATTTCTGTTTCTTTATTATTTTTTTATAGTAAATTATTAGGTCATTATTATGTATGCTTTGTTGTTCGTGTTTCTTCTACTCAGTTCTGTTGTTAACTTCTTTTTCTCTTCCCTCTCAAAAAGAAAACTTCTTTTCCTGTTGACCTAGACCATGGTGTAGTTATCTGACTAAATGTCAAAACGTTTTCGTGAATTAAACAGATTTTATCCAGTCTCTTATTGATGAAGATAAACGTCTTCAAGCAGTCATGTACGCATGTGCACTTCAGATGGAAGATGCTTTTTCACCAAGGTGGCTGTTGGAAACCCATTTGGAATATATCCAGAACACTGTACAGCAGAAACTTAAAGAAGGCAGCAAAGCAGCACAGGTTTTTATCCAACTTTCTTTTTTGATTTAATAGTTAGCCATTTCTTGATTGGATCCGAGGTCTAGTACCCTTGTTACAGTTGGGTGAGAAACTCAACTGATTAGTGAGCAACAAATTTCTACTGAAGGCATCTTTTCTTGCTTACAGTCAGTAACCCACACTAGTGTGTAAACCTCTTCCTGATCCTATCAATTTCTAAACTTCAGTTTTTCTAGGCTAGGCGTGTCAGGCAGTTACTGCTGGGGTATGTGTACGAAATTGAGACTTTTTAACTGGGAAGAACATAAAACATAATTTAATAGCTGAAACTGACACCCAAGTGCCTATCCTGGTCAAATTGTCAAGTCTGAGCCTCTTAGGTAATATATCTTTGACGAGAGCTTAATTTGCTGGATTGAGAAATCACAAGACCCTGCACCCTATATGCCGAACTTAAAAGGTTAGCCTTTGCGGCTAGGATGTCTTTATCGAGTTTGTGGTTCCTTTATTGCAGGAGGTTGCTGCTAATGGGGAACTAAGCGCCCTGAAAGCTATTCTGAAATGTATTTTGAACTTCAAGCTTGAGTCTAGTTATTCACCTGTTCCAGTCGAAACGCGCATCAAACAGTTGGAGAAGGAAATAGGAGAAAGGATGACCACGAAAAATATGTGTTTAAAGAAATGCTCGCAAAGCGTGGAAAACAAAAAGATTGATGTGTCTGGTTCTGTGCAGGCAGAAACTAGATCTGATGCCCAATCAGATACACATGAGGGTAAAAAGCGGAGTGCAAGCTTTGTAACGTTACCCGGACATGAAAAGCGCTTTAAGCTAGATGCTTGTCAGAGGCTAGTTGCTGGGACTTAAGATGGTTGCTCTTAAACCCAAATTTCGTGGTAAGGCTTGTTGGACTTGAGCTTCAGCACATCCATGGCTCTTCTCTTACTCCTTTCAAATATTATTGGACTGTTAGTGAGGGGTCAAGCGTAGATTGTAGAGGATGTGATACCCGGCAATATCAGTAGCAAATGTAGATGGAACACCAGGAAGATTTTCGGGACATTCAAACTCAAGCTTTGCCTAACGTTCCGTTCACTGTAGATCTGAATCTCAGCTGTGAATGTGGTAGATGTTATCATTTGTAGTATATACTATATAGGTAGCAACTCTTAATGATTAACTTAGTTTGTGAAGTTTTACTGTGGGATTCGCAGTTTCCCTCAGTCTCGTGTAAATTATTAGGTTGTAAATATCGAGTTTGTACTTGGCCAGTTGGCTTTCTTCAATAAGGTGGAGATTGTATTCCAGCTGAAATATGATGTCTGCTTGTACATACTAGTATCCTTAAGCTGGAATCAGTGATTTGAACTGTTTGTTAAGTAGTGAGGCGAAAGATTTGCACAACTTTTCTTTCAAGCATTGGTATGAGAGACGAGTGTAATGACACTTTTGGATGCACATTTTAAGGTGGCAAGTTTTTTTTTTTGACGGGAATGATAAAATCTCATTGATAAAAAGTCAAACGGCACTTACAATAAGGTAGATCTAAGATACCACCACAAATTATACAACCAAGATAGATAAGTAAACAGCGCGTCAAGCATAGCTCCTTGGGGACAAATGGAAATCCGAGATAACTTTTGGATGTTCTTACATCATTTAAATCAGAGGAAATCACGTCGAGATGTATTATACCCGTCTTGATGTCGAATTTGATGGAGTAACGAAGATCATAGGAGCTCCTATACAACATTCCCGAAAGAAAAGCATAGTGGTTGGCTTGGAGGCGCACAAACAACACCAAAACGACCATTGGCAAACCAAAAGAGGAGTAAATCCTCCATCCGTCGACCCGAAAATGAATCGATCCAAACAATAGCAAAAGGTGGCAAGTTAACAATGATAGAGTTCAACAAATTTTTTTTTTTTTTTAAAATGGGATTAAAGGATTCACTCTCTACATTTGTGAATTGTGATCAATCTTCCTAAGATTTCTATTTCTCATTTTAGTAATGGCAAATGTGTCGTTTTAAGTTTTCAATAAGATTTTATCCCTCCTTCTAATACCTACCCCCTAGTTATTAAAATGATGGAATAAGAAATCTCCATCCTCTTATCCCTCAAACAAACGATCGCAAATTATAAATGCCACATTTTTTCCATTGTAGATATCACACGTTACTCATTTTGGCTGAGATCATTTCTACGAGAAAACAAATTACCTATTTAATACTCGTTATTATACTATAATTTTCGGCTTTGGTAACAATTTCTTATGAGCACGAACAACATTACGCATCACAAATTATCAACAAAAAAAAAAACCATCACAATGAAAAATCACAATTCTTATGAATACGAGAGCACATAATAGTAGAGTCGTGTTCATTACTCTTCATTAATAGCAGTAGCAGTAGAGTAGAGCTGTCTTGTCCAAAAATAGCGATTTCATGCTTTTGCACCCAAAAAAGGCCACTCTCTGTTTCCCCCCATTTTCATCAAACTTCTCACTTCCTAAATCTCAACACAATCACTCTTTTCTCCACCATTTATTTTTTCAATCGGAGCTAGGGTTTCAATTTCCCCCCAAATTTCCGCAACAATGGAGATTGAATCGTCAATTTCAAGCTCACCTGCAACGGAATTGAAAATCGCGAAGCAGATGGTGCGCCAACTCGGAGAAACCCTAGAAAATTTCCAGATGCACGCGTTTTCGGTGTTATCTCTTTCGGAGCAATGGCAGAACATGGAGAGCACCTTCGCCATGGCGGAAGCTTCAATGGCGGCTCGAGAGCGGAAGCTTGAGTCGAACAAGAGAGAGATTACGCATATCGAAAAGAAAGTTGAGAACTTGCTTAGTCATTTGAAGTTGCAGCAGGATAAGCTGAGTTTCGGAGAGAGAAGCTTGCAGGAGAAGCTGAAAGAGGTGGAGATGAGAGAGAAGGATGTGCAAGAGTGTCGCGCGGTGTTGGAGTTGGAGGAAGGAGAGATTAAGGTGCGGCGGAAGGCGGCGCGCCGTGGCGGTAGCGGTGGAGGTTGCGACGGTTGTAGAGTGTTGAAGGAGGAGAGAGAAAAAGAGGTTGTTTTCCGGCGAAAGGCGGATGAGTTGCGGGAGAAGGAGATGAAGGAGAGAGAAAACTTGCTCGAGTTGTGGGAGAAGGAAATTGATAAGAAGAGTGGAGAATTGGAAAAGAGAGAGAGGGAGATCAGCGAGCGGTGGCGGGAATTGGAGGAGAGAGAAAAAGGAATTGTTGAAATCGATGAACTTCGGAAGCGTAAGGAAGAAGCTGAGTCGAGGGAGAAGATGGAGGTGGAATCGAAAGCCGGGATGAAGGAGAGAAGAATCAGTGAGTTGTGCAAAGAAATGGAGATGACACAGGTGGAAATGGAGGCGAAATTTAAGTCGTTGGGGGCCGAAATCAGTGGTTGTTTGGGGATGCCGGAGTTGGTTGAGATGGAAACCGATGAGGGTTTCGACTTGGGAAGGAATGTGAGTCGTCGAGGGGTGGAATTCAGAGAGTTAGAAGTCGAAAAATGTTTCGAAAAGATGGATGCAGAACGGGTGATGTTGTATCTAATTGAGGGTGGCACTGAGGATGGTATGTGGGGGGAGAAGTTGTTGGAGTATCTCCGGCTAGCACCGGACCCAGCACTGCTTGTGCTCGAGGTGATTCGGGGTTTTCATGGGTCGGGTTTGGGTATCAACAGTGTTGGAGGTGATAGGAGAATTGGTTGTGTGCATTTGTTAGAACAGTTGATGAAATTGGAGCCTGAGATTAGTGTTTGTGTTAGAACAGAAGCCGAAAAATTTGCTGCTGATTGGAGGACTTCTGTGGTTAAGGAGGATTGTAGTCCGTTTGAGGTTTACTGTTTCTTACAGTTTACTGCTGCATTTAGGTTGTATGATGCAGATGAACTTCTATTGCTTTTCCAAGCTTTTTATAATGAGAGTGAGGTGCTTTGGTCTGATCAAAACCCGAGGTTATGCCACGCAATGGCATTGTCAAAGAAGATTAGAGGTACTTCCGATATCTTGGCTCTCGTAGATAGCAGCATGATTTAGAGACTGATGATATGCTGAATTGTGTGTGACGTATTACTTTGCAATGTAGAGACTGAAACAATGATGAATTTCTGTTAACTTCATATGCTTGTATAAAGTATTATTATGTTGGGCTTTGCACATCTCTGCTGTGGACTATATCGGATTGTGGGGGTGGAATGTGGATAATGTTCGTTTGCAGGCATTCTCAGTGGATCTGTGAGTTGGGTTTGCTAGTTTTCCCAGGAATTAGGATATATGTGATCAGCATGTTTCATCATGTTGTATCCACAGAGGAATGTTTGCTTAGGTCATATTTTCTGGTTGGTAGAAGGTTGACATAGCTTCGTTGTAGTTTTAATATGTGGGGACTTTTGAGAGTGTTGTTTCGAAAATTGTACAATGCCTGATTGCCTGGACATATGCTTTGATTTAATATTCCATAGCTCTTTGGAGATACCTACACCTTCACTGCTGTTCTTTTCCTATTTTCGGCCTCCTATTTCTGTAGATTAAGAATAAACTCTGGAGGACCATGTCTCATATAGAAGAATTTGTTAGATGTAATTCCTTAATATCTAGTTTTTTGAGAAGGGTAGAAAAATAGCTTCTCAGCTCAAAGTTCCATAGATACCGGCCTCTTGAAAATGTTGTGGAAATATACGATTGAGAGAACCCATGACTTACTAGCTATTCGTTTGCTTGGTGTTTAACATCAGCAAATGGCCACAGCTTCCTTCTATATTTGCAAGAAAGTGCAAATGAGGTGAACCTGTTGTCTTTCTACTGAACTAGTAGCTCACCTGCCATAAGAGTTTTACCAGTAAAATAGTCACAAGATGATTCTCTACTTTAATATTGGATCCTTGAAATTAGTAGATAATTCCAAATAATATCCATGAGATTCAGATGTATGTAAATACGTCTTTCCCTTTTCCTCTGAGTTAGTGACGGTTTCCAAATGAGCTCATGTCATGATTCTGAGATGTCTACTTTACAAATTTAACCTACCACAGCTTTAGAAGTGGGAGATTGCCTCCATCTCTCGAGTAGGAGATGCTTAGCCTTAGATTCTCTATAGTTTGGAGAAGAGTTTTTCCTCCCTGGAATGAGGTGCCTTTGTTTAGTCCTGCCTTCTTACATAGCCTTTCAAGCAATCTCCCCGAGGTAGTCAGTACGCATCTGAAGTTATTTTGTTATAGTTGACTAGCAGCACTCTACAACTCCAGCTCGATTTGTTAAAAGCAACAACTTATCTTCTTTACTCCCTTCCAGAAGCCAATTTCATCTATGCTTAATGCAAAAACCTTTTTGATAAAAAAAATGCTTTATTTGTTATCGAGTTAGCATCGTTGAGCTGATGTTAAAGCCATTAGTAACCCGTGGTTAGGTGTGAGTCAGATATTATGCTGCAGCCTTTTTTTTTTTTCCAATTTTATGGATGTTTTGCTGTATCCTTAACTTGGCTCATTCTTTGCTCATATGGAGCCAAAGCCTACTGGTATTACAACGTAGATGTCTTTTGGATCATTGGATGTATGGTAGCTGAACATAGTAATTGATATCAGTTTCTCTGTATGTTGAACAGCTCTTATCCAGTCTCTAATTCTGAAAGAGAAATATCTTCAAGCAGTTTTATACGTATGTGCTTTCAAGCTCGAAGATGCTTTCTCACCAAAGCCTCTCCTGGATGCTCATCTGGGGTATATCCGAAAAAGAGCGAATGAGAAAGCCAGGGAAGCCAGGGAAGCTAGTGATACAGCTAAGGTATCTTTTATTGTTTCCTTATATTAACCCCTTCCCTGAATGCTACTTTCTCGAAGTATTAAAGTCATATAATCTATAGCACCATAAAGATGGTAGATTGGTAGCTAATCTTTCTGTGATTGGGGCTTTGAGAATCATATGGTTGTGGTTTGAGAATTTTTATTTAGTTAGGTTGGAGTAGCTTGTTTTGAGTATTCCTTCTACCAAATTCCATATTTCAAATATTTTGATATGCGTAAAGTTCTCATGACCTCTTCCCTATGTGTCTGTATTCTTGGTCATAACTCACACATAACCAGTTGTAGTTGCATTTGGTGCTATAGTCATAACTGCACCAGCACCAGCACCAGCACCAACAAAATGTAGTTTTGTAAAATTAGGGGCTGTTTGGTGGGGGGTTTTCAGGAAAGGGAAAGGGAACTAAGGCCTCTTATTCCCATTGTAGATGTTTGGTTTTCAGGAAAGGGATAGGGAACTTAGGCCTCTTATTCCCTTTGTAGATGTCAGCTATCATGAAATATCACATAGAAGTGTGGGCTGTTCCTCAGTGTGCTGTTGTCGGTCTTGCCATAATGAAAGATATATGTAGGTGTTTTTTGAAGCTGGAAGAAGTGAGTAGTCTGCTTCTGGTGAAAGAATCTAGCCGTAAGGTTTATTTGGCAAGGTGCAAAATTTTGGCCTCTTTGGTGTCAGTTGCAGTTTGTAATGATTTTGGAATACGGAGAGCCTACTTGAATACTTGATGAATGCTGATAAATCTTATAAATCTGAAATGTATCGTGAATTGTTAATTTATCTTCTGAGCAATTATTTCACTGTATTGACTTTCTGGGGTTCCTTCTGACTGATCTTGTGCGTACTTTGAACTCTGTTTTAGGATGACGCTGCTAAAATGGAAATTACTGCCCTCAGAACAATGCTTAAATGTATATCATATGTCAAGCTTGAATCCAGTTACCCAACTACTACTTGCGCACGTCGCATAGTACAGTTGGAGGAAGAAATAGGTCAGGGCCAAATTGTTGAGTGTGAAGACTGAACCAGACTGCTTCTGACTTGGAAACTAAAGCAGAAGAGGAATCTGCACTGACAGACACGATTCCTGAAGATACTCCCTCATATCCCGCAAACTAATACTTTTCACTAATTCCGTAACTGTAAGAAACACGGAGCTGCCTCTACAGCCTCAAGCCCTCCACGAGATGAGAAGGCGCTTTAGTCAAGTGATGCAGCTCGCTGATTAACACAGAAGTTGTATCGGCGATCAAATTTGAGGCAGCTCACTGTTAAAATTGCAGAGGAGGAGCTGGTAGCTAAGCTCTCAGTTTTTCGGAGTTTGTTTCCGCAGAGTCTATGTTGATATGTTCCTCTTAAGCATCAAAGGTAGTTATGTTAATAGTTACTCTGTATATACTGATTCTCATGTTCGGGAAATTGTTCTGTAATGAGCTAATAATGGTTTCTGAATGACTACTAAGTCTAAAATTAGTAAAAATGATGTCATTTTATGTAAATCGTGTGATATTGTGCACGATTGAGATTACTCTTGACAATGAGGATATATAGGGCTACCCAATTCTCGTAGTTTTGCACAAATGAGACTAATCCTCGTCGAAGATATTGAGGAACAGTCTACTAAACTGCAACGGGATCGTCTCAGCTACCCAGGGTGCGGCGCAGCTCACCTGCGAAGTGTACAATCTTGTCAACATTAACCTTTAACTCTGGAGCTTTAAATTGGCAACTCTACGGTGCAGCAAGACTTCGGGTTTCCGTCTTAAGTGGGCTTCATTTAATTTCCATGTGTCCCTTGTACGAGAGTTTATCTCAATTTGATTGTCCATCTAGCTAATTCGGAAGTTAGTTTGATTGAAATCTACTCCCTACTCGTAAAAATAGATTGAAAATGACTGAAATATTCGTTTGTCCCTTACTCGAAAATTGGTTTGATTCAGTTTTTATCCTTTATCCGAAAGTTGGTTAGATCTCAACTGAGTTGTACTCCGTAATAATTAAACTCTATCCAACAAGGTAAGAGAAGTAGATATCCTCACATAATATCTGTGGATTTAAAGATCCCCCTTCATACTGTATTATTTTTATTATCATTCAGTCAATCATACTAATAACAAAGGCGCGCGCATTTCAAATCAAATCACACATTCACACTAACATGAATAACTTACGTAAAAAAAATATAAAAAATAGCCTGCCTCTCGATTTGTCACAATGTTACAACTTACATACTACTCCTACCCAAAGAGATTTTCCTGTTTCTGTTTGCAGTTTTGAGATGCCATGTTAGTGATTACTTTAGATCAAATGAATGATCCGTTTGCCTTAAAACCAAGTACAGTTGGTTGACTGCAATGCAGAACGAAATATCTATTAATTTTTGAATCAAGTAAATGGCTCATTTGGTCTAAATATAGCTCCCAACTCGGCACCTCAAAACTGCAAACAGATTCAGGAAAATCTCTTTGGATAGGAGGGAGTATACGAGTAACATATAAGCAACGACATGTCCACTTTAAATCACCGTAGTAGTACATGAACGATTTACCCCTAGTACCAAAAACACGTAAACAGTACGCCTTGTTTTCATACGTATCACCTTCCTCTGCTAAGTCGCGTCATTTCATCTTTCCACCAAAATAATCCCCCGAATTTTGCCATTTTTGGCAAAATAATTCAAAATTTCAACATTAATGCATTTGCACTATTTATTTTCACCAATTTAGGGTTTCATTTCGCCGGAATTCCGCCACCGCCCGACCAAGACCACCACCATCAACACCGTCATCAATGGCGGACCGACCTTCATCTCCGACGTCATATACGGTGTCGCAACCGCAACCGCCACCAAATGAGGTAAAATTCGCGAGGTCAGTGTTAGATAAACTCGGCGAAACTCTAGATAATTTCAAGTTACATGCATTGCCGCTTTTATCGCTTTATGAGCAGTGGAAGAATCTACAGAGTGATTTAGCTATGGCGGAAGTTTCCATGGAAGTCCGTGGGAGGGAGCTCGTGTCAAAGGAGAGAGAAATTGTTGAAATTGAGAGTAAATTGAGTGACTTGAAGGTGAAGCTGGACGAAATGAGGGTAAAGGAGAGAGATTTGAGTGAGAGGGAGAAGAAGGTTGAGTTGAGAGAGAAGAGTGTGGGAGAGTGTGTTGAGGTGATTGAGGCGAAGAATCGAGAGATTGATGAGCGTCGTGGCGAGTTAGGGTTGCGTGAGAAGGAATTTGATGAGAGGTTTAGGGTTTTGGAGTTTAATGAGAAGGAGATTAATGGAGCTCTAGAGGTTAGGGAGAAGAAAATTGAGAAACTCGGGGAAGCGCTTGAGGCGAGAAAGAGGGTGATTGTGGAGGAGTGTAGGGTATTGGAGGATAGAAAGCGCGGAATTGAGGAGGAATGTAGGTGTTTGGAGGCGAAGGAGAAGGAAATTAGGGAGAAATGTAGGTGGTTAGGGTTGAGAGAGAAGAAGATTAAGGAAGATATTAAGGAACTTGAGTTGAGAAGGAGGAGAATTGGGGAGGAATTTGACGATTTGGAGGATAGGGAGCGGGAAATTGTAGAACGGAGTAGGGATTTGGAGGAGAGGGAGAGGGAAATCGAAGATAAGAGGAGAGATCAGGAGGTGAGAGGGAGGGAAATGAGGGAGCTTGGAGAGTTGTTGGAGAGTAAAGCAAAGGAAATTGTTGAAGGTACTAGAGTCTTGGAGGAGAGGAAGAAGGGAATGGACGCATCAATTCGAGGGTTGGGTTTCGGAGAGAAGGGACTTGATGAGCGGGGTAAAGAGCTGGACTCGAGAGAGAAGAAAATCAGGGAACACGAGAATGCTTTGGAATTGAGAGAGAAGGAACTGGATGAGGCTCGTGGGAAGCTTCAATTGAAAGAGAATGAAGTAGACAAGGGTTTCCGGACTGCTTGTGAAGAGCTGAGGTTAAAGAAGGAGCAATTAGTTGAGAGTCGCAGGGCGTTGGGATTGAAAGAGAGGGAAATCAAAGAGCAAAACAGAGATTTGGAGTTGAAACAAGAGAGGATAAATGAGCAATGTAAGGCTTTGGAGTTGAAAGAAAAGGAGATTAGTTCTTCTTTGAAAGTGCTAGAGTTGAGAGAGAAGGAAATTAATGAGGGTTTTAAAGAGAGGCAAATTTGTGGGAGTTGTAAAGCGTTGGCGGTGGTAGAGAAGGAAGGTGATGGTGCCGGAACAGCAGAAATGAGCACCGTGCAGTTGAAAGATAGTAAAACTGATGACGGCCACCTAACTGTCAAGGTGAAGGAGGAACAAGCTGAGGAGATTTTGACTGGACTTGACATGACTGTAAAGGAAGTTGATGACTGTTGCAATGTACCAGATGTGGAAAAGGGAAAAATCAGTGAAATTGGCAATGCTGTAAAGTTAAAGAAGGAAATGAATCAGAGTGGTGAGGTTGCAAACTTGAAAGCGAGACTTATGGAGAGGTGTTCCACTCTGTTCAAACAAGCAAATGAGATTCTGAAACTACAAGATGGGGATTGTTGCAATGTGCCAGATATGAGAGAGCGAGAAATTAGCGACTCTTGTACGTCAACAGAGAAGCAAGTGATTCAGGGTTGTGATCAGGTGGTTTCCGGAGAGAAACAAGCAAACAAGGGACCGCAGGCAGAGAAACTGGCACTAAGAAATGCAGCTTCTAAGGAATTGCTCAGTGACATTAATCTGTTAATCAGAAACGAAGATGCAAGAGGCATTACTTCATATATAACTGAGAATGCCAAGAAAGATGATATGTGGCATGAAAAGATGTTGGGTCTGAGAGAGGAAATTCCAGGTACTTTCAACCTCACTAGTCATTAACCCGTGATTAAAAATGACTGGTTAAGTAACTAGGGAGTACAATTTGCTATGCATACTATGTTTCAGTTTTTATATACCGGCCGCGTTGTTAGTCAAGATCAGTGCCCCCTTGTTTGGTTTTGTTATTTGGAGTGGAAATTTTTATGTTGATCAGCACGTTACCTTTTTGTAGCTGGAGAGGAATAGCCAAAATTCCTTAAATCTATGCACTTGTTGTTTTTGATGATATGATTTTTGTTACCTACTTTGGAAAGATGTTAAGCATGATTGGTTCATAAATTGTGGAGGATGCTGAACTCTTTAGTGAATTTGTTCTGTTTGCTTTTAAGCCTAGGATATTTATTTGATAGAAATGCCTAATTAGGATTCTACCACTGAGGAGCTTGTTTCATTTGTCATTCACTTAGCAGAAATAGTGAGCGGCAAATTTGAGGGATGGGGGAAAAAGAGATCTTCTTGGTCCAGGTAGCAGTGCTATTGACTTCAGAAACCTTTGTAGGAATGCATGATTGTGTTTCCAAGAATTGCTAGCTCTTCATTTTGTCCATGAACATTGTTGGTCAATATTAGGTACCCATGTGAGTCTTCTAGTACAACTAGATGTTCTACATATTGACATAGCTCAATTAGCTGATGGGTGAAATGCAGAGGAATCCCAACCCAGTCATACTTAATAAGAGAGCAGGTATTGTGTATTGACCTCTTATTTCCAGCTTGACGTTAAATTTTGTAAAGTAGAGATATACGGAGTAGTTTATAACCTCAAATTTTTAGATAAGTGTACAGAAAGCCATTTGACATTACTGGTTATTGACGGGCTTTGTTTGCGATGATGATGCAATTTTGCACTTGTTGCCACACCTGTAATGTTTATTCACACTCTGAAAGATGTAGGAGTTGAGATTGCCCCTTCTTTTAGGGAAGGAGAGGTTAAAGCCTCGCTCTCTCTTGCTTCAACTATCTGCTATTTGACTGCAGTCCTGTCCTTGTGATCCTTCAACCTGTTGAATTTGGCCAATAATACTCCGGAAGAAGCTGAGTCGTGTAACTAATCATTCTTTGAAATTATCCCAATATGACAGATATTTTACCTTATTCCATTTAAGTAGCAGATGAAGTCCTTTCTCGTATTTCGTTTCTTGATTAATTGGCATTTTAGGCTGAGGTTCTGCCATAATCTGCACCTCAGCCAGAGACTGATATTTAGAACCAATGGCTCTGTCAATTGCCAAAATATAATGTTTTATAGTTTGCTTGGTTATGTTGTCCAGTAAGTCACGTTATAGTAGAGTAAAAGCAGCTCAACTTTCTTCACTTAACACAAGGAAGTTGCTATCGCCTTCAACATATGTGCAATGTATTCGGCTTTTTGTCACATGGAATTAATGCTTATGCCAAGTTTTAGCATGAAGATTTTTATAGTTAGTATTTGTTTCCCTAGTGAAAAGCTTTCTCTCTACTACCTTTATTAGTTACAATTGGTTTTTCATATGCCTTGGATGATATTTGGTTTTTGAGATATACTGAAAAAGGCCTAACAAGTTGTAGTTGCAGAAGTTTGTTCCCTGTGTCTCCCCTGCTCCGCTTACTAATGTCTTCTATCTTCAACAATGTCGCATCCATGGTTAGTGTGTCAACATCTGATCTGGAGCTGTATTGGGATTCTAGTGGCGAAAGTAACTTAGATTTCAGACAGTTGGCTCCTTGTGATGTTGAGGGTGGGGGGGGGGGGGGTAGAAAAGAATTAAACATATCTTTTGATGTACTCAAGTACTCCTCTCTAAGCTTTAAGTTCCGCTAAGTTTTGTCAATAACTTGCTATGCCCAAGTATCAGACTGACTTTTTTTTTTTCTCTCCTCATACTTGGACAGGTTTGATTCAATCTTTGATTACGGAAAAGAAACATCTGCAAGCAGCTATATGCCTTTGTGTGCTCAAGATGGAAGATGTTATCGCGCCAGATCTTTTATTGAAATACCATCTGGAGTACATCCATCAGAGGGTAGAGGAGATAGTCAAGGAAGGCAATCCACCAGGTCGGGTAAGTTTTGCATCATATTGTAACTTCTATGAACTTCTAGTATAATTTTGGGGGCTACAATGTTAATTTGCAGTTCATGAGACTCGCTTGTGGTACACTGGTACATGCAACTTTTGCTTTCACTATATGGTCTCACGGGTAACTATTCACTATTTTGTCTCATTGGTCCCAATTTCAACTTCCTGAACATGAAAATTTATTGCGAGGTTATCGGGGTGTTGGAGTTTTATGTTGGGGACATACCGAAATATCTCTACTTCAGGAGAGTTCTTTGCGCGGCTCTCTTGATGTCAATTTGTACAGCCGGATTAAGTTCCAATGGACCTACATTAGATTAAAATACCCAAGGAAGAAGAATCAATAGCTCAGGCTAACATGAAGGCAGGATTAGGCTTGCATTGGATACAAAGAACCATGTAAACATGGTGTCATTTGGATTCTTACTTCTCACATGTAGCTCTGGATTTTTTTTTTTTTTTTGTTATTTTTTTTTTCCGGATTCTAACATGTAGCTCTGGATTAGGATTGCCATATTTTATGCAGTTTGTCCGGACTTTTAGGCTAGCATATTGATCTTTTTAGAGCTTCTACGAGGAACTCTGTTGATCTTTCAAATTTGCGGTTTGCCATTATACAAAGAAGATGGATACAACTTTAATTTACAACATACATTAACATGTGTGAATAGCTTAGTGTTGTTGCAAAACATTGTAATTTTCCCTGGGAGCTATATGCATGAAGTGCATTGGATGAAAGTTCTCTGTCGTGTTGATCAATCCATTTTCTAATTAAATGTCTTCATCCTAATTTCTGTATTTCAGTTTGATAGTGGCCTTTAGTGCTTTTTTTTTACTGATCTTGTGAGTACTTAAAATCCTCAGGATGATGCGGCAAATATGGAGTTAAGTGCCCTGAGAGATGTGCTAAAATATATCTCTGGTTTCAAGCTCGAGTCCAAGTATTCACCTGCACCCCTTGAACTGCGCATCACACAGTTGGAGAAGGAGATGGAAGAAAGGACAGCAACACATAGTTTGATGGAGAAGAAAAAGGATCAAAATTTGGAAAAGAAGGCAGAACGGCTCGAATCTGCACCTGGAAATACTAACATTGCTAAACCGTCTGTTGCCCACTCAGATTCACGTCAGGAGAAGAAACGAAAAGCATCCTCATCCCCTTTATCAAAGCAGAATAAGCACTCAGATTCACATCATGAGAAGAAACGAAAAAAATCCTCATCCCCTTCATCAAAGCAGTGTAAGCACTCAGATTTACATCTTGAGAGGAAGCGAAAAGAATCCTCATCTCCATCACCAAAGCAAAACAAGCAGTCAGATTCACGTCATGAGAAGAAAGGAAATGCATCCTCGTCCTCATCATCGAAGCAATATAAGCACTCTGATTCACATCATGAGAAGAAAGGAAATGAATCCTCACAACCATCCTCGAAGCAAACTATGCACTCAGATTCACGCCATGAGAAGAAAGGAAATGAATCCTCACAACCATCATCGAAGCAAAATATTCACTCAGATTCACACCATGAGAAGAAAGGAAATGTATCCTCACCCCCATCACCAAAGAAACTTAAGCCTTCGAGATCAAATTCTCGTGAAAACCGAAGTCCTCCCTGTCGTCGATCTCCTCATGGACAAGGTGCAGATGTTTTACCATACAGGAATCATGTTGCACGGCCTGCTGTTATGTCTCCTTCTTGGCCAGCCCATCATTTCCGACCACCTGGTGCACCGGCCTATCATCTCCCACCCCGAGGTGCCATGTATGGTGTTCCATATGATATGGGCACAGGCAGATATGGAGTTACTGGACTTTACCCGGTTGGTTATCACACACCTGCTTCACACTGTAAGTTCATCATCCCTGTCAGGGTTTTGTCTAGAATTTGGTATTCCACTCCTTACTTTTTGATTGGCAAGTGTCTCATTCTACTGTTATTTTGCTCAGTAGTCAGGGCTCCAGGCGAAAGAAGAGAACGATCCAGGGATTTTGTTGTAGTGAATCCAAGCTTCTGGAGGAGGTAGATGTGAGCTTGCAAACACAGACACTGTTTATTGACCGATATGTAAAGTGGTACATGCCAGAGTTTAGCAAGCGAGACTAGTCCATGTGAGTGCATTATCGCCTGTGAATGCCAGTTTTCAGTTTAATCGGAGGCAAGTCTGCGACTCATTGTTTCTGAATTTGTGATGGGACTTTGATCTTGTATATGTCTTTGCACATTGCCACATTGTGTTAATGTGTTTCATTCCATGTAGTATATATCATGTTGAGACTTGGAGAAATCAAAAGGTTGGTTCAAATTTGCATATCGGACATTGTTTTCCACCAGTGAAAGATACTGATTTTGGTGGCACTTTATGTATCTTATACCCTTACATTACATTCATTGCCTTATGTATGTGAACTATATTCTGTAGGAGGCAAGGCTGTTAGGACAACTCCTTACGCCCCGAATCGGCTAGTTGTGCCGGAAGGCGTTATGACTTATGATGATTGGGCTGGCGTTTTCGGCAACCTTAGACATGAGATACGATCCAAGGACACGAATTGTCAATTAGGAGAAGTAAGATGTTCAACTCTTACCTTTTGCATAATTTGCAACTTACTATCGATGATTATGTTATTTATCACATGTTTTGCCGATGTGCTACCCACTACAATGTGCATTAAGATATCACATAAAGTGCCTGTGTGGCAAACCTCAACATCTGTTTTAGTGTTTTGCATTAAGATCCAACCTAGATTATTACACACAAACTTCCAAGTAAAATTAATCCACTCAAAATCCATTTCTAGTTGGAGAGTCATTTTAAACACATTATATAAGAGAATATTGATGACTTTTCATATGCCACTAACTCCACCGTTTATATGGTTTCAAAAAACAACTCCACCTTTTATATTGTCATTTAACACGAGGTTTATGATTTTACACATCTTAAGTCGTAATTTTGCGCCAAAACTAGCGACAATCATTACATAGTTCTCGGACCTACGTGAGGAATAAGTGAATAAGTGAATAAGGGGCTGGGGAATTGGCTGGGGATCTACTTAAAATTAAAATTGAGATAGACCACCATTCTTTCCATGGTATAGGCACTAAGTTCAAGTATCGATTGTGACTTGTGAGTCACACTTCCCAATGTGAGGACCACACTACATCACTCCTTTGTTAAAGCCATTACCCCACATTTTTTAACTTTTTTTTTTTTTTTGAAAACACACATTTTTTTACTTACTCCTCCATATTATGACAAAATGTATAGACTAGATTCAATGCACCTAATTTAATTACCGTATAATAATAAATACCGTCTCATCAAAAACCGTCATTTTAGTATTTACTCCGTGAATCCACATAATAATAGTATAATACTCCGTACCAAAGATTTTTATCATAGGCTCATAGCACTTGTTGCGTTTCCCTACCCAAAAACGGCCGAAGTAAGAAAAAATGGTAGTGGAATAGTGGATGTAGTGGAAGTGTATAGTGTACTCAACCGTTGCACCCACGAATCCACGATGAAGACTGTAAAACCCCAAAAATAAATACAGTAAAATGGTAAAAACAAAAAAAATCCAGCTAAAATCATCTGCAAAAAGACAAAAACACTTCCCACAGAAAACCATGTCAAATACACACTTTTCCTCTTCCACCACCTTCCTCAATTCATCACCAAAATTCTGTGATATTCCACATTGAGTAAACTTCACTCTTCTTCATTTCCTAGGGTTTGTTTTTTTTAATACAAATGTCTCCCAAATTCATCCTCAGGAAGAAGCGTTCATCAATGGCGAATCAACCTCCTTCACCACCTTCCCCAGACATTGAAATGGCGAGGTTAGTTCTCAACAAACTTGAAAAAACTCTAAAGAATTCTTACTCACAAGCATTGCCGATTTTGTCCCTGTTAGAACAATTCGATCATCAGAGGGAACCCCCGGCGGCGCGCCGTGGCGGTGGTGGAGAAGAGGAGGTGGTGGTGGGGGAGGCGGAGGCGGAAATGAAGGTGGTTGGAGGTGGAGGTTGTGAGGAGTGTAGAGGTATGAGGGAGCGGGAGAAGGAGGTGGAGGCGAGGGAGGAGCAACTGAGGGAGCGTCGTAGGAAGCTTGTTGAACAAGAGAAGAGAGCGGAGAGGGAGTTTGTTGCTTGTTGTAAAGAGCTTAACTTGAAGAAGGAACAATTGGTACAGAGTCGTCGAGCGCAAGGTGTGGAATTAGGGTTGAAATTGGAGGAACTGAAGGAGAAAGAGAAGGAGATTAAGGCGGGTTTTGAAGCGTTGGAGTCGAAAGAGAGATGGGTTATTAGGGAGGGATTGAGTGGGAAAGCGTGTTGTTGTAATGTGGGGAAAAAGATGGAGGGTGAGAAAATTGTTGGGGTGAAGTTGCAAGCTTTGTTGGATGTGATTGAGTCGAAAGAGGATGAGCAATGTAGAGGTTTCGGAGTGGAACGAGATCGAATGATTGAGTTAGAGAGGAAGGAGAATGAGATTAATGCTTGTTGGAAGTTGTTGGAGATGAGGGAGGATCGGGTTAATGAGAGCGCCAAGGGGGTGGAATTGGTGCAGAAGGGTGTTGATGAAGCTTGGCGGGTCATAAAATTGAGGGAGGAGGAGATGAGGGAGGGTTTTCGAGCATTGGAGGTGAAGAAGAAGGCGATTGATGAGGATAGGAAGAGGGTGGAGTTGAGAGAGAGGAAGGTGGAGTTGTCAGAAAAGCAAGTGGAAGAGCTTGAATCGAAAGTTAAGGATATTGAGGAGTGTTGTAAGGAGATGAAGAGGGGACAAAATCAAGCTGTCAAGTTGAGAGAGATGAAATTGAATGAGGGTTTTGGCGTAATAGAGAAGAAAGCCAAGCAAATAGCTGGCTGGCGTAAAGAGATGGAGGAGAAGGAGAAGGTGATCAGTTTGCGTTGTCAGGAAATTGGGACGAGGGAGAAGTGGGTTGATAAGCGTTGTAGAGATTCAGAATTGAGGGAGCGGAGCTTGAATGAGAAGTGTTGTGCTCTGGCTTCTAAGCAGAAGGAATTCAGTGAGAAATGCAGAGCTTTGGAGTCAAAAGAGAAGAGACTCAATGAGCGAAGGGCATCTCTCGAGGTGATTGAGAAACAAGTTGATGAACGCTGCCAGGTTTTGAAGTTGCAAGAGCAGAAAGTCAGCGCGGTTTACAAAGCACAAGTGCTGATAGAGAAGGATTTGAGGGAAAATCTGAAGGCAGTGGAGTTGAAGGAAAAGCAATTGAGTGAGAGGAACTTGGGAGTTCAGATTTGGGAGACTAAGGAACAAATTCTTAGGCTTTGCAAGGCAATGAGTGGGAAAGCATTGCAGATTTTCTTGAACGAGAGGTTTATGGAGCACAGATTAATGATGGAATGGCTTTGTAATGCCCTTGAGTTGTCTAATGACCCTGCAAAGTTGGTACTGTCTGCTGTTTACGGGTTCTTCCCACCACATTTGGAGAGGCCAGGCTCGGCTGTTGATACAAGAGCTGTTAGGACTACCTGTATTGTATTGTTGGAGTGCTTGATGAACATGAAGACCGCCATTAGTGAAGCTGTGAGGAATGAGGCTATTAAGGTGGCAAACCAATGGCGGGATGGAATGAGTGTCGAGGGAGTGACTAACGTTGTGGTACTCGGGTTTTTGCTGCTCTTAGCAGCGTTTAACTTGGGATCAAACTATGAGGCTAGAGAACTTCAGGGACTCTTCGAGGTCATTGATCAGGATAGGCTGGCACCTCAGCTTGGCCTTAGGCTTGGCTTGTCAAAGCCAAAGCCAAAGAATGGTGAGCTGCTTCATTTTTTTTTTTATTTTTTTACACTTGTGCATTGATATTTGATAGCTACTCGTAATGTTTAGAACTGTTGAGGAAGATGATTGTTGCTTTTAAATCTCAATTGCGAGTGAAGAGAACGCTTTATTTTGTATATTGTGTGTATGGGGCTTCCCTCAAAAGGTCTTGCTTGCTAGAAATCTGTGTACATGGAAACTGTACATACCAAACTTGAATGGCTGAACTTAGCATTATACAGTGAACAAAAAGCGTCTGAAAAATAAGCTTACTGATGCACATTTCTTAATTACACAGCAGGACCTGATTGAATAATGATTGAGGCTTGTTATTTAGAAATACTGTGACTAATCTCAATCAAGACCACTTGAATTGCAGAAATGTAGTAAAACGGTTGTGTCGGACACCAATGGTATGTTGCAGTCTGTATCCTATGTCTGATGCAATAATGTGCATCACCTGATGAATGGTACGGTGTAACGAATAGATGAATATGCTTCTGTTTTTGTTCAGATTATCACCTGATGAATGGTGTAATTGACAAGTTTTATTTAAAAGTTTTCTAGAAGTGCAGAAATGTATAGGAAGAAGGTTCTGTTGTGAGCTTGTTGGGCTAATTTGCTGTCAATTCTGATGGTTGTGTGTCTTTCATTTTTGTAAATTGTAATACAGTCAATTTGACATGGTTTGGTCTCATGAACACCAAGAGTTTTTTGTTCCAGTGATGGGCAAGTTTGCATACTAACTTGTGCATCTCTTCTTTCAGACGCGCAATCAGACTACTCGAAGGACAGGAGGAAGCGCAGCGCGAGCTCTATAGACTCACCAGGACAGGAAAAGCACCCTAGAGTAGACACAGATCAGATGTTCATTCCTTATCATCCTGCTGATGCCATGTACGGACCCCCTGCACACACCGTTCCCTATCAATGTCAATATCCTGTTTGGCCTCATGGAGCTGCGCCGTTGCAGTATTCCTACCTCCAATTTTCGCAGTAAGACCGGCTCAACCAACCACCATTTTTGCTATACAGGCATTGCTTACGAACAGATGTTTATGTACAGTGTGAATGCCACGTTGGCGTTGCCATGTAACTGCTAACTACAGTTGTTCATCTTTGATTTAGTATTCTTTCAACATTTTAATTTGGCCACACACTTTCCGATTTTCGTGCTCAATCGGAATATGTAAGACAGTAGTACAAGTCTCTAAGCTAAGGTCGTCTAATACTAGGTGTGTGTCGATTGATACCAAATTTGTCTTAGTGAACATCTTTTTAGAAACGCAGAGATGCTAATTACCACAATCTCGAAAGCGACTTGACCTAACCACTTAACCAAAATGATCCAACAAGGGCAGACTTAGACCAACCTAGCTCTAACCTTTTCTTTTTCGAATCACCTTTATGTAAACTCGACTTCAAACCAAATTCGATCCTCTAAATCGACAAAAATCTTTCTCACGAGTTTTAACAACGTTGTATTCCCAACCCGACCTGATAACCACCCTAGCCCTTAGCCCCTCACAGTAACATGTGACTGACTGCTGAGTGTGGACATATTTGTCAAACAAGAATTGACCATTTGACCAGATCAATAATTTCCTCCCACTTTCCAAACTTCCCAATACATCCCTTTGTCCAGTTTTGGTTTTCATCTTCTGTAACAAGCTACCCACGTTTTCTTAACCCATCTCTATCATGGGCTCCCCTCAACTTTGCTTCTTCTCTATTCCAAATTCCTTCTTCAAATTTTACTGCTCCTTTTAGTTTTTTTTTTTTATCTTCCATTTGAGAAAAAAGAAAGAAACTTTCTTGTAGAGTTGTAGGAGTGTGTTCTTTTGTAAAACTTTCTGAAAAAGCTTCAAACTTTCTTCAAATTTCTGTAATGGCGGTCAATTTTGAGCAGAACTCCTGTTCACATAACTTCATTTAAATTAAAATGACCCTTTTTTTCTGTAAAATACCCTGAAGAAAAATAATGTCTTTTTCAATGGAGAATGTTTTCAGTAAAGTTCCCAGAAAAAGGTCTTCTTTAATGGAGAAGAAAGCTTCAAGTAGAAGTAAAACACAGAGGGTTTCTCTCTCGGAACAATTGATGTATTTACAGAACCATTTAGCTGAGTTTGAAGCTTCAGTGGTGGAACAAGCCGAAGAAATAGAGTCCAAGGAGAGAGATATTGGTAAAGCTGAAGCTTCAATGGCGGCACGAGTTGAAGAAATGGAGTCCAAGGAGAGAGATTTGAGTGAGAGGATTACTAAAGTGGAGTCGAGAGAAGAGTGGGTTTTGAAGCACACTGAAGAGATGGAAATGAAAGTTAAGAAACTTGATGAAGAAGGTACATTGTGGGATGAGACTAAAAAGGTGATTATGAAGATGGTGGGGGAGAGAGGGAAGGATTTGTCGGGTTTTTGGGAAATGTTAGAATCTATTGAGAGAGAATTGGAGGGTTTTGAGAGGCAAAGCAAAGCTGTGGAGTTGAGGGAGAAGGAATTTGATGAGCGTTTAAAGAAGTTGGAATGGAGAGAAAACGTGTTGGAGAAGAGGAAGAATGTGAAGGAAATGGAAGAAAAATGGAATGATTTGGAAATGCAAAAAAGGCGAATTAAGGAGGCATGGGAGGCTATAGAGTTGGAAAGGAAGGAGATGAAGTCGAAAGTGGAGGAAACTTGTATGGGTGTGGAGTTGGTAGAGAAGGCACTGGATGATACTTTTCATGAGATTGGGTTGAAGGAAGAGGAGTTAAGGGAAGGTGTACGAGATCTCGAGTCGAGGGAGAAGAGATTGGTTGAGGATTGTAAGAGGGTAGAGATGGAAAAGATTGGAATTTGTGAACGTGAGCGGGTTTTGGAGTTGGAAAAGAAGAGAATGGATGAGAGTTGCAAAAAAATCGAGTTGAAAATGAAGCAAGCTGAGGAGATTTCTATTGAGATTGGTAGGAAAAATTCCCAAGCAATGAAGCTGAGAGAGCAGCAAATGAATGAGAGGCTTGCAATGTTGGAGAGGGAGAAGGCGAAACGAGTAGATGAGTTGCGTAAAGAGATGGAGTTGAGAGAGCAGCAATGTACGTTATGTGATGAGCGCTGCCACGCTCTGGAGTCGAAAGAGAAGGAAATGATGGAGAAATGTCGAATATTGGAGTCGAAAGAAAAGGAAATGAAGGAGAAATACCAACTTATGGAGTCGAAAAGGAAGAGATTGAAGGTTGAGATTTATTATCAGGAGAGTAAGTGTCAAGTTTATCGTCTGTGCCAGGCTATGGATGGGAAAAGGTTGCAGATTTTCTTGAATGAGAGGGTTTCGGAGCACAAGTGGTTGAGTAGAGTACTTGAGAAGGCATTCAAGATGTGGAGTAGCACGCCAAGGCTGGTGTTGGGTGCTATTTCTAGGTTTTTTCCACCGTATCTCAACAGGTCTAAACCAGATAGCGGTGCATATGAAGCAAGCGTGGTTAGGAGCAGCTGTATTTTGCTGTTGGAGGTGTTGATGAACACCAAATTACGTGTTTCTGAGGGTGTTAAAAGTTGGGCTTTTGCCTTAGCAAAACAATGGAAGCAGGACATGACAGACGAGGGAGAGACTGATGTTGTGGTACTTGGGTTTTTGCTGTTGATTGCAGCGTATGAATTGGTATCGAATTTTGACAGGAGTTACCTTCGGACACTCTATGAGATTGTTGCTCAAGCATAGACTGGCACCAGTCTTATACTCTAGGCTTGGCTTGTCGAAATCAAAGAATGGTGAGCTTCTCATTTCTTCGACTTCATACTTATTCTGATAGTATAATTCTGCTAGAATGCTAAAGTTTTACATGAAACTAGAGTAGTACTATGTCTATGTCTATAGCATGTTCTCTTGCTTATGCTTGAATCTTCCATTAGAAGGCGAAAAAAAGGCGTATACCCCGATGAAGAGATTGAGGGCCATACAGAAGGTTGAGAAGGCCATAGCTGTAAACAGAATAACAATAATATACTCTCTCTGCCTTCCTTTAAACACCTCGTTTTGCTTTTTCCGGTGTCTTTATTCAAACACCCCTCTTCAGAAATAAAACTTTCTGAATAGATAATTTTGTAAAATTTGAGCTGAGAGTATACAACAATTTACTTTTGCTTTTGCTGCATTCTAAGTCTAACATCTACTTGACAGTGACATTAGCTACATTTGTTTCAACACATCTGTAACCCGATCCCTAGGAATTCTGCTTTCCCTAATCAGCTTTGGATCACATGTACTCCATTGAGTACTATGTTCCTTGTCTTTTGTTGTTGTGAAGCTGACTTGCCTTCCAACTGCATTTCTGTTTCCATGGCAAGTAGATGATGAGCTATCACTTTCTATTTTGTTGTATCCCATGTATCTGGTTGGCTCATCTTTAGAGACGAGTTAGACATCACTAGGTAATAATTTTCTGATTGATCCATGAATTCATTGTCCCAGCTCTTTGCATTTCATTTCCATTGCCATATTGTTGCTCGGACTCTTCATTTGCCTCTTTTAAGTATTTGTGTCGAAAATTGGGCATTCGATAGTTGATACTCCCTCCATTTCTTTTGATTCTTTACGTTTGGTTTGAATCTGTGAGGGGAATTCAAACCAAACGTAAAGAATCAAAAGAAATGGAGGGACTACTTCATTTTAATGCCAAAACATGATATTTGTAACTGAGTTCAAGCAGCAACATAACCCATTGCCATTTAAGGTAATTTAATATCTTGGTTGAGAAGTTTTTGGTTTGGACTTGACATTTTGCAAAAATTGCTCTACTGGTGTGTGCTTACTTGGTGGAGAGAAGTAAATGATAATACTATGTTGTCGAGTCCTGTATTACGTGATGGTTAGAGAGAGGATGACTGGACTTCATCTCAGCATTCTGTTGTAAGATCTGTAAAGTGTCGTAGCAGTGTCAGCAATTGGTTACGATTTAAGTCATCCCATTTTGTCCACCAGGATACATGTAATCAGTGACAGTAATGTTTGCTGATCTTCTGAATTCTGGATAAAAATTAGGAGACTGGTGACTGATGTTATGAATTCTAACACTGCAGTAGGCGTATGAGTAGGAAGAGAAATGCCTGGTACAGGATAGTTGTCTTGATTATGCCGAATCCATATTTTCTCTCTTAGACTCCAGCACAGTAACATGTTTGCAGACTGCTACTTATCCCTATTGTCTCACCTGTATTTCTGTCATGCTATTGAACATCTGCAACGATATAGTATCTGCTACGGCCTAGTTATTGCTTCACAAAATCTTCTCTGGTGATTTCTGTCTGTTGCACATACTGAGGTTTACTGTACCTGTTGAATTTGATCATCCTGGTTTTGTTATCAAAACATAGACATATCATCTTTGCATTTGATCTCTCTTATAGGAGAGTTTGATTCTTATCCTGGCCTTTTTTTTTCTCGTCATCTTGCTTTTGATTTGCGTCTCTTCTGATTTCACCAGAATCCAGGCATAGTTCAGTCATTTTTTTGTACTTACAGGAGTGTGTAAAATACTCCTGAGGCAGAGATCACCAGAATGCTGATTTTTTTTTCTCATAATTCCTGATTCAGTGAGCACCAATTCACCACAAGTGAAAAATGGAAACCCTCGATCAGATACTTCGTTACTGACAAAACCAGAGGCTGTATCCTCAACTTCTCAAGGAAAGGAGGCACAAGCAAAAAGTGGGAAGCTCAAATCCGCTGCTCCACGAGGAACAAGCACAGGTGTTCCCTCAACAGTGAAAGGAACGGAGAATCCTGGGAAATTTCCGACAGTGAAGAACAGAGAAGTGTCTGATTCTGCTGCAGAACTTGTCTCAGATGCTAAAGTATGTTCAAAGGACGGGAAAAGGCGCAGTGCATCCACCACATCCCCGAAACAAGAAAAGCGGCCTAAGATAGATTCTAAACAACCTCCAGTGCCTCTGTGCATTCTACAGGCTCCACTGCTCCTGCTGGATCCGTCATGAACCCTCTTCAGCCACATCAATCAGGTCCACAGGATGCCAAAACTCAGATTTCAAACTCCAATCTATCACCATCTCAAGTTAACCAGTTTGCTGCAGGCTCTAATCAAACACCTACTCATCATTTCCCTGTCACGCCTCATGGATCTCTTTCCAACTCACAAGATGAGAAGATGGAGAGTGCAGCCGCGGTATCAAGACCAAGTCGAGGAACGTGGCCTAGGGTAGACAGCGTATATCATCGTATATCAAGCCCTACTACACCCAGTGCTGCTCCTTCATATCCTGGGTCATCCATGTATTCTGTTTGGCCTTATCAATCTCAACGCCAAACCCATCATTTTGGGGCCTCTGGAAACAGTAACATCCGCGATTCTTACCACTATGATTACCATTCTAGAGTATGGCGGTAAGCTCACTCATCACCTCCCAAGACAGTCTTGTATCTTTTGGGTTTCTTCAGGTTATTGTCTAATTTCTGATCAGCTAGGTGTAGGATAACTCAGTTAAGTATACAGCATGATGTGCAGTGACTCCATGCTTATGATATGTCAGGACAAACTCAATTTTTTGGGTTACTAATCCCTCTTCTGGAGGAGATGCTAGCTGTATAGCACCTTTCCTAAGAGCTCTCACTTTTTGCTATAATGTTTCAGCTAAGATTCACTCTGAAGTCTGAATGATAGTGCAATTATGTCAATCATACTCCCTTGTTCTTTTCGATTGTTAACATTTTGATTTGAGTAGGTGTGATTGTGGTGTTAATATGTGTATGCACGAACCCCCTGCAGATCAACAGATGCCGTGCTGTGTCAATTTTGGTATCTTGTTTGGCCTCATGGAGCTGTGCCTGCAGCATGCAATTTTTGTGTCCATCCATGTTGCCGTCCATTGCAGTATTCCTACCCCCAATTTATGCTGTAAGCCCAGCCCTGCCACTATCTTTTGATATACTGCACTTACTTACCAATGCTAGATGTTTGTGTGCAGATCCAATGCCACATTGCCATGTACTGTTAGTGATGTTTCTGCTTTCCATGGTTTTACTAACCCTAGGCATGCTGGTAGCTGGTAAAGAGTCGAAGCATTGTGAAATAATTTACTCCCTCCTTTCAGAATGATTTTCCTCTTTGTTTTGCAGTTTTTGACGAGTCATATCGGGGGACACACCTAGGTCAAATAAAATGTCCACTCGGCGTAAGAATTAACACATACTCTATTCTGCAATGCATACTACAAGTTCTACTTGATTTTAAAGCAAACAAGTGCTTCATTTAGTCTATATAGTAGTCTCAATATGGGTAGTAAAAAACGGCAAAACAAAGGGGAAGAACATTGTGAATAAGAGGGATTATTTATTTTTGAAGCAATGATAGAGTATTTTGAGAAATTTCGTCGTATTTATACCGGTTACTCAAGGAAATATATATTAGTAAATCATTAATTTACCTACTCTAATGCAAATCTTTTGACTTTGTTGGGATGTAATCTGATATTTGTACATGTATGTACGGTAAGTCTGTATCTGTACGTAATAACTTACCATGTAATCCGATCCAGATATTTTTAGTGTTTGCTTATCCAATTTAAATAAATCATATTGCTCTCGATGCAATGTGTATACCTTCTAGAAGGATTTCTTACACTATGATCTAACAAGAGAGGGAAATGAAAACTAATGTACATTTTATCAAGTCCTCTTTAAACCAATGTTTTTGCAAAATAGATATGGATGGACTCTAGGGAGTAGAAAATTAGTAATTTATTTTTTATGGAAATAGTAGGTGGTAAAAGTAGAAAAGAGAATATTAAAAGCGGCGAAAGAGTAAAAACCTTTCCCATTAAGAGTGATTTCATCACTAAGAGTTTAATTAAGACCTACCTTACTCTAAATTTATTCATTTACTTTTTTTTTTTTTTGTGTACAATCTTATCCATTTTCTTATTTCGATTTACATACCTACACAAATTTCAAAACACCAAAAAATTTATCGCAAGTTTTAACTCCGTTGAATTTCCAACCGCACCGGTAACTAACAATGAGGAAGATTGGATGTGAATTCCCCTAAAAGGAAAGTAGGAAGGTTGCATATGAATGGAGGGAGTAATAAATTAAAACTTGATTTTATGTTGTAAAAACGGTAAACCCTCGAATAAATTTATATATGACCAATAATAAAACCCAATTTTAATCCCCTACACTTGATAAAAGAGTAACACCCTTAGTAAACAATTTCTCAAAAATACGTGGTGTTACCGTGTACGACCGTATGATTTTGAAGTGCGTCATTTTAACCCAAAAGGCCGCTTACTAATGAGCAAAGAGCCAAAGTATAGATACTTGTAAACCAATGATACTTTCATTGTTTTTTTTAGGAAAATCTGCGAGACTGCACCTTATAAAAGCGCTTTTTTTTTCGAGAGCGCACATTTTATGTTAAATTTTGCGAAATTGTATATTTTAAGTTCTATTCTTTGCGAATCTGCACTTCTTTTCATTTCCGGTCAACTTTGACCAATCTCCGGCGTTAACCCGACCTTGCTCTCTACTCATTTGATTTTCTCTCCAATTTCCCCCCCTAAAATTTCAACTTCTCTGCCGGGTCGGTCAACGTCGGAGACTAGTCCAAATTGAAATTTTGGGAAAAGAGAGGGGAAAATTGAAGAAGGCGAGAGTAAGGTGGGGTCAACGACTGAGACTGGTCCAAATTGGTCGAGAATTAAAAGATGTGCAGTTTTGCAAAGGAAAAGATTTCAAAATGTGTAGTTTCGCAACTTTTAATAATAAAGGTGCGGTCTCGCAAAAAATAAAATTTAAAAGATACAATTTCGCAAATTTTAACATAAAAGGTACGGTCTCGTAAAAAGTTGCTTTTATAAAGTGTGATCTCACAAATTTTCTCTTTTCTAAATATGTGATTTTGGTGGACACCCCAACAAGTTTTGCTTGCCTTAGCATAGTGTTGGGGTAACAATTGGTAGAGCCTATGAAGCACATACACCTTTCCTAAGTTGTGTGATGTGTTCAATACGGTTAGTGTTCGATTTATTCTTTTTAACTCACTCACAAAACCCAATTTTATACATAAGGGACATCAGTCGAACGCCTCTATGACATAGGGTCATACATTAAGCTAACATTTAACCAAAATAGATATTATTCTTATCTCAAATTCCTTATCCTTTCCCTTCACATCTTCAATAATCTTCATTTTGAATTAGTTGTTCATTTTAAAGACAACAATATTTATAAGGATAATTTTCCAATATACCCCCTGAAGTTCCCGAAATTTTCAGGTATACCCCTTAGGTTACCGAGCTCTCCTGCGTGCCCCTAAGATTTGCAAAATCGTGTTTTTCTTTTTGTTTTTTTTTTTCACTAACGGCATGTAACACCGTTAGCTATCTAGTGCCTTTGAATATTTTCACTCAGATTGACTCTTAATATCATCAATTAAAACAAAATTCAAAAAATACTCAACCCATATTCTCTTTCCTCTCCTCCCATCTCCCTCCTCCACAACCCCCAACCACCTAATCCACCACCACCTCCAACACACACCACTACCAGGGCTCCGACGACCACCACCAGACCACCGACGACCATATGACGACGCCACGTTGGCTATGATCGACCACCACCCGCGCCTCTTTTGGCCTCCACGGTCACATATTTCCATCATTTTATTTACTTTCACAACTTTCTCTCTCCTCATTTTCCTTCTTATATGGCAACATTGGAGGTCTCCGGCGACGATGTAGGTGGACATGGACCATGATGGAGCAAGGATGAAGCTGGGGGAAGGTGTAAAAGGGAGGATGGAGGGATAGAGAAAGAAGCGTGGGCATGGAGGAACGGAGGTCGGTGTAACAAACCTAAATTTTCGATTCAATTAAATAATGAAAACCTAAGATTATTATGGCACAATTAACTAACCAAGTTACGAAAACCAAAATAATATATGCAAAATGTAAATAATAAAATAGTACGAGAGCGGAAAACTTAGTCAAAGTTTACAAATTCCAAATCCAAAATTCAAATGAAATAGTAAATGTTCAACGATTCTAAATAAAAATACCCCATGAATGTAGGCGTCTACAAGCTCAACATGTCACCATCAAACACATCCGTCAACTGCGCCATCGGAAAATGACACAGCCCCTGAATAGGGTAGGGACAAACCTGCAAACAAAAGAACATCAGCAAACTGGCTGAGTAAGAACTCAAAGCAAAACAAGGGAAAATAAGATACGCGTCTTTGAAGCGCGTAGCTGAACAACCAATAACGCTTCAATCGGTATATGGTACCTCGGGGGTATGTAGCTCTAGGTACCCTCGGTTCAAGTGGTATATAATGAGTGAAAATTGAAAACTAATGAGTGGAATTCGGGAAATAATGAGTGAAAGTTGGGAAATAATGATTGGAATAAAGTTGTATATAATGATTGGGAATTCAAAAATAATGACTGAAAATAAATAATGACTATAATGTTATATATAATGAGTGAAAATCGGAAGATAATGAGTGAAAATTTAGAAATAATGAGTAAAAATTGTAAAATAATGAGTGAAAGTATATAATGAGTGAAATTGAGAAATAATGAGTGAAATTGAGAAATAATGAGTGAAAGTATATAATGACTATAATGTGGTATATAATGAGTGAACATTCAACCGGGGGTACGTAGCTCTAGGTACCCCCGGGGTACCTAATCATTTGTGATAACGCTTACAATCAAAGGATTAACCAAGATGATTCGAGAGATATGAACCAAGAATTATATTATAAATTTCAGAGAGAAGAATCAAGTCTACAGGATTGGGCACTCTGCATCAGTAATCCATCTTTGGTAAGGGTCCTACCCCGAACCATGAACAACTCTAGAGCTAACCAACTCAAACCACCTTAAGAGAACCCGAGTGTGCACACCCCTCACATGAGGGCCAGTAGGATGTAACCGGCCAAGGAGGAGGTTTTAATAGGTAACTGGTAGCTAAATAATCCAGTTAAGAGTTACCTTGATCAAAGGTGTAATAAATTATTTGTAAACGAGCAGCATCGGAGGAGTTAACACGTTACTTTAGAGTGTTTATAGAAAAAAAATCCCATTAACCATTACCCATATTCAAACCATGATTAGATATTTTATTTGATGTATAACCAACTCCCAACCAAACAAGAGATATTGTGATCGAGTAGAAAAAGTATAGAAGCCACTATATATAAGACAGGAATTGATCACATTAAAAGACGATAAAACATGCTCAAGCTCAAGAGTTGGCGTTCTTACCGTAACCGCTAAACTTCTTCTCAATTATTTCTCTCAAAATCAACAAATCAAACCTCTTTAAACCCACAAGTAACTTAAACTAGAACAAATCCCGAATCACTGACAAAGTAAATCCTAAATTATTGATATTATAAAAGCTTTCCTAACTAGCATAAACAATCGTGAAGAATTTAAACCCAAATAATTAGTAGTCCTATTATTCTTAAATCGAATTTGCACATCTTGGAACTCCATTTGTCTTTAACGAACCACCATTTAACTACCATGATTACCAATAACAACAATTACGGCTGGCCTAGTCATGACCACCACGGCAGCCTAACAACAACACGAGGGAATTCTAAACCAATCACGGTGATTATAATCACCGATATTGCTTGGTAAATCTGAGCCATGCATCTCATTCTCAGGTAATTTAAAAAAAAAAAAAAAAAAAGCTTCCCCACCTACCCGTAATCAGTTCCCCCTAAGCCCTTTATTTTATACTCCCTCCATTCATATCCAATCTTCCTGTTTTTTCAGGTTGACTATGAGACCATATTGTGAACAATTTTTAGACCAAATGACTACTTAATTTGATATAAAAAGTAACACATACTTCCTCCTGCAATGCAATCTCCCAATGCCATTTAGTTTTATGGCAAGTGTTTATATTATTTGGTCTAAAAATGGTTCTCAATATGGCCTCTCAATCAACCTTCAACAACAGGAAGATTGGATATGAATGGATGGAGTATATCTCTCCTCTCCCTCAACACATATCCTTGTTTCACCAATCCACCACCTCTCCACCTTACAGCACGGAACACGAGACCGAAAATGGACCCTTTTTTCGGCCACCTTCACAACACCACATCCGTAAGGGGTTTAAAACGGTATATTGGGAATTAAAACGGTATATGAGAAACGGAGGATTGTATATGAGTTATCGAGTTATATGTGTCGTATTGGATAATTTTTTGTTATATATTAATGTGATGTGATGTAGTGGTTCGGTGTGGCGTGAAGGTTGGCGCTGACTAGGCTTGTCGTCGTCGATCTGGACTTGGTTGTGTGTGTTTAATTTGTTTGATGATGATATGTGAGATGATGGTGATGGGTGTGCGTAAAACAAAGGGTTTTACGTAGTGTTAGGTATAGGGAATTAGGTAGGGGCAAATAGGTAATTTGATAATTAGGAGATATAAATAGAATTTAGTTTTTGGTTTAATTAGTTTATTTTTCTTTTTGGTTTATAAAAACAAATAAAATCATTTTATAAATCCGAAAATCATTTAGCCATTTATGAAAATTCCCAAAATATAACGGGTGTTACAGTCGGCATGTGGTCGGCGGAATGGGGCACGTCCGGGGGTGGTGGTGTCGTTGTGGTTGATGGTGGCCCGTACTTGTGGCCGCCGTGGGAAGGTGGTGGGGAGGAGTGGGGAAATGGAGAGGAGAGAGAAAAAAGGTTTATTGATTTTTGAATTTTTGGTTTTGTTTTAATTATGGGTTAATTCACGTGGTATCCTTGTTTTTTGCCGATTTGCACGTTGTACCCAATGTTTTGCAAATTTGTACAAAATACCATCGAGATTTGACTGTTTGCACACGGTACCCGAAACTTAACCCTCCCACTAACACCGTCAACTTTTCTTTAAAAAATAGGGTTAATTTACGTGGTACCCTCGTGTTTTACTGATTTGCACGTGGTACCCAATGTTTTGCAAATTTGTAGCAACTGCCGTCAAGATTTGACTGTTTTTACATGGTACGCACCCTTATCTTTAAAATTCCGTGAACGCCGTTAATTGGGAAAAAACAACCTTGATTTCTCCTTCATCACTATCTCTATATTCCCCTTACCACCTTCATCATCACCATATTCAATTTTTCCCACCACTGTCATCAACATCTTCATCCATTTCCACCACTGCCATCATTTACACCCATAATAAACACCATAACCACCATTTCTTCATTCTCCATTGAAACCAACTTTTAAACGACGTTAACGGAATTTTAAAGGCAAGGGTATTATGTAAAAACAGTCAAATTTTCAGGAGATTTGGTACAAGTTTGTAACAATGGGTACCACGTGCAAATCAGCAAAAATACGAGGGTACCACGTGAATTAATCCTTTAATTATTAATGTGATAAAATCTAATTTTGAGCTTTCCTTGAGTCCACCTTAATCATAAACCTAGGGGAAACAATCTTCTGTGAATAACCTTTAATCAACTCAGCAGCTAAATTATTTCAAATAAATACATATGTGTTAACGGTGTAACATGTCGTTAGTGAAAAACACTAAAAACACGATTTTGCAAACCTCAGGGGCACGCTGGAGAGCTCGGTAACCTGAGGGGTATACCTGAACATTTCGGGAACCTCATGGATATATTGGAAAATTTTCCTTTTTAATTTTACTTTAATACAGTGCATATTAGGTTAATTCACGTGGTACCTTAATGTTTTGTCGAATTACACGTTTTAACATTTGCACAAAATGTCCTCAAGATTTGAATGTTTGCACACGGTACTAAGGGTGTGCAAAACAGGGTTCAGTTAACCATTAGTCACTTTTTGGTCGACCCTAAACCATAACCGTTAGTCCGGTTACCCGGTATGGTTAATCGGATTTGTCTATTCGGTCTAATCGGTCTAATCGGGTAATGTTTTAGTACGGTGGTGCTATTTGAACTACAAAATGAAGTAAATTGATGGATAAATTGTTAAAATTCCACTGATGCGCGATATTTCAAAGCATATACGTACTATTTCACCAAAACAAGTGAATTTTTACAACATATTGGACTAATTATCTTCTTTTAGACTTGTGAATTAGTTGACTATTACCCTATTTCAGTGAACTTAAGGCACTCTATCCAATTTTGGTTTGGGCTCGGTTACCCGCTTTTTCGGTTCGAGTAGATCGGGTTTCGGTTTGGCGATTTTTTTGCACACCCCTACAAAGTACCCTTATTGTTAGCCCTCGTAGTAACATCGTTGACACCATCTTCTTCTTTCACTACTATCTCTCCTTTCTTCACCATCATCTTCATTCTCCACCCACCAAAGGTTCATTAGATCTTTTCTCTCTATCTCTCTACCTTCACCTGTTACCACCATAACTACCAGAAGTTGGGGGTGATTGGTTGGCGGCTCATTGGTGTGTACTGCTGGAGGAAAATGGGTGGAGCTTTGCTTGATGAGAGAGAATGAGATGTATTTTTTTTTTCATTTGGGTCCTTTTTATTTTTGTCCTTTAGTATGATTTTTGGCCTACTTTGATCACTATGATCAAATATTTGGCTCTTTTTACTTTGCTTTTACCATTTACCATTTCTAACAATAATAAACTACTACTCCCTTATTCCTACCTTACTAGAGTAACACCTGTGTCATGCACGAAAATATATAGTTCAAGTATAATTACATCATAATTTAGTCATATCTAGAAAAGTACCAGATATGGGGCAATAAACATCATCATCTCAAACCTCAAATGTCAATGCCAACTTTCTTCTTATAAGCTTCGCAGTTGTAGTTGTACCGTAGCTATGAGCCTATGACACATCAAGTAGAAGAGATTGTCACTGTATTGATAAATATTTTATCAAAAACAACAATAATAAAGCTTCGTTCAGATTATATTAGCGCCGGCTAATATATACAGTTATAGTCATTTATAAAATCATATTTTAACAAACAAAAACTAAATTACCCATCAAATAAATTGATCACTTGATTTTATATTTACGCAAAACCAAACACAACTACTTGCTCAAAACCACTTTCAGTAATACAATAAGGCAGCGCATATGATATACCATTCATAAAGTGTTCATGTTTCTAATAATATATCATCAGTTTCTTCCATCCTCACTTGATCATTGTCCCATAAACTCTAGAAATATCCTTCATATAACAAAGCATCGTAAATGTTAATTAGTATACGTTCAGTTACACACTTATCTCAAACAATGATACAAATAAGCTTCTGATCATAAAAAAAAAAAAAAAAAACACACGGAAACTTGAGTAAAATGAAACTTGAAAAGCACAAGTGGTTGAAGTTTTATTCAATAACCAACCTGCATAATTCATTGGGAGAAGATTTTAATTTATTTGAGAATTGACCAATATGATTTATAATAGCTCAAGGAGAGAATTTGAGGGAAAATTGTGATAAGTACGTCGTTCCAAATAAGCAAAAGAAAAGAAGCGAATTTAGGAATTTAGTTTGGCATAATGTTAATTGACTTAATTAGATTTGTACTCACACTCCCCGTTTGACCCTCAAAAAAATTAGATTTTTACTCATGTAAATTTAATAATAATTAATTATATGTTAACTTGACTTAGTGAAGTGATCTGATTGGTTTAGTTGAACTTAAAAATAGCAATTCTATATCCTAAAATTATGTTTCATTTTTTTTAAATATATCATTCCTAGAATATAGGCAACGTGAGATTGAGAATGCATCTAAAGCAAATTGAAAAATCCTTGAAATCTTGAGCGGGAAATATTTAGCCATTTGATGCCACGTGTCCTAGTGGCTTTTGTTTTAGTAGAACTAGATAGATAGATTTCTTTTGCAAACATAATAGAGGTCTGTGGTTTAAAGAGGACTTGATAAGATGTACATTAGTTTTCCCTCCCTCTCTTATTAGATCAATAATGTTAGAGATTCTACCTTGATAAGATGTACACATTGCGTGGGAAGCAATATGATTTAATGCCATAATATAGATTTATTTTAACTAAAAAGGCAAACATTGAACATATCCAGATCAAATTACATGGTATGTTATTAAGAACATATATAGATTTAATGTACATATATGTAAAAAAATCAACAGATTTCATCTCAAAAAATATATAAAAAAAAAAGAAGAAAAAAAATCAGAAAGGATACGCGCTGAATTAGGTAAATTATTGATTTACTAACATATCTGTACTTTCATTATCAATATAAATATGACGCATTTTATGAAATATTATCATTTCTTCATAAATAAATAAATTGTTTCACAATCTTTTGTCGCTTTATCAAGTATCAACATGGCTAGGGTGAGTAAAACAATGAAGGGTAGAAACATCACTATCAAGGGTAAACGTATGGCCGCTTTCTATTGTCTCAAGGATGAGATTCCTAGAGCATTGAGAGAAATGAGGATCCTGCACGAGTTTGAATATTGTTTCATGATTCAGAATCCAAGCACTTTAGAGTATGAGATATCGATTTCGCCAAATATAGTGGAAAGTCGGCGCTTGATCGCTCAAGTAAAAGATACGACAAAAGTTGAGCCAAAATCTTAAGATGTGAGGACGGAGGAGATCTATTACATGATTTAGAAATATGAACTTTATGATGAAGGGATTGCAAGTATGGTATTCAAAATATCTTCAACATTTTTGTAATATTTTACTTGTCATCAATAAAACAATATGAATGAAAAATCCAGTGGCCCTTGATCATTTCTCTTACTAAATTGTGTTTGATCCATCATATGTTGTGTTTTTTTTTTTTTGAAAACTGGAACTATATATTAAAGCTTAGGTGACTCCGGCTATAAATTCCGAAGCCACCACATCAAGTACATCTGATGGTCCCTGTCCACCCAAACATGTGTGGAATATTGTATAGGACCAAGGTGAGCAGCTATATGTGCCGCTTTATTACCTACTCTACGAACATGAGAGAAACTACAAAAAGAAAACTTTCAAGAAAATTAAAAAAACAAATCCGAAACAACTAATCCAAAATAACTAGACGGGAAGATAGTGGATCGTAACATATTGATAACTTGTAAAAAATCCGACTCCAATATAACACGATCCGCACATTGTTGCCACGCTTTTTGAAGCCCAAGAAGTGTCGTCTTTGCCTCGACTACTCTTATATCCCACCTCTCACGTACTTGCATTGCTTGCACGCCACCCTCACTACCCCATACAACGACCCTGAGCCCCGACCCCGCTTCTCCATATGTCGCCCCGTCGACATTTACCTTCACCTGCCCTCGCGCCGGAGGCTTCCACACAACCTCCGCATCCGCATCACCCTCGCATCCACACTCGCCTCCCTCATCTCTTTCGCCTCCATAAACGTGCTTAGGTAGCACATCGCCCCATGGGCAGTCTAGGACAGCTCCTTCCTGCTCCCCACCGTGTCCCACCTCGTTAAGAGCATTCCAAATAACCCAGGCCGCCATCACCGCTCTCTCAGACTCTGCCGCCACCTCACTCATCACTCATCTCTCAACTAAATTCACCCTCGTTCTACAGTCCTCCCACTCTTCCGTATCAAAGCCTAGCTCACCTCATACTCGCGCTACTGATGGACGCACCAACAAGGAAAAAAATCATTCTCCACGCCCAACTCACACCAAGGACACAAGACATCCGCCTCTTGGATTCTCCTTTGTATGTTCGACCTAGTCGGAATAGCAGCCTTACATAAGCACCAGACAAAAGTCCTTACCTTCGGAGGGACGTTCAGCTGCCAAACCTTCACCCACACCGTCCCACGTCTCACCCCCAGTACCCGAACTACTCCCCTCACCCCTTTCCACTACAACCTTCCGGTTCCTCACAAAATCATAGCATGTCCTCACAGTATAATCCCCATCTGTACTATAATGCCAAACCAATTTATCAGGACACTCTGTCTCCGAAATCAGATCAGAATTGATAGTATCTCATCCGCTTCAAAAGGAAGCAACCTTCTTCTCACAACATTAATCCTCCATATCCGCCTCTCACTATCTACCCACTCTTCAACCAGATTGTCATCAAAATCGCCTCTCAGCGAAATAAACTTAAAAGACGGACCTTGTAGAGTCCAACGATCACCCCACGCCTTCACACTTTGCTCGTCCCCAATCGTCCAGCGACACCCCTCTAGCAACGTGTCTCTGCCCCCCACTATATATACTACGCCACACATATTTAGGGTCTTTATTGTTTTGTAAGATGGCAAGATTATAAATTACATGTTATATTAGCATCATGTGATTTACGCATACGCTGAGGTATATGAGAACAAAGTTATAGATTCAAATTCCGAAATTTTAATAGGGATGCTCATATATATTTTGGGTCTCAAAATTTTATTTTACTAATTTTTAATTAGGGCCAAAATAGTATTAAAATTAATTGTTATCACTAGTGGACCCCACGTAATTATCTCTTGAGACTTTTGAGACGCTCTATTTTTAGAGACCGTCTTAAAAGTCTCAAATAATTATTATGTGGGTTACACCATCAATTAAACTTTTTTTTTATAATTATTTTGGATTGATCTTTAATGAATCAAAACTACATCTATAAATTTATTGAATAAATAAGGACTCCACCAATTGAAGTAAAATAAATTTTTAAGACTCAAATATAGGTCTCACTATTGAAGAGTTTAGTATCAAAGTAAGTCTCATTCTACATTTGATGTCATCATGATGTCATTGTGGCATCATAAGTTTTTCATTCATTTACATCTCATTATCCACTTTCTCTCTCATCGTCAATTATATTATACGCTCGGGGGTGGTATATTGAGTTTGTGTACACCCTCTAATAGAATTGTGAACAATTAGTGCAATGTGATGAGCATTGACAACTATCATTGAACATCCACATATAAATCAATCAACTTATATTTTCAATGTCATTGGGTGATTTTTATTGTTTTTGTACTCATATCCATGAATGCTCGCCATATTCGTGCGTGGTCATTGAAATGTCGGAGAATGCTCATCCTATATTTGTGGATATCATCAACATGTTTGGGGGTACAAAAACTCCATATACCCCTGGGGGTATGGTGATTTACCTCCTACTACAATGAATGCAATTTTCGTTCATGTAATACCCCACCACATCTTTTATTTGATAATAAAGAAATTAAAATATAGTATCAATATATAACAAAATGGGTCTCTATCTGTAGGTAATGAAAATTTAGAATTATTAATATTTTTAATATTTTTTTATAAAGTACTTTCGAACATATGGACATTGGAAGATTTAATAAATGGTAACTTAAGATATTGGTCAGAATAGCCAGTGTCTCCTTTTAATTGGATGGAACACGTGTTTTATTTTTCTTCGTCCCGTCTTTTCGTCCAAATAGGCAGAACGACCCATTTTGTTTACAACCCCTGCAACAACAAAAAAGAAAAAAGAAAAAAAAAATTAAAAATCAGATAAGTTGGGGGAAGTGGAGCCCAATCGCTGTGCTTATTTTCATGTATCATTTCATTCATCAATGAATGAAACAATCATGCCAACAAAAACAAATTCTCATTCATACCCGAAAGCTTTTGATAAATGTGAATTTTTTTCTCATGCTAACTGATGTTTTTAAGTCAGATCGAGTATGTCGGACGTGTACATTTTGATAGGGTACGCAGTATGCCACTATTTGTTAGCTTCTGCCACAACAAAGTTCTCATTTTTTTGCCTAAAATACCCCTACTCACAGAAGATATGTGGTAAAATCTGGTGAAAGATGACTTTATATGAGTGGAAGAAGTTAAGGCAATATGACTACCCTTCTAATGTTAGTCTAAAAGTTGGTAGGTAAAAATTTACGACATGAATCAAGCGATCCACGCTACTTTATAACTGACAATAATAAACCTTTATAAGTTTATAACCTTTGTAACAATGTAGCGTAAATCAATTAATTCAAACTGTGTCGTTATCGTTAGGTCATCACCCTTCGAAATGTCCAAATTCGTTTATTTCGGGTTCTAATCAGATAGAGGACTATACGACGACAAGCCTACAAATAATCTCAAAGAAAGAAAGAGAGAGGAAAGGAAATGTGTCGTGTAGCACAAGCAGTGGACGGTTACGGCGGTTGATGGAACGATTAGACGTTTCAAAGAGCACAGTTTTCAAATAAAAAATTAACCAATTATTTCATCTGCCGCTTCTTTTATCCAATCTCACTGTGCTACCACTCTCACTCTTCAATAATTCAACATTTATACTGTACTTGTACAGTTATACAATTATTATACTTTGTACGGAGTATTTATTTTTATTTGGTGTTTTGTTGGAAATTTAATTTAAGCGGAAACTTCTTCGCAACGCCATTGATGAACAACAATGTCATCGCCTTCGGAATTAGAGCAAGTTTCCAAGGATTTGAGAGTAGCAAGATTCGTAATGCACAAGCTTGGTGAAACATTCGATAGTTTCCAGTTACCTTCTTGTTCGATACTCTCTCTAGCGGAACAATGGCGGAATTTGAAGGAGAATTTCGCCGGTGTTGATAAGTTGCTGGTGTGTCGAGTGAAGGAGTTGGAGGTTAAGGAGAGAGAAAATGCGGAGGCGGTGGTTAGGGTTGAGAATTTGTTTAAGGAGGTTGAGTTGCGGCGGCGGCGGGTGGAGATGGAGGAGATGAGTGTGAGTGGGCGGGCGAGGGCGGTGGAGATGAGAGAGAAAGATGTCAAGGAGTGTTATGAGGTGTTGGAGATGGAGAATAGAGATGTTGATGAGCGGCGGAAGGCGGTGGCGGCGATGGAGGCGCGGTTTACGGAGGAGTTAAATCGGATTAATGCGGTGGAGGAGAGAGAAAAGGAGGTTGAGCGGCGGCGCGAGGCGGTGGAGGTTAGGGTTAGGGATTTGACGGCGGAGATTGATCGGCAGCGCGCGGTGGCGGAAGCGGAGGAGGTTAGGGTTAGGGATTTGCAAGCGGAGGTTGAGAGAAGAGAGATGGAGGTTGATCGGCGGCGCGAGGAGGTGGAGAGGAGAGAGAGGGAGGTTGAGGAGCGCGGCGAAGCGGTGGAAGAGCGAAATCGGGTGGCGGAGTCGAGAGAGGAGGAGGTGAGGAAAAGAGTTGAGATGGTGGAGAGTAAGGAGGAAGAGATTAGCGTGAAGGAGAAGGAAATGGAGGAAATTTACGAGGCGTTCGAGTTGAGGGAAAATAGGATAAATGAGGAGATGAGAGTGTTGGAGACTAGAGAGAAATTGATGAATGATGCTAGGAATGGTGCAATTGGAATGAAGGAAGAAGAAATTCGGAGGCGAAGCGAGGCGTTGGAGTTGAAGGAGAAGGATGTGGGCGAGGTTCGGAGAGGGCTAGAGTCGAAGGAGAAGGAAATTAGTATGGGTTGGGGGAGGGTTAAGATTAAGGAGAGGGAGGTGAATAAACGAGGCGAAATGGTTGGCGTGAAGGAGAAGGAATTGGATGAGTTAAGCGTGTCGTTGAAGTCGAAAGAGAAGGCGGTTAATGAGCGGCAGAGAGTGTTGGAGGTGGACGAGAAGCAGATGAATCGAGGGTTTCAAGTGTTGGAATTAAAGGAGAAGGAGTTTGGTGAGCGTTGCAAAGCGTTGGAGTTGAAAGAGAAAGAAATGAAAGGGAAGCAAATGGAGGAGACTGTGAAAGGATTGGAGGTGAAGAATGGTGAAAATCGCAACCATTGTCGACCAATGGCTGCGAATTGGAAGCAGATTAATCAATGTACTAGTAGTACCCGGAAACGTAAAATTGAGTCTACTAATGAATCGGATGTGCCGTGTGAAAAACAGAGGAATGACTCAACTCGATTAAGATTGGCAGTGTAATCCACACGCTATGTATAAATATGGACGTACATGGTGTGAAATCGTATCTTCTTGAGCATGTGAATGAGCAGAGTAACTTGAAAGAAAAGATTTTGGATGCTCTTACATGTGCATTTGATCCCGCGAAGCTTGTTCTTGATGTTTGTCGTTGTTTCTACGAAATGAATTCAGTTCAGGTTCAGAGTGATGCTGGTAGTGGTAGAACTAGTTGCATATTTATCTTGGAACGGCTTTTAGATCTGTCGGCGTCTATTATGCCTAGTGTGGAGGAAGATGCAGGACGTTTGGCTGTTGAGTGGAAATCGAGTTTGCAATATGATCAAGGAGATATTTTCGGGTTTTTGCTGTTCGTTGTGGCATACAAGTTATCGAATACTTTCAACACAAATGAACTTATTATGTGTTTTGGTAGGCTTCTTCTGTCTGGCACTGAGGTTTACCGGCCTGAGCAAACTGTACATCTGTGCCGTAGATTGGGACTTTCAGAGAAGATTCCAGGTAACCTCGTAGAATTATATGTTCAATCTAGAGCAGCATCGTTGCGATTTACAGTTGTATGCTTCCTGTGATATGTTCATATAGAATGATGATATGCATTGTTAGCTGTTTCTTAGTTTAACGAATTATGGGCGATAGATTGTAGAAGAATGTCACCGAACCTATATTGGTGTCAATAACCGGAACAAGAAATGATTGGAAAGTTGATGCAGATATACGGGAGGGGGTATGCAATGAGGATCACACTTGCTAAACAAGTCGCTAAACTAATCACTTGCTTGATTAAGGCCAGGGTATTGGACTTTATACCTACAGCATTACTGATTGCTGATGTGTATTAGTAAATAAGTAAGTTGCCCTGATTTGCTGTTAAGTATGTCAAGAAGCTGCCATTTAGAAACTTAGAATCAATAGCTAGCTTTTCTTCTTAGGAAGGAAATACTGCACGTAAGTCTAGGTTGCTTTGCTTGGTTCTCCTAGCCTGCTTTCTTCAGTTACAGCCGAGTGTGCTTGGAGCTGAAGTAGTATATGTGTCGGCCTCTGTTTCAAGGCAGGTGAGATGTTGTATAAAACTTGTGAATGTTTTTCTCCCGTTTCTGGTTTCCTTTAGGAAGAGCTTTGTCAGGTGATAGCTTCTGGTTTTTCTTTTTTTAGATATCATCTGTTACAGCTAGCTAATCTAGTGTATTAACGTCCCTGTAGCTCTGCCATTTGAATCCTTCGTCAGCTTTTACACCAGGAAGACGTCTCTGTTACCTGGACAATCATTTCTCTTGTGAACAAATGATTCATATGCATTCATCTCCATTACATTAAAACACATTACTCCATAAGTCCTAGAAACTCATGTAAAGGTGTGTTAGATTGTTAGCCCCATTTCAGAATCTGAAACACCATCAGAGCTTCTTTCTTAAGTTTGGAGGAACATATGTGGGAGTTTACCAGTTATGTCTCGCATTATCACTTTCATTTTCCTTGTCACTAGTAGAGACATGGAAGCGTTACAGATAAAGAGATATATGGGTTAAGATGGACCAATGGTTAGTTGTGCTCTTGTCTGAAGTTTTGGTCGATGAGAGTGTTGCATGTAGTCAGTGCTTTATTTTATGATAGCTTTTTACTCCGTAAGTAGAAGCTTGCTTTGGGCATCTTGCTGGAACAATGGAATTAATTTGCTCGCACTGGCTAATGAAATGAATCATTGTAGTAAATAGTGTTCTTCTGGTCTGACTTCTTGGAGTGAAGAAGGAAGAGATGACCAATGGCTATTTACTTATTTATACCTGTTGGTGTAGGCGTTTTATATCATTTGGCTCATTTGTTTACCTGCGTTTTTCTTTCCATGGGGAACAGGTTATGTCAGATATCTTATTAGGGAACAGAAGTTCCTTGTGGCAGTTCATTATGTCTGTGGACTCAAGCTGCAATCTAGTTTTCCACCAGTGCATTTGCTGGAAGCCTTCTTGGAGCTTGCAAAGAAACGGTTGGAAATGAACCCCAGTGATGGAACTTTTAAAGCAAAGGTGAATTTTTTTCGTTTCTTTTTTGCTTTTGAAAATATAGACGTCGTATAAAAAGTTTTTGCCAGAATCGTTGCAAGATTTTACACTATAAATTATTGCTCTAAGTTAAGTCAAATTTTTGGTTAGGACTTCTGAAATATTTCTCAGTTCTTCTTTCTGCATTTTTCGCCTCTCTTGGATGTAAATGCTAAACTCTAGGTGATAAAATCAAGAGGTGGTCATTGGTCAAGAAGACCGGGAATTACCTATCACTGGTTGTATTCTCTTGGTTTATCATGTTATCCAGTGTTTTTGCTAATTGTTTGATGTGAATGCCTGGGAATGTGTTCTCTTGGTAGTTTTTAGTAGGAGAGTCAGGACCAAACAAGTTGTATTGATTTTTGCTTCCAGACCTACTATTGTGTTTTAGATTTATGGGTCTTAAGAACATTTAACTTGACACCACATTTGCATTTTTTTTTTTTTAAATAAGTTTTCAACTTGCAGTTTATATGTACGTTGATTGGCTTCCCTGCTGTTGAGCAGGGTTGCTAGTCTTAATTCATCAGTCGTTACTATGTTTCAAATAACTGTTTTGACAATCTGTGGAATCTTGATATAAATGTCATGTATAACTAAGTGTAAATATTTGGCTTTCTCGCAGAAAGTTGCTACTAATACGGAATTAAATTTCCTGCGAAATGTAGTAAAATGCATTTCAAAGTTTAAGCTTGAGTCCGAATTCCCACCCGACCCCCTTCTATTGCGCATCAAGCATTTGCAGCATCCTCATGCAGCTTCACAATTATCAAGAAAACAAGTCTCAAGCTCTAGTGCTTCAGTAGCGCCTTTCACTCATCAAGGCAAACGTCGGCGAGTAGAGACCTTTTAAGATGGACATTACTGAAGCTGCACTTCAGAGTACTAGTGCTTTCTGTTGAAAAGTATATCCTTTGAGCTTTATTCAGCTTTTTACTTCTGGAGTCAACTACATCATATCTAAGTGTATATCCTCATTTAGCCGGATATGTAGAGTTCCAAATGGATGTCAACTTGTAAATGATAAAATGTGCATTCAGGAGATACTCACAAATCCTGCAGTCATCAGTACTGCTCTTGGACAGCATGGGTATGTATTCACCCTTTTAAAGCTATCCAGCAATCCTGCAACTTCATAATTGTGCATCATGTTTGATTATACGCAAGCAGTAACCAGTCTCAATTTCAGCACTTATCCAATCATGACTGGCTGGAGGCTTATGCTGTAGAAGTAGATATGATATGTGTTTGTTAGAGTGCACATTATTGTGTTTGACGATTCCCTTGTGAAGCCTGGTAGAACCGTAGAAGGGACCAACTGTATTTTGTAGGACCTGGATCTTATTTGAGGTGACACCGACCCTGAAGACCTTGTCTTGGAAACATGCTGCCCTTCCCTCTTTAAGGTTTGTGATCATTCAGTTGTGGTTAATTACCATATAACTAGCCAAGCACTTGAAAGTTAAAACTGCACTGTTGTTCAACAGAAAGCTTGTTCTGAAAGAAAAAATGTTGTTGCAGCGAGCCAAAGACCTTGAAAGGCCAACATCATCACATCAGACGATAAGCACTATGTAGGGTGAACCGCTGAAGACCACGGATTTTGCCAGGTAAAACCATGTCATTTTGGTGAAGCAGCAGTCATATTTAAATGTCACCTATTTTTACTCCGTGATCTTTTCAGCATTGAATTTTTTTTTTTCAGATTTAATTATATCTAAACTTTCCTAATTACATCCGAAGTTATACTATACGAAATTTATGGAGTTGAGGATTGTTTGGTAGCTCATTAATATCTAAAAGACCAACAGTAAGGGCCCTGTTTGGCCACGCTCCAACTTCTACGGAACCATTTCTCATAAACAGTTTCCGATAGAGGAGCTCCAAATTGGAGCTTTTACTTTTGATAAACAATTACACTAAAAGTGCTTCTCAGATACCACAGTTTTGGGTGATTGACCAGTATTCAATTTTTAGGACCTAGATACAATCCAGAAACACTTCAAGAACTTGACCAAACACACCAAATTGGATTGAAAACTAGATTAGAATGGATAAATAGATTAGATACAATAAGATTAGATGAGGATCAAGGTTGGCCTAGTGGTTAGAAAATGAACTTGTCTCAGGTTGTGTGCCAAACGCAAAGAAAAAAAAAAGTATTTAGGCTTGAGTAATTGACGTTTACTCGTATCTATAAACAATCCGGGAAAAATAATTTCCTAATTAGACTTTCCTTATTTATTTCTTTTGAGGGTGACTTTCCTTATCGAGTTACCATACCAAAATTTCCCAAAAAGAGAAGTTTCCTAATTTGAGTCTGTATAGTCCATACTATTCTTCTATAAATATGGAGTGCACAGGTTTTTCTTACTACATGCTAAGGGTCTATTGCATTCTTATCTGTGTATAGGTTTTATTCTGAATTAGCAATGTCAGAATTAGAGCGAGCAGTGACTGACCTGATGACAGCAAGGTTGACACTTGATAAAATCACCGCATCTTTAAATGGTTCTGAGTTTTCCGAGAGACGTTCCAGCTTAGTCTCAGCTCTGGGCAAACAATGGGGAGAATTACAAGATTCATTAGCTGGTGCTCAGGAATTTCTTAAGAACCAGGTCAAGGAGTTCGAGTTGAAGGAGATAGATGTCGGTGCAACCAAGGAGATGTTGCAGAATATGCAGGAGGAGGTTGAGTTGAAGCAAGAAATCTTGTTATCCGGAGAGAAATCGTTGAGCAAGAAAATTCAAGAACTTGAGCTGAGACAAGAGGAAGTGAAGAAGTGGTTGGAGATCATTGACTTGGAAAAGTGTAGAATTGCAGAGTGTAAGAAAGAAGTTGAATCGGATCAGCGGAAGGTGTTGAAGGTGGATATTGTGCTAAAACATAGAGGTAAGCAACTCGGCCAGCTTCACAAGGCGGTTAAATTGCAAGAGAGTAAAATTAGTGGACGAGTGAAAGAGGCCGAGGAGAGAGAGAAAGAGATTAGTAGACGCATGAAAGAGGTCGATGAGAGAGAGAAGGAGATTAGTGGGCGCATGAAAGAGGTCAAGGAGAGAGAGACCGAGATTAGTAGACATATGGAAGAGTTGGCGGAAAGAGAGAACAAGAATTCCGAAGGCTTGAGAAGGCGGGTGAAGGAGCGACTAGAGAACGAGATGTGGGAGAAAAGGAAGCGTTCCCGCTTAAGTAGTTGAGAAACAAGGTCCAGTGGTCCAAGAAGATGATGCAGTTAACTGATTGCTCAAACGTCTCAACAAGGTCAAGCGTTCCAAGAAGATGATAATGGAGTTTCACTTATTGCTCAAACGCGAATGAGTGTACTCATGTATATGGGTTGAATTCGAATTTTAAGCGATAAAAGATGTTCTTAACACCAAATGGCTGTAAATTATATCATGCTGGGCCACCATAGTGGCTGCCTTGCGTTTGTACTTTGACCCTTTGTATAAGGTTTGTTTTTTCTTAAGGTTAGTACAAGTCACATGTTTGATTATGTTTGCGAGATCCAATAATGTTTTCTTCTGTTCACGAAATTTCAAAGTATTTTATATTAATATTTTAGAACTATTAATCATATTATTCTAGAAGAAAATGATTTTCTTTAGATATTATTTTGTGATCTGTTTTCAAATGGGTTTATAAACGATTTTTACAATCAGAATTTGTATTTGGGTTTTATTTCTAAATCGGGTCAATCCTAGCTATAAGGTCAACACCAACCCAATACACAATTTGGTCCAAACACAAACCACATCCAACCCGACAAAAGAGGAAATCAGAAAAAAGAAAAAAAAAACACGCCCTACCCGACTCTCTGTCCTCACGACACCCCCTTCTTCTACAAAACAAAGCTTCCCCTGCTCCGCTCCCTCTCTTTTCGTCCTTCTTCCCTACGCCACACGCCCGCCCGTCCTCCTTCTCCTACCCGGCTCGTCAGCTGACCACTGTGACGACCCCCTTTCCTTCTTTCATTACCGTGAGGGTCGATTCCCTAACATTTTCTTTTTCAGAACTTACCCCATTTTGTGGACGATTGTACCCTTAATCTACAATCTGATTAAGACCTCACCTAATCTGTAACAACCCTAAATTTTTTTACCAAATTTAATAGTACAAAAATCTAAGATTGCTATGTCGCAATTGACCACTAAGTCAATTGCAAGGCTAAAAGACCATAAATTTAAACCAAATTAGTTATATAAAATTACGAACGAGTTGACCGCGGAACACTGAAGTCAAGTTTACAAAATCGAATCCAAATGGAAATGAGAAGTATAGCTAACCAGAGTATGACAAGTATAGCTAACCAGAGTATCATTTACTCAAAGCTAGCCCCATGATATGCACCGACGTCCATGCAACAATTCACTTCAAGTAGACCTGCCAACTAGAATGATACAGGCCCCAAAATGGGGTAGAAGACCCAGAACATAAAACGTCAGCAAATGGTTGAGTAAGAACTCACAAGCATACAGAATAATAAGGACAACAAGATACGCGTCTTCATGACGCGCTAATCAAGCACAGCTTAGACAAAGAAAGCAAAGTATAGGATCGTAGTGAAAGCTCAAAGCCAAGATTCAATCAATTCAATATATCAATTATAAGTCCGGTTTCGTGATTGGGTCCTAACTCAACACGCTACTAGAGCCTCAATACCCTGTCCTATAGACTCGAGTGTGCACACCCCTCACTAAACAGCGAGTAAGATGTAACTGTTCTAGGAGAAAGTCTAATAGGCGCCGCTACCCCAGGCTAGATTTCCACCTTGATCAGAGGTGTGATTATAATTCCCCGAAGAACCGGTGGTCACGCCTGCTCTAACAGATTATGATGTTACATTATTAAACATGGCCATTTTATTCGTCTTATGTACATTATTTTACTCATACAATCGATCTCATACGACAACATAGGCCAAGTCTGAATATGAAACAAAGACGAGTACAAAGACTGAATATAGCGGAGAGTTCGAGCCTTTTCTCATTTCAATAATCCGACTTTATCAAACTTGGAGACGATATGAGCATATATTGCAACATATATAATATGAATGAATTGTCGGATCACAAAAGATATATGAAACATGCTCGATTTCAAGATGGGTTAACGTTCTTACCAAACACGCTTTACTTCTCCTTAGTAATCTTGCTCAAAATCGGCAAACTAAACCTCTTTGAACTCACAACTATATAACACCAAATGATAATCAAATTTAATAAATTATCCCAAAACTACATCAAGGCATTTAAAAGCTAATTCCCAAGTAATTAACATTCTGAATCCCAAATCTTAGTATAATAACTCTTAAATAAGTTGTACTATAAACCCAAATTAATTAGCAACCTAGAACTTAAACTATCCAAGCTATTAGCTACTTGTGATTCAACAACAAAAGGTCAACATACTATAGGCCCCTGACTCCAACAACTTCAATTCACTCGGCAATAACAATAATAATCAACCAATGTTTTAAAAACCGAACCGGACGTCGAACCCGTGACCTCGGGGGTTCGATGGGTCAAGGGGTTCGACCGGTTCAACCGGATGACGTCATAATAATAAAAATATAAAATAATTAAATTTTTGCCAAAATATTAAAATACATACGAAAAGAACCAAAACGGTCAAACCTGGTCAAAACCGGGTTGAACCGGCCGGTTCTTGACCGAGTTTGGTTAATTAACCGGGATTTTGGTCCGGTCAATCCGGTTTTGACCACCCCAGGTTTTATGACCTAATCGGCCCGAACCACTGGCTGGTTCCCGGTTCAACCGCCGGTCCGGTCTTTAAAACAAAAACATTGTGATCAACAGCAGCAACCTTAGGGACAACAATAGATACCAGTCACCACAATACCTCACGCCAACAACACAACACTTCTCGACAACAACACAATAAACGACTACGACAACATCAACCATCAAGGCAACAACAACAAGCCTGACAATAAAAATAACAAGCCCCAAAAACAACACACCTTTCCATAATCAGCAGCCGTAGTGGCAACGAAAAACACAACCAGCAACAAATATGACAACATCAACTACCATAGCAACAATAACAACTTCAACGACGACAACAACCCAAAATAGGGCGTCCATGGCAAAACAGAGACGTCGACAGCTCCTCGAAGCCTCGAACAATACTCCCTTGCCAACCCCGACCACACCTAGTGTCCACTTACACATCCACCACAACACTGCACCCAACAAACCCAATCAATCAGTGCATTCGATACCCTAAACAGAGGACTCGCACACCATCACCAAAAATCGAAAATAACCCAAACCCAACTCAAAACATCAATAAAGACAACCTATAATCTTCTAATAATCATAGTAATCAACAAGAGAGTGTTTGGATACAAGGATTTGATTCTCAAATCCAAATTTCCATGTTTGGGAACTCAAGAATTTGAGAATTTGGATTTGTGTCAAATCCTTTGGAATTTGTATCAAATCCAGTTAGGCAAAAAACAAATGACACCCCAAGAGGTGTCATTTGAAATCCCACCCTCGCCAAACGTTCCGTTTATATTTGAATTCCACATTCTCAAATGATGGAATTGAAATGATTACAAATTTTCAAATTCTTGTTTCCAAACGCTACCTAATATGAAAGGTAAAGCAAGTATAATCATACTAATCGAGCTTAAAACAATAATAGAATCAAATTCGACACGACTTGAACGATAGGAGAAGTAATTCATACTGTTATGTAGTGGAAAGATAGATAAGTTTAATGATATGATTTTCGTCGAAAACGGAGCTGAGTACCGCGAGATATGAGCAATTGAAGTATGGTGTGAAAATGGTGAAAGATGATCGATGATGATGGACGATGATAACGATGAATCGGCGGTTGGGTGGTTTTTATAAGAGTAGCTAACTTAGTGTAGAAGCAAGGGCAAAATTGTAATTTTATAATTAGATATTTTTAAAAAAAAATTGTTTTGTTTATTAATTTTGTTTTATAACAAAACAAATATACACAATTTTAAACTCCGAAAATCACTATATCAATTCCCAAAATTAAACCGTAAAATCCTAAATTCAATATAATTAGCAACACCCAAATTAGATAAACTAATTTGCGTGCCCGTGCCGCGACCGGGCTCCCTATTTGTATCAATCATACTTGTTTCACAAAATCATCACATACACTATATAGATAAATGTCACATGTTGAACATTATTTAACGTATGAAAAATATATAGTTTAATTTAGATATGAATTTATAAGTATCAACTATCACTTAAAGAGTACTCTGTATATGATAACTCTTGTAAAAATGCTGAGTACTACCATAGTACCACCTCCATAAAAGTATAGATGACGTATTTGACCGAGATGAAGGTTTGACTTACAAATATAAGAATAAATATTCATAAAAAAATAAATAATGAAATGCACATCGTGGGATTCGTATCGAAAAATGCTTTCACATTTAATAAATTATGGAAAAATACAATTTCATGCAGACTTGACATGACACGAATTTAATATAACCCAACCCGCTTTGAGCATATATGAAATTGATCTGACCTCCTAATTTCCAACTCTATTTGCATTATTTATTTATTGTTATCTTTGTTGAGATTACAAAAAAACCTATAATTGTACACATAATTAATCATCTTACCAAGAGAAACACATTCCGCTTAGTAATTTACAAAATTATCTTTATATAATTTATTGACCATCTTTACAAAAAAAGTTATTGACCATCTTTACAAAAAAAGTCATTGACTATATGCAAAATTGTGTTAATAAGCGTCATGTTCCCGATTATAACTTTTAATCCACTTGAAATTTTAAAAAATAACACTTTCAACAATAAATTACCACACGGAATAGTAAGTAATAGAGGGAGAACTTTACAATCAATTTTAAGAATAATAACTAACTTAAAGACTTATACTCCTTCCAATTTTGATTATGATGTTGCATTGTAAATGTCACGTATTGACCCGTATTCAATGTATGAAAAAAAATACACTTTAATAATGACATTATATATGTAAATAAATATTTTTCAGAGCCTATATTATGGTCATTATTTCAAAGTATTATTTAGTCTAATTGTTTGCATCACATGTGACATTATGCGAGAAATTCAAAAACTCGACATGGTAGAACATGAGTCATACATGACAGAATAATGTTTAACTTGAACTTGATTTCGATACTTATAAGCAAAAGAAACTTTTGAAAAATAAGAAATAATAGTAGTCAAGAACCAAAAAAACGAAAAAGAGAGAAAAAACAAATTGTATAGACAAATTCATGAACCAATGCTACATAACACAATAATGTCCAACCTTATTCATGAACCAATTACTAACTCTTAGTATGGACATATTTCTTCAGTACTGAGTATATTTTAAACACATTGCTCAATCTAGTTTAATATTTTTGAAATTAAAACTCTTTCGAAATCAATGAACCCCCCACCCCCGTTTTGATGACACATCAATCAATAGCCAAGTTATTAGAAATGATACCAATTACACATTTAATATAGATATACATAGTTTTAACTTACTAAGATAAGAACTTTAGTGTATGTCTAAAAACCAAAAAACATTGAATAAAATTCGAGATGATGCCATCAAATAAATTTTAGTAACCTGGCCCAATAAGGATCTAAATAAAAAAAATCTAACATCACAAAAAAATTACCCTTATAATACCCAACTCGATAGCAACCCGAATCAAAACCGACTCGATTCGAGATGCCATGAACTTTCATATGACCTAACCCCCTCTGACCATAGCTAGAATATTAAGGGGGGAAACTACAAATCATATAAGCAAACGAAACATTTAAAAAATTAGAAACAATAATAGTTAAGATAATCCAAAAATGGAGAAAATTAATTCTGGTCAAACTTTTATATCTTATTCATTTCTTAATTCTTTTTCTCTACAAAATTATAACTCTTTGTACATACATACTTTCTTCATTATACTCTAACATAGAGGAAAAAATTATACTGCTTGAATTTCATTCATTTCTTTTATAATGTGCTTGAGTTTCTATATATAAGCATTGCTTAATGTAGTTGAACCTTTTTTGAAATTGAACTCTTTTAGCTCTAAATTACCACACGAAAGAGTCGAATGGTAAAATTACAATAACATATAAGTTGTAAACGGAGAACGTTATGTAGTAATTTTTTTTATAATAATAAGTCACATTTGTTTGCATCAAAGTTGCCGTGATCCGAGAAATCGAAGAAATCGACATAGTGGAATCTGACTCAAGCAAATCCTATTCATGAACAATTGCTACATAGCGCAATAATGTCCAACCCACACTTGTTTCAAATTTATAATGTGAAAAATGGTACTCAAGAAGCCACAAAAAAAAAAAAAACAAATTCTATAGACAAATTCATGAACCAGTGCTACATAACAAAATACATCATGCCGCACCCTAATCATGAACCAATACTAACTTTTTGTATAGACATATTTCCTTCACTACGACCGAGTAGTATATTCTAAACACATTGCTTAGGGTGTGTTTGGCCAAGCTTCTGAAGTGTTTCTGAACTGTTTCTAGGTCCTAGAAACTAAAAACTGGTCAAACACCCAAAACTGAGAAACTGTTTCTGGTTTCTGAGAAGCACTTCTAGTGTAAATTTGTTCTTCAGAAGTATCTTCAGAAACTGTTTCTGAGAAGTAGTTCTGCAGAAGTTGGAGCTTGGCCAAACATGCCCTTAATCTTGTTGAATATTTTTGAAATAAAACTCTTTCGACACTTGTACGAAATATTCCAATTGGGAAAATTAGTAAACGAAAATCTTTATAATCATTTTCTAAACTAATAATTCACCTCAAAACTTATACTTTTCTCCAATTCTCTATAGTTTCGGGGTGTTACATAATCTTCCCCTTCCAATTTATAATTACTCCCCACACTCACTAACAACTCCCTTAATTTCCATCATCTCTCCCGCAGTAGTCCGACCCAAATCCAACCCACCCAAATTTAAAACAAAAGTTCCCCAAATTATTTCATTCTCTACCTCCTCACTGATGAACTCACCATACTCAAACCCAGAAAATTTATCGCCAACTCAGAAGAACTCACTTTCTCCCTCCTCCCTTATCCTTTATCTCGATGTATGGCGACTCGATTGCCATGTCTTTCTCACACTTTATCTTTAAATTGTGTGTTTGAATTTGTTGTTGAACGAAATTTGGGGTAAATTGCGACGGTTTTTTCTTGGTTTATGGGGGGAAATTAAGGACGATATTTATGGTTTTATCGGGGAATTTGAGGACGATTTTTCTTGGTTATTTGGGGATATTTTCGAACGGTTTTTTTGGGTAAACTGGGGAAGCTTTGGACGATTTTCTGGGTTGGTTGGGAAAATGTGGACGAGTGTTTGTTTTGGGTGTAATGGATTCATTTGCTTAAAATTGTTCTGGGTTGTTCTCTATCTCTTTTTAATTGTTCGAGGAAAATTTGAAAAAAATGTGTGATTTGTGTTGGTTTGTTTTGATAATTCGAGTAAGGAGAAGACGAAGGGTGATGGACTAATGGTAGAGATTGGCGGATGAAATTGGTTAAAATTTAATTAATTACTCTCTAACCCCATTACGTCAAATTTGGGCTTCCAGAACCAGCGTAAGAGAAAGAAACTTTTTAAAACTGATCTCTTAGTATAAGAGAATGAGTCCACTAAAAACCGTTCTTAAAGATATATCTACGAGAACGGTTCCTTTAATAACCGTTCTAAAAGATATGGATAGTTATGAAACCACACCTTTAAGAACGGTTTTGTTAACAACCGTTCTAAAAGGTGTACCTTTAAGAACGGTTTTGTTAACACCCGTTCTAAAAGGGGTCTTCATTTCCATCCACATTGTTATTTTCACCTCTCTCTCCTCTCACCTCTCATATTCTGCATTGTTATTTCGATCCATTCACCCTTATATAAGTGCAATCACCGCCTCTCTCTCCTCCCTCTGACCTCTCATGTTTTGCATTCAACATAACTATCTCTGCTCTCTTTCTTTGTCTCTTCGAATTTACAACAAATCTTCAATCTTCAATCATCATTCATCTTCATCCTCTCTCACTCTCTTCCCATGGCAAGAACATCTCCTCTCTTCTCTTTGTTTGCCCCACTACATAATCCAATTATCGATCTCCAAACAACAAATCATGGAAAAAAAAATCAGATCTACGAAAAACACGAGCTCGTTCTCCTCTTCGGCCACTTCTTTACTCTGTTTGATTACAACACCGTTCTGCTTGCGTCGTTCCGGCAATCATGTTTGGTTACAACACCGTTTTGATTGAATTGGTAAGTTTTGATTCTTTGAATTTTGTTTTATGTTTTTTGAAATTCGTATCTTTCATAGTTTATTTTGTTGAACAAGTGTTTGAGATCATGTTTGGGGTCTATATGATTTGGGTACTTTGTTTTTGGGATTTTCAGATCTACGTTTTAATTAATTTCAAAATTTCTTTTTGGATCTACTTTAAAATTAAGTTGGAGGCTCAGATTGGAAGTGTTTTAAGTGGTTTTTTTATTGCATCAATTAGTATTCGACCATCAATTAATCTGTTGTTTTTATCTAATTTTGCGTCGATTTTTATCCTATTCTATTCGTCCTTTTTATCTTAACACTTTATATTTTTTTCTTGTGGTAGTTAGAACGCATAGTAGGTTGATGAACAAAACCAGATCTTACCTGGGAGAAGATGGACAAGCCGATGGCGAGAAGACTTGCGAGAAATAAAAAATAGTGTTAGATTTATAAGTTTGGTCAGTGTTTTATTATTTCTGCATATTTTGTAACATATACGGTGTAATTTTTTCACAGTGATTTTATATAATTATGTACAAAATTTTGGTGGAGGTTATATACCTAGATTTCTATGTTGTTGTTGGTGTTGTTGTTGTTGATGATGTGGTTTGGGAATCGTGGATAGGGGTCCTCTGTAGAAAGTTTTAATTTTTTTTTTTGTTTTTTTTTTTGTAAAAAAGTGGGGACATATCAGAACGGTTTTGAAGAAAACCGTTTTGAAAGGCTTCAACTTTTGAGAACGGTTTTGTACACAACCGTTCTCAAAGAGCTTTTCATACCCTTTAAGAACGGTTGGGAACCGTTCTCTTAGCCTTTAAGTACCGTCGTCTAGAGAACGGTTCTACAACCGTTCTGCTTAGCTTTAGAGGAACCGTTCTTGAAGGTCGTTTTTGACGTAGTGCCCCCACGATCCCACTTGCAATTCCACTACCACATCAGTTAATTACTATTAAATATTGGTTCATGTGCTAAGAGGAAAATCTCTTGGGTAGGAGGGAGTATAAAACAGCTGGGGTCCTTGACGGTATTAATGACTTCAATTTTTTTTTTTTTTTGAATAGTTTCACTATAGAAATTTTTTTTTTATTGTTCACAAGTCATAGAACCACCATTGGCGTTGGTTGTTTCATATATAGGTGACGTGCACCTTATTTTGTTGACAAATTTTTTTTCCTGACCTATTTTGTTTAACTTTTTTTTTTAGCATTATGTAATAATATCGTTCTGTTTTGGGTTGATTTTCACTATTTACGAATTTGGGATTAGTTAGCTTAATTATTTGAGTTGGTTTCATTAATATTGGAAGTTATGGTCTAAAATAGTCTATTGCAATCCAATACTTAAATTACAACAATCCGAAACTGAAGTTGCAATATGAAATAGTCTAAGTATAATAAATAGTCTAATAACTTAAAGTCTAAATTTATTAAATTCAACTAAAAACTAGTGATTCGACGTCCCCGCAATGTATCAAATTTCTTCAATTGTGTTTTGGTTCGCGGAAAAAAAAATGTTGTAAAAAGGGAAAGAAAATTTAGGGTTGTTTTGGAAACAAGTTGCATTTATTTTCAATGTTTGCTTCAAGTGTTTGAAAGATAAATACAGGTAAAATAGTAAATTTCTTTTTAAATAAAAATAATCGCTCTCCCCTAAACACTCTATCCTCCCTCCGTCGCCACCGTTGACCATCACCATCTACGACTTTCCCGGTCACTACACCACGTCATCACAATTCTAACTGTAATTCGATAATTAAGATCACTATGTAACTAGTTTATCTAATTTCATTTTAGGGATGAGGGAGGCAGATAGTGGTGATGGTTGGGGATAATGGAAGCGGAGTCGAAGCAGGGCAGGGGTCATGGGGCGGCGACGTTTGGGGTAAGGAGGAGGAAGAAAGGAGAAATGAGGAAGAAGTGAGGAGAGAAAAAAATATGAAAAGAAGGGCGTGGTGATGTTAAGGGAACGAAGCCGCGACATCGCCAGAGAAAGGGCGGCCGATATCCTGGAGACAGACGACAGCGGTGGCACATGGTGGTGCGGTAAAGGGTTGGATGTAGTAGGGTTCGTGTGTGAGTCGAGACTCGAGATAGAGGAAAAGAGGACACAAAGAGGAAATTAATAAGCGGGAATCTCGGGGTGTGTGCTTAAAAGGGACTTGATAAGATGTACATTATTTTTTCCTCTCTCTCTATTTTTTCCTCTCTCTCTGGTAGGGGTGAGCAAAATTTTTGTACCCGCTTAAGAACCGAAACCATTAGTAACGGGTTCAGTTCCAGTTCCAAATTTTTAGGAACCGTTAGAAGCGGTTCCGGTTCGGAGTCCTAGATTATCGGAACCGTTACCCAGCGGGTACCCGCCCAAACGATATAGGAGGGACAAATTTAAGATTTTAGTGTTTATATAGCAAATCAACCGGCTGAGATGGTATGGTCACGTGAGGAGAATGCCTAGTGACGCGCCGGTTAGAAGAGTAGAAGGGTGGGGAAGTGATAATATTAGTAGGGGTCGGGAAAGACCCAAGATGACTTGAATGAGGGTAATACTCCGAAAAGGTTTACAACGTCTTGACGACTTCATAAAACTTCCTTTGAAAGTGTTTAAATACTCCGAAAATGTTTACAACGTTTTGAAAGTGTTTAAATACTCCGAAAAGGTTTACAACGTTTTGAAATTTCATGGCGTACACAAGACGGTTACTAGACGACGATTCATGTCAACCGACCCCAAATCATTTTGGGAATAAGGGTTGGTTGTTGTTGTTGTTGTATAGCAAATCAACATTGTATATGTTTATATAAATTAGTTAAAAACATTATTTTTCATCATATATTAGACGTTTTAATCTTATTCATGAATTATGTGTGAAAAAATAGCATAAATTCTTCTTCCCATTTTTTATCCTGGAATGGTTGTTGGAACCGGAGTTCTGATTTCGGTTTCGATTCCTAATTCCTAGAAACCGTTGCCTACTAGTCCGGGTTCCAAATTTTAGAAACCATTGCCGGTTTGGTTTCGGTTCTCAAGTTTTGGAGCTGGTACTCACTCATGCTCACCATTACTCTCTAGTAAGATCATAATGTTAGAAATTGTACCTCAATAAGTTATACACATTGCATTGAGAAAAATATGATTTTATTCCAAAAAAAAAAGATTTATTTAATTTATGAGGCAAACATTAAAAATATCCAAATCAAATTACATAGTAAGTTATTAAGTACAGATACAGACTTACAGTCCATAAATGTACAAAAATCAGATTTCTTCTAAAAAATAAAAAAAATATGCAAGATACGCGCTAAAGTAGGTAAATTTTTGATTTATTAACATATTTGTGCTTTAAATAACCATTATAAATAAGACATTATCTCACCAAAATATTATCATTGCTTCAGAAATACATATTTCACAATCCTTCAACAGTTCATGGCTAGGGTTAGCAAAACTATGGCGGGCCGAAACATCTCTAACAACACTAACCGTATAGCCACTTTCAATCGTCTCAAAGATGAGGTTATAAGAGATTTGAGGGAGAGGTCGATCATGTACGGGTTTAAATGGTGTCTCATCCTGCAGAATCCAAGCACCTTGAAGTATGAGATATGGCCGAGCATTGAGGAAGCTCAACGCTTGATTGCTCGATACAAAGAAGAGACGACAAATGTTGAGCCAAAATATTGAGGTGTGAGGAGATCTATTACATGATTGAGAAATATGAACATCATGAGAAGCGATTGCAAGTATTCAATTCGGAATATCTTCAACTACTTTGTAATATTTTATTTCTCATTATTAAAAAAATATGAATAAAATCCGTTGGGCCTTAATCATTTCTCTTACCAAATTGTCTTCGATACATCATATGTTGTGGCTTTGTCGTTCTGTCAGATGGCCAAATTATAAGTTACATGTTGATATTAATAAGCATCACATAATTTACACAAAAAAATGAGGATACACGGGCCAATGGGTGACTTACCAACTTATTGGGTTGTGTTGCGAAGTATGATGGATGATTGGATGAGACTGTTACCAAACCAGTGCGGCAGTGCCGATGAAGAGCCGATGTTTCAAAATGAATTGAAACCAGTAGAGCGATAGTGTGCCACAGCCCACCAGTTCATACTTATTCTCGATGATGAAATGTATTGCAAATGAATATTTTTATTAAATTGTAATATCAAAAATTAAAATAGTGAAGGATATAAAAGTCATTTTAATTCTTGTCCATTAGACTTCCGCCGTTGATTTCTTGGGCGATTAAACAATCTATTCCATGTATTTGCAATGCTCAACCAACAATCTAGGACATATTTGGTTAATTCTGATGCGCACATATTGGTTCCATTGAAGGCATGAAGTTTCATAGATTCAATGCCGACATTTGGGCATTTCTCAACCGATTAGTTTCAAATGGATGTATTCTATTTACCATTTTGACTTTGATACTTGATCTTTAATTAGCTTCAACTTTTGAGGTTTTCAGGTTCTTAGTGGTGTTCAGCATTGCTGAGTGTCGACGCCACTGGTGGAACGAGGAGGGGACTTTTTTTTAAGGGAAACGCTGAATAGTTCTATTAAGTAATGAGACCTCTAAATCAACAACAGAAGGCGGACCACTATCGACCCAAACACTAGATAAGCCACTGCGTGAACGACTTTATTACCATTACGACGAACATGACTAAAAGAACAAGAACTAAAGTTTTGAGAAAATAAAAAACCATGTAAAGCCACTAAACCAAAATAGTTAGATTAAAACTTTTGCTTCTTGAGCGCCTGAATCAACTTGAGCGAATTGGACTCCGAGATCACGTTCTGCACTTCTTGTTGCCACATGATGCGCATACCAAACTCCGCTGCTTTAGCTTCTACAATCTCCGATTCCCATTTCTCCCGCACCCGCTTACAACCAACATGTACTTCTTTTCCCAGGACAACGACTCTAGTCTCGACCCACTTTTTCCAAGTACACCCCATCCATGTTGATTATAAATACACCATGCGGAGGCATTCCTTCCACACAGCTTCACCACAACCATTAAGACCCACCCTTATCTTCTTTCTCATTTTTCCTAGAGCCTCCGTATAGGAATTGGAATAGGAGGTCGCCCACTCTGCTACAGTGCTACCCCCCCTCCTCACCTTCTATTTCCTATTGTGACCTCATTACATCAAAACTATATTGACCATGCCACCATAAAACACAAACGCCTCTCCTTACTCCCCTCTCCTCATCTCCACCTCTCCACCAGCTCTCGCCCCGACCAACACCCCTCCCATTCGTCAGTCTCAGCCCGGCACTCTCCCACACCCCCCGAACTCTGCCACATAAAACGTTCGCGTGTACCATATCTTCACCCCCCCCCCACATCTAGGACAAGTAATATCCGCATTCGTAATACGATGTTGGATATTTACTCTCGTGGGTAAGCCCCCCTTGCACATCCTCCACGTAAAAACCTTGACTTTCGGTGGCAAAGGCATCTTCCATAACATCTCCACTGGTTGCCCCTCACCACTCCGTCGCTACTCCATTCCCCATCCCCAACTAAATGACTTTGTTCTTGCGCATAGTGATACATGATTTTTACCGTGTACTCACCACACTTACTGTAACTCCACACTAATCTGTTCCCCCCTCCCCGACGAGAGGAGGACTTGGTTTCCTTTTTTTTAACACCATATGAGAAGATAGTAATATTATTCCATTGTCACCTTTTACTAAATGGTATTAATTAGGAAACTTAACAACTTAGTTGAGTTGAGTTTGGTAGGCCACTATAATTTAGCATTTAGATTAGGTTGTCAAATGCTAGTTAACGTATTTGGTTGGCATATTTTTTTGGTAGTAGTTAAAGTAGTGGTTACTGTTTTATGGAGCATTTGGTAGATGTTACAAAGAGTAGCATTTCACAAAAAAAAATAATCAAGATGATCATTCTACTTTTGCTTCTCCATTTTTTGCTATTAAAATATGGTCAATCTAGGTCACATACGACACGTGCCTTCTCTCTCCTCTACGCCAATAAAAAAATCTTGTATATATGAGAGATTATAAGATCTGGGGTCTAGCATGATAAAAAAAAATTCGTTATCATTTTTGTATGACTATTGTCAATGTTTAACAGAAAAAATGGTGCGTGAGTGACAAAGTCGGTAGAGAAAGACGATTGATAGGAAAAACCTATGATGGTTAATGCAGCTCTTATTAGATTATGGATATGTCTTTTTCAAAACAATTTAACTTTTTATAGGTCTGAAATCAACATTTTAAGCTTTATTTGGTGCCTCTAGGCTTTGTGACTGTTGTAACTAAAGCGCCCAGTTCCAACAACGAACGATTTGAGTGTGATTGAGCGTGAGAAGATGTAGTAACAAATGTGGTATCAACAATAACACAACAATAAGAACGTAAAGAGAAAAAAACACCATATTTAACGTGGTTCACAAGCGATGTGCCAGCTACGTCCACCAAACAGAGGAGAAACCATTCACTATATGGACAAAAGCACCAATACAAAGTTGTGAGTTCAACCTGCAAAGAACTCACCAAATACGAACGAGATCTAAGAGGCGAATGTTCTTGCTATCAACTAAGAACCCAAACAAATGCCCTTGATTCTCACCAAAGCAAAGAAGTCACAATCATGAGAAAACCCGCAACTATAAATCTAGATATTCACAATTACAAGAGAATGACTCAATTTGTGTCTTAGGGAGGCTATGAGGGGACTAGGGTGTTTATACAGTCTCTCTATAAGAATAAATCGAATTAGGCCGAAGAACGTAATATGGAAACAAAACGCGTCAAGCAGAAAAACAACCGACATACGGCGCATCGGCCGCAGCCCGCGTCAAGCTCTCGGCGAACCGCGCCAGCCCACCGTGGCACGCGCCACCTCCCTTGGCGGGCCACCAAATGTTTCTGCATCACCAATCTTTGAAGTCAGCTGCGCTCCACGACTTCACCTCCCGCGGACCGAGCGAACTCTCTGTCGATCTTCCTTATTCTCGGTTTTGCCCAACACCCGTAAACCATAGCTAATCATGTCCCGAGCTCCCTCCTCGGTCACCACTACGACATACCCAAACGTGTAAGTCGTTCAAGGCATTTTCCCAACATTGACCATTCTTGGTCTCACCTAGATTCAATAAAAAAAACTTGCTTACCTAGAACTTTAATATGTTTGTGTAGCCTTGACATTTTTTATTCGGAGTATGTCCTCATCTATAACGTTGTTGTATCTTTTGTTTTTTAGAGTGCCATGTAATATACCCCGCAAATTATACCGTGATCCGCGGACCACAAGCAACATGGTGGTCCGAGGATGATGGTAATTTGCAATAAATAAAAACATACCCTTCAATGGCCGGGCTTCATCCACTCATTTTCTCCTTTTAGTGTGTTTTCTCACTACTTTATGTGATTCTTCATTTTCACTCTCTCCTCTATGCTCTCTGTCATGTCCTCTGATCACACTGCCACACCCAGCCGCGCCACCACCACCCACCGGCGCGCCTTGCCTTCCCACCACCGCTCTTGAAGGTTTGTCTATTGTAAAAGGTATGGATCTTACTATTGTTAATCATGGATCTTTATTGACAATCACATGTATCTTGATTGAGAAATCTTGATCCATGAATAATTATTGTAAGATCCATGGTTGTAGTGGGAAGATCCATTTCATTTGCTTCTAAAAATCCATGAATTCTAATTTTGGAATCCATGACTTTTTTGTTTTCCATTTTTCGTTTTTTGGATGAAATTGGAGACGTCAGGGATGAGGTCGTGAAACATGATTGCCGGAGGTCGTTGAGTCTTGTTTTGATTGTGGGGTTTTGCTAGCAATAGTGGTGAATGGCGGTGATGGAGGCCTGTCGGGTTAGGAAAAGATGAGAGAGAAACCGAGTTAGAGTTTTAAAAAAAATCTACCAACCAAGTACAAGTTGACACGTGTCAAGACCGCATTGCGTCGTCCTAGTGGTACATGGACCATAATATAACAAGTAACAATTGCATATACCCCCTTCAATAACATCACTCTTTTTTACCACTTCCTAGGTAATAAAGTCTCAAACCCCTCAAAACCGACCATAGAGTTCCACTTAAAAGTTACAATTATAAGAAAATGAAATTTCTAACTCCTACCTTTTATATATCAAAACTTCCAAAATCCTACCTTATTTTTAAAAAGTTTCTAACTCCTACCATATAAAACATTTTTTATCAAACTCCTACCAAAACTTATACTCCGGCGGGGTTGACTCTATTTTCCGGCATTGACCTTCGAATTGACACGTGATTTCTTTCGATTTGTTTCGCTTTTTCTCCAATTTCTCCCTCCAATTAGCAAGATGTGAGAAAAGAGAGTGCAAGATGTGAGGAAAGAGAGTGTAAGATGTGAAAAATAGGAGAGAGAAGATGAAATTGGAGTGCAATGTGATTTAGTGTTGGAAATTGGGGAGATAAGGTGAAATTGGAGGGAGAAATTGGAGAGAAAACGAAACAAATCGCGCAAATTCGAAGGCCAATGCCGGAAAATAGAGTCAAACCCGCCGGAGTAGAAGTTTTGGTAGGAGTTTGATACAAAAATGTTTTATAAGGTAGGAGTTGGAAACTTTTTAAAAATAAGATAGGATTTAAGAAGTTTTAGTATATAAAAGGTAGTAGTTAGAAATTTTTCCTAAGAAAATCATTCACAACTTCTCATATATGCAATTTTGATTCCATTCCATTTTTATCATATGAACTTACCAACCTAATGAGGAAAAGAAAGATTCTACAAGATCCTTATCCGTTTCCATTAATTACCATTTAAAAAAAACATGGAAAGCGTGCTTTCTTCTTCTTCTTCTTCTTCTTCTTCACTCCTCTTGAAAAAAAAAAAAGTTCGTGTGCCGCGCGATTTCTCGCTTGTAAAACTTAACTCTCACGTTTCTTCGCACACAATAATCGCCTCTCTCCCATTTCCAGGTATTTAACCTCCTTTTTTTTCTTTTCTTTTAACCCTAAATCACAGTTTCACGAAGAAAAAAGCTCAATTAATTTTTTCGTTAGGGTTTGAAATTATAAAATTTTAATTTCTGGCGAAATTTTTTTGAATGCTTAATTAACAATGTCGTCTTCTCCGAAACGAAAAATTCCGAAATTCGAAGTGCATGAATTCGAGAATTTGCAGTCGAACTCAAGTTCAATCGTTGCGTTCGCCGGAAAATGGCGGAATTTGCAGTCGTCTTTCACTTGTTTGCACAACTCGCTGGTTAGCCGCCGAGTCAGGGAGGTTGACTCGGAGAAGGGAGAAAATGGTGTGGTTGCGGCTGAGTTTGATTTGTGTGAGAAAATTGTGAAATTTGGGGAGAATTTGGAGGAATTTGAGAAGAGGAAGAAGGTTATTAGTGTAATTAGTGAGGGTAGGGGAGAATTAGAGTTGAGAGAAGATCGATTTACCGAGGAATTGATGTCGAAGAAGATTAATGAGGAGTGTAGAATGTTGGATGACAGGAATGGTGATTGTTGTAGGAGAGTGTTGGAGATGAAGGATAAGGAGTTTAAGGAGAGACGCGAGGGGTTAGAGGTGAGGGAGAAGGAGATTGAGGAGTTAAAGAAAGTTTTAGAGGCGAGGGAGAAGGAGATTGAGGAGCGTTGTGCTAGGGTTGGGGCTAGAGAGAAGGGTGTGTGTGAGAGGAGTAAGGAATTGGTTGTGAAAGAGAAGGAATTGAATGATTTATCCAAGGATTTAGGGTTGAAAGAGGAGAATCTTTATGATGGTTTGCGAGGGTTGGAGTTGAAGGAGAAGGATTTTGAGGAGCGTGGTGTGTTGTTGAAGTTGAAAGAGAATGTGAAGCGAGTGGATGAGCGTGTGAAGGAAATGGAGATTGAAGAGGGGAGGCAAAAGAAAAGGCGATTGATCCGGGATTTTAGTGGGAAGCAAACAAATGATGGTAAAGAGAAGGAAATGAGTGAGGTTTGGAAAGCGCAAAGGTTAGAAGAGGAGGGGAGGGGAAAGGATTGTATTGATGATCATAAAGGACTAGATCGCCCTAAGGAGAAGCAAATCAATTTGCCATGTGACAAGAAGGGGTTGGTGGAGAAAAAACCTTGTGATAGTATGGAAAGACGGGGGATTGGTAAGAAGCAAACTAGTGATCGAGGTGATCAATTAAAGCCAAAGGAAAAGAAAATGAGTGATGAAGCACTAGAGCTGAAAATAGAGCAAGGCAATGAGTGTGTGAGCAAGACGGGTTTAATGGAAAAGCCAATGCGAGATGGATTTGTGAAGATGAAGATAAAGGAGATCAATGAGTGTATGAGTAAGAGTAAGACAGAGTCAAAACAGAAGCAAAGGGGTAGTGAAGTTTTGGGGGTGAAAATGAAGCAGATTGGTAAGCACAAGAAGCAGAGTCCTTTGGTTCAAGCATTCGGAGGGAAGCCAATGAGCAGAGTTTGGAAAAGGGCTGTATCGGAAGAGAAAGAAGTTGCTGAGTCTTGTCAAAGGAAGGATCAAAAAGAAAAGAAAACAAACAAGATTCGTGAAGCACAAGTGTTTGAAGAAAAGCAAAGGGGTGAGAATTGTATGAAGGATGGGTGTGATTCGACTGAGGTGAAAGAGAAGGCAATTATTGCACCTAGTGAACATATGAAATTAGAGTCGAAACCTAATGTTCATGTGAAGGTGGGAGGGCTTGATGAGAAGCAAACAAGTGAGTTTGGAAATCAATTGGAGTCTAAGGAAAAGCAAATGAGTGATGATACTCTGGGGTTTAATTTAAAGCAAGTGAACCAGTTTGCGAGCCATATGGAGCCGAAGAAAAAGGAAGTGAGCGATGAAGCTAAAAAAATGAGGGAAAGCAATGGGTGTTTGAGCCAGCTGCTGGAGCCAATGGAAGAGAGATTGAATGCTGAAGCTGTAGAGTTTAAGCAGAAGCAAAGAGCTGTTGACTGTAAAGAGCAAAATTGTGAAGTAAAAAAGGAGTTGGTAGATACACAAAGTAGTGAATTAGGGTGTAAAGAGGAGCAACTGCAGCACTGTGACATGAATTTGGTGGTTGGAAATAACAATTCAAGTGAAAAAGATGTGGAATTGAATGTTAACCAGATGGACGATAATTGTCAACTGGAAGATGGGCAGATAGTCGACAACTGTTGTACCAAGGTGGAGTTGGATGAAAAAGAAAACAACAATAGCTGTGATGTAGAGGGATCAATGCAGAAGCCACTGTCGAAATGTGAAACAAATTTGGTTGTTGAAAATGTGAGGAATGAGAGTGGTGCTCTAACTGCTATTAAGTTTGAGGCAACTGATGGAAAAACCTTGCTTGCATTTTTGAATAAGAGGGCTGATGATCATGGATCTCTGAGCGAAGAAATCAATTCTATACTGAAAGTATCGGAGAATCCTGCAAAGTTGGTACTAGACGCGATTGGTGGGTTTTACCCTCATAATTTGAGTAAGGTGGATGCGGCATATGAACGAAGTCTTATGAGGAGCAATTGTTTGTTGTTGTTGGAGCAACTGATGGTGTTGAAACCCATGATTAACAAAACTTTGAGAATAGAGGCAACTAAGGTGGCATTGGAGTGGAGACCGAAAATGAGGGCAGAGGGAGAGAGTGAGGTTCTTGTACTGGGGTATTTGCTGCTTGTCGCCGCATATAACCTGACTTCATTGTTTATCTGGGATCACCTGAGTAGACTTTGTGAGCTGGTTGATCATCACAGATTAACCCCTCAAATACGTCAAACCCTTTGCTTGCCTAAGAGGGATAAAGGTGAGCAATTTAATTTTAGGCGTTCTTTGATTTATGATATTAATATTAGATTAAGAATAGCAATTATGACTAAACAGCTCACAGCAATGCAGATTGCAGTCATTAACTGGGGTTCCTTCTAGTTTTGTTAGATTAAGAACCACGCTACTGGTTACTTGTGTTGTAAAATTTCCCTGATATGGTTTGCTGTTACCTTAAGCATCATAAACTCGTGTGTTGGTGGCTTCAGCTATTGGTTTGAACTAGGTATCATAGATTTGATTAAGCATTAGTTTGATCATATTATGGCATGTTAATATCAAGTTATCAACCAAGTGCATCTGTTTGCAACTTTGCACTAGTGGAAGTCCATTTGAAACGAAATGGAAACTTAGTTTAGCTTCCTTTTTCTTTTTCCTATTTCTCTTTTTGCTGCTCCTTTGTCTTTGCTCTGCCAGACTATGAACAACTGCATTTGTGTGTTGCTCTGCACGCATTTATGTGTCATCTAGAGATCTTTAAATATAATATTGGTCGACATGTTTTTCTGCAAATGGATTAATTTCAAGAGCACAATCTCTGATTATTAAACATGCAATTGGTGTCAATTTTCACAGCATTTGGTGATCTAATGCTGTTCATGTTTCACTTGTTTAGTGTCCAGAAGGTCAACAGAAGTGAGCCATTGTATTGAAGATTATTCATCCTCTGTGGAGGTTTGTAGTGATATTCATTCTTTGTGCAGAAATATGGATGCACATGGTGTAGTATCATATCTGATTCAGCATGTTATGGACCATGGTGTATTGCATGACCAGGTCTTGGATGCTCTTAGATATGCATCTGATCCTGCAAGACTTGTTCTCGATATCTCTCAAAGCTTCCATGGAACAGATTCAGATGAAATGTACAATGATGCCAAAGAAGTTAGTTGCATATTTTTGTTGGGGCTGTTGATGAAACTGTCACCACCTGTTACGCCTGATGTAAAACTCGAAGCAAGGGACTTTGCTGCTTTTTGGAGAGCTAGATTGCATGGGGAATGGGATAGACTGAATGCGAATAATTATTGTTCTGACATGTTAGGATTTTTGCAATTTGTAGCAGCATACAAGCTAGTGATGCATTACAGGAAAAATAATCTTTTTAGACTCTTTAAAGTGTCTGCTGCAATGGAGGGCTATCCACCAGAGCAAATTGTTGATTTATGCCGTGCTTTGGGTCTTCAAGATAAAATTCCAGGTAATTTTATCTGTCTTTCTGGCAGTGTTTCTTAGTTATGCTGTGATGTCCACATGTTCTGACCTAAGAAGTGATTGGGTGAGGCTCGCCATTGGGTTGGATGGTTTTACTGGTAGATAACTCAATCTGTCATTTCGCGGAAACTGAAAATGCAACGAATATTTGGAACAGCTGATGACAGGCCTCCAATGGAAATGCTTAACTAGTGATCTTCATCCCTTGGAAATGATATTCTGTTGTCTAATTTGTCGGACTTCCAAGCTCGGACAGGCCTTTGTTTTGTGTCAATTGTCAAATGTGTCATGTGTGATGCTTGTTACTCGATCTTACTTGCTTGAACCAGCATGTGCAACAAATATTCATCGGAGGGGCTCTTCTGAAATGTATATGCTTGCATAGTTTGCTGAAAGATGTCAATAAAGTTACTGAGTTTTGTACTTGAATTTTTTCTGAGTCCCACATAGGGTCTTGCCTAATTCTTTAAGTTGAACATCTTGCGCAAAGATCAGTGTAACAACACATTTTTCCTGGGCAATAGCCAAAGTTGTTTTCTATTGTTTCATTAAGAATCAGTGTCTTATCCTTTTTGACCTGTCCTTATGTTACTAATTATGCTGTTTTCATGTCACATTCATTAAACAGATCTTATCAGATCTCTGATTGAGGAACAGAAGCAGCCAGTTGCAATCAAATACATATGTATGTTCGCGTATGAAAGTGAGTTCCCACCAGTACCTCTGTTAGAAGCCTACTTGGAGAATATGAGGGAAAAAGCGGAGAAAATAAGGAAAGGAACTACGCCAGAAAAGGTATTGCTACTGTAAATCCTTATCTATTGTTGCTTCTTTGATTGGAGTTACAACCCAATGAGTTGTGACAGGGTTTTGGTTATACACATTATCACGACATGACTGCAGCTGTGCTGTTTTGTGATTGTGTTCCTGTGTTCGCTCAATGTGGGGACGAATAATGTTAGTTTGGAGGCTTGATCTGCCAATATCTTTCTGCATCCCTGTTTTTCCAGGCTCGAGTCTCAGTTAATGTTCGCATAAGTAAAAGTCTACATATCCGGAGGTTATTTTATCATTGCTTATTTGTTGTCCTGCGATATCATGCTTACAATATGCTCAACAGTTTACGATAAATCTTAAACCTTGAAATCAAGTGAGGATGACTTCGAAGCATTTCTTTACATGAAACATAACCATATAAAGTAAGCCTTCATTTTAAACTATTCTCTGATAGGATCAGTACTCATTGTGGTGTTTGATTTGTTCCTCTCTGTGCATCAGTGAGTCGTCTTTTTATCCCTGCCGATCTTATTTGGGTCTAACTAGTGGGAAATGGGAACCAATGTCTAAAAGAGGTCCCGAGAGTTTTTCTGTTAAATGTGTGCTGAAGTGTGGCTTGTTTCACAAGGAGATTTATGGTGTGATATCAACCAATGTTTGGAAGTTTTGTTACATCAACTTGACATATACTCGGGTTTTAATTTCTGTTGTAGATAAACGCTGCAAAAATGGAAATGGCGTGCCTGCATGATGTTGTTGAGTGTATTACAATCTGCAAGCTACAGTCTAAGCTCCCACCTGCCCCCCTCATAGCACGCATCAACCAATTGGAAAAGGAGATGGCGAAGATGAATTCTTCAAGATCAGCAAGGAAACGTCGTGAAAGCGGCAGTAAGTCTCCAGTGCCTGTGAAACAGCGACTAAAGCGTCCTCGATCAAGGTTGGCTCCTAATCAACAAGTTAGGTTACACCCTTTTCGGCACCCACCACAGATAATGCCACATGCATATCCCTTTCCTGTCAGAATGTATCCTCCCGGCACCCCTGTACCTATGCTACCATGGTAAGGCCACAATCTTTCTCTGGTTGTCCGCGGTTATGCTCATCTCTTTTTTCCTTCTGATGTTAACTTGGATATTTCATTACATGTAATCAGCATTAATAACAATTTTGTTTGAAATTCTAGTGTAATTAGTAATCCTGTTGAATGCATGGAATACTTGTGTGTCACGCCCGAAACCAAATTAAAGATCAAGGTAGTACGAAGACAATTCAAGAAGTCAGTCAATAACATGTATTTGCTCGGGCTTATAGAATGCGTTGATTTGAAACCATCTTGCACATTATAAGTTTAACCCTTTAACATGTAACCGCTAAGCCTACTCGTGTGGCCGCTTCGTGTCCAGACCAATGCCAATATCGGTGCTTGACCGGGTTATCGGGTCTTTATCCGAAAGGTTATTTAAGCAATGGGGAGAAGAATAAGATGGACGTGGACAAGAAGAAGCTTCACCTTGTGATCAACGTGGACAACAACACTGTGTTCCGTTTGATAGAGTGCAACCACCTTGAGCTTAGGCCTTACGCTCGTACCTTTATCAAGAACGTAAGCGACATGTATGATATAACATTGTACACAAAAACCGATTCCATTTCTCATCTACAAACAATATGCTCGAGTCTCGATCCAGATGGTCGCTACATGAATAATTCGAAGACATTCTTGATCGATCACACGACTACGATGAATTGGGAAGGTTGTCATCGTCTCGATAGTTTGTTGGTAGATGAAGAAGCTATAGTGGTGATCGACGTAAAGGGAGACGGTTCACTCGTCACAAATTTGTTACGATGAGACTGTCTCAATAATTCATCTATTAATTTAAAGATTATGCATATTACCTAAAATACCAAGTCGTAGATTTAGTATATGATTTGTGGGTCCAAAGGGACAAGGGTGATCAATGAGACACACTGTGGGGGTTGTGTTAATTGGCATTCCTAGTGAGTAGTGACCAGTGAATTCATTTTATTTTACTATAAATATACAGCTTTACCACATGCCCGTTGCAACTATAAGCATTTTGCCAAAACTAATATGTATAATCTATAGCTGAAAATAGATAAAGATACGTTGAGCTTTAACTAGAAATAGCCATGTCTTGAGATGCTCCATCTGGCAATTAATTTGATTCTCAATCCTTCAACTAATTCTGGACAAATATAACGACAAATAAACGACCAAAACAAGCAGCCTTCAACTAAATTTCCATGCTTTGTCACCTTTAGACTTATGCTTCACTTGATCATGTGATCCATTTAGCAGATAGTACGTTTGCTTAAATGTATTTAACACGTCGTTTGGATACACTCGAAAAGTCGGGATTTCCATGAACTTGCAAAGCTAGGAATTAATAAGGTAAGAGAATTTGGGAAATTTGTTTGGATGAACAAGGGAACTCATAATTACCTAGCCCCCCCCCCCCAAGGTACGTAATTGAATTTCTATACTTTATGGTAAAACAACTCATGATAATATAATTCCTAGGAAAATAATTTTGGTTGTTGTATAGTATGGTTTTTTTTTTTTTTTTTATCCTCAATCTCCCCATTTTTTGGTCCAAAATTAAAGTCCAACGAATGATTAAGAGTTTGTATCAGACTAGGAAATCGAGTGGGTCTCGTTAAAAGTCGAATAAATATGCAACAATAATATGGTTTCGCTAACGACGGTACACCGCTCGTGCTATCTAAAAGATCTTTGATCATTTCACGGCAAATTGATTGTATATTTTCGAACTCTAAAGGTATATGTTAAATTCTTCCCTATATATGTCTTTTCGTTTACTGTACTTTTTACCCATTGATCAAATTTCTTGTTTCTTTATATTGGAATGCAATTCTCCGTGTTTTTTTAAAGGTGGTTTACGTAATTACACTTGTAGAGAGTATTTTTGATGATGGTACTTGTAGAGAGTATATTGATAATGATTAGGACGTTTAATTTGGTCTCCTTAATTATTTTGGTATAAGAACTTAAATTAGGGTTTTATGATCCAAAGATTAGTTTAATTTAGGCGAAAGTAACAATTTGCCCCCAAGACTTTACTCAATTGTGCAATTTACCACCTTACCTTTCATTGGTAGCAATTTGCCCCCTTTCCTTCTCACTTATGTGCAATTCAACTACTTTCTCTAATTTTCAATTAATTCTCCAATAAAATCAAATTTGTGATAATTAAAAAACACAAAAGATTAATTTTTTTTTTGATAAATTCAAATTAATATCTAAAATATTAGATAAAAACCTCAAAAAAATCCAAAAAATTAATTTTGTTTCAAAAATGTTAATCGCCTAAGAAATTGTTAAATATAAATAAAAAAAAAATCAAAAAGTGAACTTTGTTCACGCCATTTTGCATCTCAATTCTTTTTTTGATCATGCCTATTTTCTCTAAGAAAATCGTTAAATATAAATATTTTTTTTTCCTCTAAGAAAATCGTTAAATATAAATATATTTTTTTTCCGTAGAGTTTGTTGTCTTTTTTTAAAGCATAACTAATTCTTTTTAGATGAAAATTATTTTTAAATTATTTTGTTGGTGTTGCGTATGAATTTTTGGGATGGAAATTATTTTTCTTAATTATAAGTGATTTTCTAAATATTTTTAATTGTGATGGAATATTTTTAATAGACAATTGGACTAATAATTAGTAAAATTGATTGAATTGCACATGATTGAAAAGTTAAGGGGGCAAATTGCTACAAGTGAAAGTTAAGGTGGTAAATTGCACAATTGAATAAAGTCTTGGGGTCAAATTGCTACATTCGCCGTTTAATTTGTAACCAAAACTTTGAGTAATTGTTGAAGGTTTAAAACCTTTCGTGTGCTCTAATAACTAATCTAGACTTTTCGTTGAGTTGGTCCATTAATATGATTTGTGAGGCCGGTTTAGTCAATTTATCTGTTAGTTGCTGATTAAGCTAATGTATTCATCATATGGATTAAACGTACGTACGTACTTAAACAGGATCAAAGCATGGGATTCGTAGATGCCATGATACATGGTTGCACTCGGATTTTTGGTCGGAAACAGAAAGGACACAAGACGGAGATGAAGATGGAGGCGACGGGCAGTGCGGCCGCTAAACAGAAAGGACACAGGACTACGACGAAGACAAAGACGGAGACGAAACTGACTGTGACGGGCGCTAAACCTACTACTCGTGTGGCCGCTTCGTGTCCAGACCAATGCCAATATCAGTGCTTGATCGGGTTGTCGGGTCTTCCGGACAGTTATTTAAGCAATGGGGACAAAAAGAAGCTTCGGCTGGTGATCAACGTGGACAACAACACTTTGTTCCGTCTGATGGAGTGCAACCACATTGAGCTTAGGCCTTACGCTAGTACCTTTATCAAGAACGTAAGCGACATGTATGATATAACATTGTACACGAAAACCGATTCCATTTCTCATCTACAAACAATATGCTCGAGTCTCGATCCAGATGGTCTCTACTTGAATAATTCGAAGACGTTCTTGATCGATCACACGACTATGATCAATTGGGAAAGTCGTCATTGTCTCGATAGTTTGTTGGTAGATGAACGAGATTTACTGGTGATCGATGTCAAGGAAGACGGTTGGGAGAATTACATAGATAATTTGTTTACATTAGCACCATATGGTGGTGTTGATGTGCAACGACATGCCAACTACAAGTTAGTTTCAGAGCTACATGGAATTGACTTTATCCTCAAGTATATACACGACCACAACAGCCGTCGTGATGTCAGGTTACTCACTAGTCTTAATTATGATTTTTTCTATTTGATTTGATATACGGAGTGTCATTAAATAATTTGTTTACTTTTTGGTTCTACTGTCACAGACTAGTGTTTTTTTTTTCTTTTTCCTTTTTCCTTTTTATGATTTGATATTGTCAAAAACTTGTAACGACGAGGTGATCTCGATAAGTCCGTTTCTCAATTTTAAGATTACGTAGATCACCAACTTGTGGGTTTATTTGATTTGGGCAGCTTCTATTCATTGTAGTAATGATTACATTGGACAGGGGAGAGGGGTGATGATTATTTTTTTTTTTTTAAAGTTAAAGAAGTTTAGGTTGATCCACGAGCGTACGACCAACCTAATTCATCCTTTCGGATGAGCATGGTAAGAGAACTCGAATGAATCTCAAACCAAAGGATGTTATAGTCACCTAGCTACTTGCATTGGCATTACATTGAATGTGTTGTAACGGCTAATAATTTTTGTAGCCGTTGTAATTGCATATTGTTGTATAAATAGACACATCATACCTAAGCATTGATCTCACAAAACCTCACATTACACTCTCAAATCAAACGTTAATATCAAATCAACGAGGAAAAAGAGAAAAAGGAAAGAGGAAATGAGTTTGACGAGGGAGGGGGGAGATGAAAAAGATAATTTCCAATTTACTTTCCAAAGCAAGAATAATGGTGGTTACTATGTTCATTACATTAGTTAGGAATTCATTTGAAATCTTATATAAACACAAATCACAATTTTGAAGCAACAATTTCAATAAAAAAAAAACGGATTCAATGTAAAGAAGGGACACCATTTGCGTTAAATTGGAAAACTCAGGGACACCACATACACAAATTGTAGAACTGGGGGACACCATCTGCACAAAAGTGTAAAACTCATGGACACCATGTGCACTGTGTTTTTCCACCAATATCATAATTTCAGGGAAAAAATTCGAAAAATCACTATTCGAAATTATTTTTGGAAAAATCAATATCTGGATCGTTTTGGAATTTTTAGAGATTTTTTATTTTTTTATTAAAATATAATTAACAACACTAATTATTTTCCTGTCAACCACTAATGAGGTCCACGTCATCACTTAACGGAACTTTGTTTAGACTCAGGGACACCATGTGCCGGGCTGTGTAAAATTGAGGGACACCAGAGAGTAGTAGTTTTAAAAGCAGGGACACCATGTGCAAAACGTCAAAACTCAGGGACACTACGTGCATTTGCCGATTTTTAATTGTATGTTTATCTAATAGTCATACTGAAAATAAAAACTAAAAACTAAAAACTGAAAACCACTTTTACTTGTTTTCAAAAACGGGACTTTGTTTTTCAAAAAAACCGAAAACAGAAAACGATACCAAATAGACCCTAAACTTCACTTTACGGGGCCGCAGAACTAGAAATTTATAGAATGTTTTTTTTTTTGAATTATTATATAAGCAAAACGAAATTGAACGGAAAAAAAAAAGAAAAAAAAAGTGAAAACTCTTCGCTTACAAAAAACTAAAACGAAAGAGTGTACAGAGTATGCCCTGTTTGATAGGACTTAATAAAAGTAGTATTCAGATCAGTTTAGAATCATTCAGATCAGATCAAAGTCATTCAAATCAGATCACATCAGATCAGAAATGTTCAAATAACTATCAACGTATTTGGTCCATAATTGATACTAATTCGTTGAAATTCAATCAAATTTTCAACACATTCAGATCAGACCCAGATCAGCTCAGAGTCATTCAAATCAGATCAGATAAAGATACAGTCCTATCAAACAGGGCCTAAAAAGGAAAAACAAGTGAGAAAAGGAGAAGAAAAATAATAACACGAAAGAGAATACGGCGTGAGGAAAAATAAACGGACAATGCACGTGGTACCCCTGTACTTTGGGGTTTTGCACGCGGTACCCCTGTATTTCAACTTAGTGCACACGGTACCCCCATACTTTTAGGAACTGCACACGAGGGTGAGTCGCGTCGTTTCATCAATCTTAGTTGTTACAGTAATTTAAATTTCATTATACACATCCCTAGCTAGATAGTGATCTACTGATTGACATCGGTTAATACTATATACTGATGCGGGGAACCTCATACTCTTTGACACTAAGCCGGGGAACATCCTCATGGATAATCAGTTTAATCCTAAGGTAATACGACATTCATGCAATTGTAATTTGTTTTACCACGGTGATAAACAAGTCTGATAACTAAAAAAATAAAATTTGTAAAAAATTGTACCAGATCATCGATTTCGGCTTGCTTTTTCTTTCTCTGGTGTGCTACACTATGATTGCACATTTTTAGTTGTAAACTCCTAATTCAAGTAATCAAGTTTGTTAAGAAATTTTGATTACTCGGGCATCCAATTTACGAATTTCAATTGCAACCCCTGTCTAAAGTAATTTGGTCAGCAAGAGCGAAGCACACTGTGCAATAGTGATACTAAACGTGACAAGTTGCCGATTCTGTCTCCTAGATTGAAGGAGTTTGTCCTTCGATCAAGTAGTCGAATAGTCAATGGCATAATTATGGAGATAGTTATTCAATTGTATTTAGGTAGTCGTAATGTTTGGTTAGATACCGCTTATGACTTGTAGGTTGATAAACCTACTGCTAGATATAATTGAACCTATTGGGTCACAAACATTAGGCTAATATCGAATCAACGTATAAATACGGATTATGGTTAACGGGTTCGGAATCCGTATTGTCACACTTAGACTAATTGGAATTAGTCGATTGAAGAATTGCAATATCCTAATTAGATTAGGAGAATATTGCTCGTATTAATAGTGTACTAATTATATTAATGTGAGAATTGATTTCACACTTTAATATATATTAGACGTTACATTTTGGTAACGTGATGTAGTCAGAAGCTAGGAGCTATTATACGAATGAATGGAAATTCATTTTCTTGATTCTAAACACACTATTATCATACACAAGTCTATACTCTTAGAGAGGTATTACACAAAAGTGAGACATAATATAATCGTGATTCGGCTCTCGTCCTAGCCGACTTGGGGATACCGGTAGAGGGGCAACACTTGGGGTCCTTTCTCTGTTATTATCATTATTATCACGAGGATTATTCACGCGACAAAGGTATGTCATCCCTCCTAAATTCATGTTAATACATGTATGTGATATTCGGAGGTTTTGGTATTTTCCGCAAGTTAGACTTAGCCATAACCCAACAAGGGGCTGATATGCTAGGGTGACACAAATAAATTTATCAGTTTTCGATGTCCTTGCACCGGCGACATACCTATGATTCTACGAGGCCATGACCTTCGGAACTTCTCCTATAGTCCTATATCAACTTGGAACAGAAAAAAAAAAAAAATTAGACGTTTGAATTTCCATGATCTTTATTAGAAATAAAAACGCGCGCGTTCGTGAGGAGTGAGTGAACAACAGAATTAAATATTTAACCCAAATTATTAAAAAAAAAAAAAAAAAATCAACGGTTTCTTGAGTCTAGAATGGAAGGATGAGGAGATTGAGGAGCGTTGTTGTGCAATTAAGTTGATGGAGGATATAGCCATGAGAGAGCTTTGCTGGGCAGTTGAGTTGAAATTGAGGCAAACGAATCAGAGTTTTGATGTAATGGAGATGGAGGAGGAGCGTGGGAGAAAGCTTAGTTTGGGTGAGCATTCGAGTGGGAAGCAAATCAATGGTGCTAATGGAGGGTTAAGGTTGAAAGAGGAAGAACTCGGTGAATGTAGCGTCATGATGAAGGTTCATGCAGAGAAGAATGAGCTTTGTCAGTCGCATGGGTTAGAACACAACAATGAGGATCTGGAGCTGATGGAGACGAAAGTTATTGATGATATAGAACCACATGGTTTAGTTGAGAAGCAAATTCTCGAGTCTAGCAACAAGTTGGAGTTTCGGGAAAGGGAAGTGGGTGGCGAACCTTTGGAGTTGAAGGTGGAACACATGGATGTTTTGAATGAAGGTGTAGAGTTGGAAACCAAACAAGCTAGTGATTGGGGTAAAGTGGCAGAGGAGTGTATAGGAGAAGTTACACAGGAGGTGAAAGATTTGAAGGAAACTCAGGCTAATGAAAAACCAATGAGCAGTGGAGATGTACAGCTGGAAACCAAGCAAATCAATGATAATATCGACATGGCAGAGGAGTGTATAGGTGATGTAACATAGGAGTCGAGAGAGTTAAAGGAAATTCGGGTTAATGATAAACCAATGAGTGATGGAGATGTGCAGTTGAAAACCAAGAAAATTGATGGTCATGCCAATGTGGTAGACGAGTATATAGTTGATGTAACACAGGGGTCGAGAGAGTTTAAGGAAACTCGGGTTAAGCTTATAGATTATCCCGACCAACTGGAGTTGAAACAGAAGCCATTGGAGCATTGTGATGATGTGCCACTGACCAGAAAATCCTTGCAGAGTTATTTGAATGTGCAGGCTGATAAGCATGATACGATGGAGGAACAGATCAAATCTATGCTGAGGTCTTACAAGAACCCTGCAAAGTTGGTACTAGATGCTATTGATGGGTTTTTCGCGCCACATTACAACCAGAATAATGAAGTGTTTGAATTAAGTGTTGTGAGGAGAAGCTGTTTGCTGTTATTAGAGCAACTAATGAACGTTAAACCCCTGATTAGTGAGCCTTTGCAACAGGAGGCCAAGACAGTTGCTTTTAAGTGGAACACATATATGAAAGTCGAGGAAATGAGTGATGGTATTCTTGTGCTGGGGTTTTTGTTGCTTGTAGGTGTGTATAATCTGGTATCATTCTTTCCTAGGCAAGAGTTGGAGAGACTATGTGGGCTGGTTTATCAGTACAAATTGGCACCTCAATTACGCCAAATACTCTGGCTGCCTACAAGGCACAATGGTGAGCGTTTAACTTTCGCCATTTTTGTAACATCAAGGACATGAATATGGGAATTGTCTCTGCTCCCCTTCCCCCTGATTGTGAATTATTTACACTTGAACTCATCGTTTGAAAGGTTGGGCGTCTGTTAAACCATTAACCTCTGTCTCTCTGTCATCTTTCAGTTAAAACTCCTAATGTTCATTGCTACAACTAGTATAATTCTCACATAAATCTCCTTTTCGCTTTTGTGGGATGCCTTGCCTTTGTTCTTGTATGATCACTTTACTGTGAGCTCGCTTTTCTGTTTAGTTTTTACGAGTATTACATTGCCCTCTCCCCAACTTTGTTTACACTTGGAAGGAAATACAATTGTTCTTAGTTGTGGGGTTGAGGTGATTGGATGGAAAATGTGAGCTCTTTCGATATTTTTAACCAATGGCATGTTTAAATTAAGGGTCTATGGACTAATGAATGCTGATCTGTCATGTTTTCAGCCAGATCGGTTATACCGTTTGGTTGTGACGTTTGGTACTTCATTCACTGGGTTTGTGGCGATGGTAGTGTTCTGCAATTTGGTGTTGTGGTGCGACGTTATTGCGATGCATTTGGCTGTTAGCTCTGATAAGAGCTTTTCCTCTGCCCTAAGTTTCCTTTTCTTTTCCTATCAGCCGGCTGCTCACAAAAACAAGCCATGTGCAGCATGACTTCTTAATCTATTCTATTTACATATTTAAAGAAGCTTAATTAATTATACACATTAGCTTAGGACATTGCAAATATGTAACCATCTCCACTAAGCATCAGTTCTGTCGAGGTCGTGTTATGCTGAAGTAAGGCAGGTGAGTACTACGCTACTTCCAATTCCGAACATAATCTGGCTTCCTCCTTGATTAAGCATTAATACTTGGTGTTCGCCCTGAAAGGTCGTCATTGAATTCTCTATCATTATGCTCCGCATCATGCACCCCAAGTTCAAAAAGACTTGACCTCAAGTCTGGTTGCTCTTCAAACTCATCAAGAATAAAAGGTCGAAGGTCAGCGACATTGAATGTAACTTCAGCATTAGGTTCTCCAGGTAGGGAGACTATAAAGGCATTGGTTCCGACTCTACAAGTTACTTGATAAGGTCCTGCAGCTCGTGGGTGAAGTTTTGACTTCCTTTTGGGCGGGAATCTTTCCTTTCGGAGATAAATCCAGACCATATCACATGGCTGAAATTCTGCAGGCTTCTTATGCTTGTTGGCTACCTTCCTGTATCCTGCATTAGATTTCTCAATTTGTTGTTGAATTTGTTGGTGCAACTCTTTCATTTGATCAGCTCGGAGCTCGGCTTCAGCACTAAAATACGTCTCTCCACCTGGGATGGCCACAAAATCTAGAGGAGTACAGGGATTGACCCTGTAAACAATTTCAAAGGGTGTGTGTTTGGTTGTTCTGGATGTGGATCTATTGTAGGAAAATTCTGCATGAGCAAGTACTAAATCCCATGACTTTAGATTTTACTCACCAATCCCCTTAGGAGTTCTCCCAAGCTTCTGTTAACAACTTCGGTCTCCCCGTCTGTCTGGGGGTGACAGGTAGTGCTGAAAAGTAACTTGGTTCCGACCCTTTTCGATAGAGTTCTCCAGAAATGCGAAAAAACTTGGAATCCTTATCAGATGCAACGGTTTTTGGAATCCCATGGAGTCTAACAATCTCCCTAAAATAAAGTTCAGCTGTCTTTGATGCATTATTAGTCTTATTATATCAAATGTGTGAATGTTGTGGAATGAGTGTGGTTAGAAATGACATTTGGTTTACTTTTATGACAACCCTAACACATATGATCGTTTCCATGTCATTAGAATTCAAAAATAAGCTTAGAATCAAAGAATAGGCTCAAAAGTAGAATACAAGCATGCACTGTTCGTGTTACAAGTTTGATTCAAATGTGTGAATGTTGTGGAATGAGTGTGATTAGAAATGACATTTGGTTTACTTTTATGACAACCCTAACACATATGATCGTTTCCAGGTCATTAGAATTTAAAAATAAGCTTAGAATCAAAGAAGTAAAACTGTTTTGGTGTAGAATTAAGATTGAACATCAAGTGGAAATTCAGTTCTTTTACTCTGCTGCTGAGCTCTTTTTTGAACTGTACTGCTGCTGGCCTTGTTTTTTTTCCTTTTTTTTTTTTGCCGGTGTCCTTGATGTTGTTGTTTTACTATGCAAGATGTATTATACTGGATGAATAACTTTGATTTTCTTAGCCTAAAGCTATATGACTTGTTTGCATGTTTTAAACATTTAGCTCTTCTTTTTGAAGAACTTAGCTTTACTAAATCCATTCTGCTCTGTCGTATTTCCCTTTCCCAGTGGCATGGAGTTTAACACAGCCTTTAAGAGAACTACCTAACTCAGATGCCCATGAAGTAGTCAATAGTACAGTGGATTCATCGCCTGTGGAAGTCTGCATTGATATTAACAAGTTGTGCAATAATATGGATGCACCTGCTGTGAGATCATATATGGTTCAGTATGTAAAGGAGCACAACATATTGCATGACAAGATCTTGGATGCTCTAAAATTTGCCTCTGATCCCGCAAAGCTTGTTCTTGATGTCACTCAGAGTTTCTTTGAAACAAAGTTGGATGGAGTTGATAATGATGCTATCAAATGCAGTTGCATACAACTGTTGAAAAAGCTGATACAGCTCTCTCCATCTATTACCCCTGATGTGGAACTTAAAGCAAGAAATTTTGCTGCTGCTTGGAGAAAAGTATTGAATCGGCTTACAGAGTCGCCTATAAACCAATTTTGGTCTTTGCATTTTATAGCAGCATTTAAGTTGGCCAAGTGTTACAAAGAAAAACAACTTCTGTCACTCCTCAAGACTTCTTATCTTGCAGCTAAGTTGTACCCTCCTGAGAAAAATGTCGATCTATGCTCTGCTTTGGGACTTCAACATAGAATTCCAGGTATCTTAATTAATTTCCTTCATATATAGCCGCATCAGTATGTTGGTATACTATGATCTGTTATTAGCATGCTTATGATCTTTGAAATGTGGCATATCTTAGGGATTGAATTACCGTTGCCTTAATAACGACTTTGTGGAGAGGTTTAGTCTGTGCATTACTATTGCCTTAAGCATCATGCTGATAAATAGTATGTTTGTCGTGGTAAGGTTGGAGGCATGACTTGGGGTTGTGGAAGAAGTCACCAGGACTAGGGAACCTGGACACAGAAATGCTTGTAATAATTAATTCTATATGTTTGCTTATGTTAATCATATACGGTAGACATTGACGTATGCTACAAGTTCCATCAAATTTGCATCTCTGTATCTTCTTCCACGCTTTCACTCCTTATCTCTGGTTGTGATAAAATTTCTTTTCAAATCTGTACTGAAAAAGCTGTTTTCAGCAATTAGGATATGCCTGCATATATCATCATTGTGATTTGTGATGATATCTAGAGGTGCTACTGTTTTTCTTTAAGCCGTCTTCTCATTGGAAGACTGTAGAAACAACATGGTACCCAAAATCTGTGAGTGAAGAATTATGTTCCCGGAGTTAGATCTGTAGCAGTGTTGATTAGTTTCTCCATCATCTTGTATTCGTTTTTTAGTCATTTCGTGATGGGATTATGGGAACAAGAGTGAACATTATTAGTGTTGCCAGTTTTCTCTGCGACCGATCCTATATTCTGTGACAGTGTGACCGCTCTTTTAATCTTAATGATATCTTGCTTTCAACTGGGCAGGTTTTATAAAATCTCTGATAAAGAAACAGAAGCATTTGGAGGCAGTGAAGTGCATATCAATCTTCAAGATGGAAAGCGAATTTCCACCGGTACCACTGCTGGAATCTTACTTGGAACTTGTAAAGCAAAGACTAGACAAAAAACTGAAATCAGTCATTCCTAAAGGAAAGGTATACTTATAGCAATTCTTCTATTTTTGCCAAATTGAGATAAGTGTGTTTCTGTTGGTCACTGCCTCACTGGGGAGATGTACGTCGTTGGAAACATTTGGTTATATGTTGCCCTCATATTAGTACTGATACATGTTACTCTCATGTTTTAGGTTCATGCGGCCACTGTGGAATTAAGTTATCTTTGTGATGCTCTTAACAACATTTTAAATCTCGAGCTTCATTTCATGTTTCCAACTGATTCTCTCTCAACGCGCATCAAAGAATTGGAAGAAACAATCAAAGCTGACAAGATGCCTGCAAAATCATCAAGGAAACGAGATGCAAGCCCCATTGTTATTCTGCCTGCAGAACAGCAACAGAAGCGACCACGGATTGGGTCTGATGTGGACACTTGCCCTCATTCCAGGTCACACTCTTTTGCAAAAGATACATGCACAGTGCCTGTTGCTGACAAGCCAGGGGAACCTGCTGATGTCCCTGGTGCGAACTCTGGAGCTGCTCATTCGAACTCTGCTATGCCCAGCAACAGTTGTGATGGTAATGTCTGCTAATCTGTTTCTCTGTTTTTAGATAATGTGATTCCCTTTATTTCTTCCTACTCTAGTTTAAGATTGACGCTACAACCATTTGATTTTCCCTGCATATTATCGTCTCTTCCTGGATTTTGGTTCACTTATTCATGGTTTACTAACATAACCACTATGCAAAAATGTTTGTATATCAGTATATATACTATACTGCTTGGTTGATTTGGTGGTTGTACACTTGTATTTGACAGGGAAGGAACAATTTTGTGAAATGACGAACCAAGACTAATGGTGTCATCGAGAGTTCTTATGCTGTAATGTGAAGGTGAAGACACCGTAAGTCTGTGCTCATACTTGTCAACCTTCATACAAGTTTACTGTACCAAATACACGGATCTTGGCCTAATCGTCTTTGAGAGTCGACTCGACTCTGTGTATGCATTGTACGCTCACTGTTGATGGTGCTTTCATGGTTTGGCAATGTATGTGCGTATTTGTGTCGACTTAGAGGCGAGCTCTAGTCTTGAAATATCACATTTTGTACTGTACATGATTTTAGAAACTACGAGTAGTCATTTTGTAAGGAATGTCAACGATATTAGACTAACATCGTTTTTTTTTGACAAAGTGGAAATAGGAGACTAACATCGTTAACATAGTTATTATTGTAATAAGTAAGGTCATGTGCTCGACTACTCGTATATGTAGAAGACTAACTCAAACTTGAATTCGTGTTCAAGTCTTCAACACTACAGTAAAAAGATCGTTTGAATTTTGACTGTTGAGCTTTACATAAATAAACTTAAAAAGACCAAAAAAAGGCGCGTGATAGAGAAGGCTAAAGTGAAACGTTGCCTAAAATAGGAAAGAAAACAAAACAAAAACAATGTACTGTATTAATCACAATTAATTTCACTGACTAATTAGAGTGTTCCATTTTCCCCCAAATTTCTGTCAACTAGGGTTTGTAATTCCGATTAAATTTCTAGGGTTTTAGCAATTGTCTGACGAAAAATATTGGTGATCGCCGGTATCTTCAACTTCAATGGCGGAAGAGCATTATTTTTCACGAGAAAACGACGATATTATTGTGAGCGCCGAAAACAATTTGCGGCAGAAAATTGTGGAATTAAGGGGGAAATTGGAGGGAAAACGGCGTAGTTTGTCTGAAGAAGATGATTTGGAAGTGGGGGAGATGATTCGAGAGGAAGACGAAAAGAAGGATGTAATTGAGCTGTATCGTGAGCTATACGCTGGATTAGAGTCGGAAGAAAAGTGGATAAATGAGGAATGGAGAAGATTAGAGAGTAAGAAGAAGTCGATTAATGATGCTAGATTAGCGTTGGGAGTTGGATAGGAAAGAGAATGATTTTATTGAGAAACGGATAGTGTTGGAAGGGAAGGAGATTGATTTGGATAAGCGTTGTGGTAGGATGCTAGGATTGAGCTTGAGAGAGAAGCTGGTGAGGGAGTTACCCGAAAACCCGACAAGGAATGAAGATGTTGTAGAGTTGGAAACCAAACAATTTAGTGATAGTGGTCAAGTGGGAGAGGAGGGGATGGGTGATGTTACACAAGAGGTGAAAGAATTGGAGGAAACTCGAGTTAATGAAATTTCGAAGAGTGTTGAAAGGACATTGTTGGGAACCAAGCAAATAGATGATGATGGCAAAGTGGCAGAGGCGGGTGCAGGTGATGTTACACCGGAGGTGAAAGAGTTGGAGGAAACTCGGGTTAATGAACTTTTGAGGAGTGATGGAGTTGCATTGTTGGGAACCAAGCAAATAGATGATGATGGCAAAGTGCCAATGGATATGGAGGGTATAGGTGACGTTACAGAGGAGGGAAAGAGTTGGAGGAAACTCGGGTTAATGAACTTTTGAGGAGTGATGGAGTTGCATTGTTGGGAACCAACCAAATCAATGATTATAGCGAAGTGGCAGAGGAGGGTATATTTGAGCTGCCTATTCTGTTTAACCTTTGTTACACTACGTCGATTTTGTTATTTTGTTTATTGCTTTACTTGGGAGCAAATATTATTCTTCATAGCTGTGAGTTTGAGATGAATGGATCGAAAATGTGAGATGTTTTCGATTTTTTAAGGCATGTTAAAATCATAGGTCCATGGATTGTGCCATTTAGATAGGATTAGTGAATGCTTATCTATTGCCATTTAGATAGGATTAGTCTATCGTGTAGGATTAAAATTATACATTAGGTGAATCTCTTGTTCTTTTATTGACTCTGCTCAAGTGTTGGCCTTTACTTTGTTGTGTTGCTTTGGAAGATGTATTATACTGGAATACTTAATTTGATGATCTATGGTTATTTGAGTTGGTGCATCTTTTATTCATTTAGCTTTTTATTTTGAGGAACTTAGCCTTACTGATTGCGTTTTCCTCTGTCATATTTCCCTTGCCCAGTGGCCTGTAGTTTGATGCAATCTAGAGGGAAACCACCGTAGTCAGATGCCCATGACATAGTCGATAGTACAATGGATTTATCACCTGTAGAGGCCTGCTCTGATATTTATAAGTTGTGCAAAAATATGGATGCGCCTGGTCTGAGATCATGTATGGTTCGGTGTGTGAATTAAGGAGCACAACATAGTGCATGGCAAGATTTTGGCTGCTCTTAGATTTGCCTCTGATCCTGCGAAGCTAGTTCTTGATGTCTCTCAGAGTTTCTTTGAAACAAAAGAACTTGATAATGAAGCTAATGCATGTTGTTGCATAGAATTGTTGGAAAAGCTGATAAAGCTCTCTCCATCTATTACCCCTGATGTTGAACTTGAAGCAAGGGATTTTGCTACTTGGATACAAAGCTCTGATTGGGATGCATATGCTCCTATATACCGTTTTGGGTTGTTACATTTTATAGCAGCGTTTAAGTTAGCCAAGTATTACAAATGGAAAGAGCTTCTATCACTCTTCATGGCTTCTTATCTTGCAGCCAAGCTGCATCTCCCTGAGCAAAATGTTGAATTGTGGCATGCTTTGGGACTTGGTGATACAATTTCAGGTATGTCGATTGAAATCTTTCATATGTTGCCATGTTTGGTACACTATGATCTGTGATATTTGGATTTTGGAATACCTTTGAAATGGACTGATGTTATGAGAAGTTGAGAACCATGCTGTGAATGACTCCATTTTACATTTACCATGATCGAATGATCAGTGGATACTAATAGCCTATTTGGTACAAAGGAATTGGAAGGAAAAGAAAGGAAAGGAAATTACTTTTTTTGGTTTTCCGATGTTTGGTACATGAGAAGTGGAAGGAAAAGAAAGGAAATGGAAGGAAAAACTTATTTGTTTTCTTGGAGTAAAAAAAATAAAATAAAATAGAAAAAGCTGTAAAAATGCAAATTACCCACTTTACCCCGGAATTTCATTTTCCTAAAGCATCGGCATCATCTGATAGAAATGTATGTTCGTCTTTATGTAGTTAGTTTGGGACATTACTGTGGTGGTGAAGGAAATCATGAGGTGTAACTACTCTACGTTTATTCAACATCCTGAGAAGGAAGTCTGGACATATAAATGTTTGTTCCTATAATTATAAATCTGCTGGCTGTTGATCATGCTCTGTGCCTTGAGCTGTTTCTTACATTTTAACGGACTTCTGCTTTACACTTAACATTGAACAGGTACTATCAGACACCTCGTTAATCGCAAGAAGGAGCTGAATGCAGTTAGGTGCATATCTATGTTCAAGATGGAATGTGAATTTCCGCAAGTACCACTGCTAGAAGCTTTCTTGAAGTGTTTAAAGGAGAAAATGGTCGAGAAACTCAAAAAAGAGATTTCTATAGGAAAGGTATTCTTATCATTATTCTTCTATCTTTGTTAAATTGAGATAACCACAGCATTACGTCAAAGTGACGATAATTGGCAAGTATATCTGTCTTAATCTTTGGGGCAATCGTACGGTGAAACATTTTGTTTTGTGTAGCCCTCATAGTGCAGTATCTTTTTAGTTACTATTTATCTTTGGTATGTGAAAGTCTATCTGATCTGTATCAATTGCTGGGTATCTTAAATCTGAAGTATGCTACCCTCACGTTGTAGGTTCATGTGGCCAAAATGGAATTTACTGCTCTCCATGATGGTCTTTACGCCATTTCAAAGCTCAATCTTCAGTCCGATTCCGTCTCATTGCTCACAAAGCAATGGGAAGAGGAGGTTGAAGCCATGAAAATATATGAACAGTCGTTAAGGAAACATGGTGCAGACCCAATTGTTTTACCCATTGAGCAGCAAGAAAAGCGACCACGAATTGAGTCTCATGCGGCTTCTTGCTCCCAATCCAGGTCACATTCTTTCGGAAACCATTCAATGTCAGATGGAAGCCCCATTTTGTTAGGGGGACCATGTCCTGCATCTAACAAGCCAAGGGCGCCTGCTAATGATGTCCCTGGCGCAAACTACGGAGCTGCTCAATATAATGTTACTCTAGTGCATCCATTTGGCCGCTCATACCCTCACAGTTATGATGGTAAATTCTGCTTATCTGCTAATTTTTCCAGTAATGAGATACTCTTTTATTTCCGCATCCTCTGGTGTAAGCTTGACGCTACAACCATCTGATTGTCCCCTGCCTATTGCTTGTCGTCTCTTCCTGGATTTCGAGTCACTTGTTCATGAATTTACTTGGCTATCTGTGCACTTTTGCTGCTTGGTTGATTTGGTTGTTGCACTGGACATGGAGGTTGTAACTATTGCTCAAGCTTGTGCCAACTCGAATTCTGCGAGGTAAATAAAAAAGGTTGGTTGTGTGTATTAGTGGATACATTGTAGTCATTGTAGATAGTGGTTTCCTGGGTTGGCCGTGGGGTGTACATTCCTCTTGTACTGATTGTTGACCGACAACTTTAGTTTTCCATATGCCTTCCGGCTTTCAGGAATTGCATGCCACAGTTCTAGACTTGTATCATTCCCTTTGCCCCTTCAAGCCCTAACCTCTACTTATTCAAATATTGACCCTCTCCAAATACCCAAAAAGGGGTCACAAATATTGTGTTGAAGTATACTCCCTCCGTCCTCCTTAAAACACCCAGTGGGTAATACGTGCGGAATAAGGAAAGTAAGTTGATAAAAAGTAGGCTGAGGATCATGGTTGACCTAGTGGTTTGGAAGATGTCGCGGGCTCGAATCTTCATATCCATGTCCCTACCCCCTCTAGTGTGAGAAGGAGCACCATGCTCATTGTGCTCCCGGGAGCATGGTATAATTTACCGTGAAATTAGCAAAGAGTAGGGGAGTAAAATTATGTCCCAAGATACGTGGGAGATGTTTGACGTTCAAATATGAAAATGAAGTGTTTCATGTGGTATTAGGTAGTACGGGTAGAAGTTTGTCTGGTGGAAAGGTGTGTCTTGTTTATATGGGGTGTTTAAAACTAGGGAGGATTTCGTGAACAAAAGAAATTTTGCATTAAAATTAAAATAGACCCAAAAAATCGGAAAAATTTGCCAAAAAGAACTAGAGGTAGGTTAAGGTAAATAAAATCAATATACTATACCTTTAATAGGCTACTTTCCACGCTTACGTGGCAGCCTTTGAAGGCATCTAGAGCCAAAAAATTCCACCTCATCTCCTACGTGTCGTCCCGGTGTTCGATTGCATTCTCTCTCCTCCATGTCATATATCCTTTAATATCCCAAATTAATTTAGGTGAATAAAATCCGTTGAGTTGCCTTCATAAACGTTTCAAAACACTTCAACTTATTTGAAATTAATTTTCATAAATTTCAATATTCACATCATAATTCATATTGTATAGCATCAACGCCGTACGTGACGTTCTCTGACGAGTTTTGGGGGCTTGGCCACGTGGAAAGACATGTGTCACTAGGTGATGCTTCACAACACTGTTAATATTATTTTTTTGGGCTGCCCATTTAAACGTTACGAGTCACTTCGACTTCTTAACATAAATTTCTTTAAAGTTTAATAAATTAATCATTAATCATCACCATTATTCATCATAAAAACAATATTAAATATGGTGTCACTTGGCTCTTCGTTTGCCAATTGTATCGGTTACGTTTTAATTCACATCAGTATATATATGTTATGATTTTATTTGAATTTGGTGAAAAAAATATGATTTCATGTACAAAGTTCATCAAAGAGAAATTTTTAGACATGAGAATATATATCTATATTTAGAGCGTATTTTTATGTATTTTTTGTAAGACTTTCAAATATTTATATTTTATTATCTAAGTATGATGGTAAGTTGAGAATCGATATTGTAATTGCTAATAGTTTTATTGTACATCTTTTTTTTTTCAAGATATGATCATTTTGGTCATGTTTATTATCGATATTGTGATTGACAAGTTTAATTCTATTTTCGATATAGTTAATATGTTAGTACAATTTACAAATAAATTAAAATGATCCCGTGTATTCACGGGGTCAAAAGCTATTAAAAAATTAATCAATAATAATGCTGATTTACCATACTGGAGATGGAAGATCTGGGGTCCCACCCATATGCATACGGTGATACGGTATAAACAAAACATATATATTCAAAAAATATTCATACTCTTCGCTCTCCAACTTCCTCATCACTCTTCAACCGCCACCCGCCACTTTGTAAAGTTTGTAACGACACTTGTTCTGATTTTTAAGTTTCCTCACGCCCAAATTTCTCTCTCCTGCATTCTCGCTTCTTGAACTTTAATTTCATCACTAAATTAAATCATCATCAATGCTAATTTCCGTTTTTTTTACTGGAAAATTTTGATTAATACTAGTCGAATTGCATTGATTAGGGTTTGCTTGAAGCGATTTATTGGAATTTTAGGGTTTGATTCGAAAATTGATGTGAATAGTCAGTAATTTAGGGTTTTGATTGGGTTTGTGTTGGAAGTTGCGAACTTTGGTGATTAACAATGGCAAATTCTTCACCATTGGAGCAAGCATCGGCAGACTTGAAGGTGGCGAGGCTGGTTGTGCACAAGCTTAGCGAGGCATTCGACAGTTTTCAGGTACACTCTTGCTCAATTCTCTCTCTTGCGGAACAATGGCGTAATTTGCAAGCTTCTTTCGCTAGTATTAACAAGTCATTAGAAAGTAGAGTTAATGAACTTGAGAATAAGGAGAGAGAAAACGATGTAGTTGTGAATAGGTTGCCGAAGTTTCAGGAGGAGGTTGAATTGAAGCAGAGAGCGGTTGAGTTTGGGGAGAAATCGTTGAGTGGGAGGATTTCGGAGTTGGAATTGAGACAGAATGAAGTGAAGAAGTGTTGGGAGTGATTGAGGCGCAGAGGAGAGGGATTAGGGAGCGGGAAAAGGCGGTTGAGGTGAAGGAGAGAGAGATTACAGAGCGTGAAAAGGCGGTTGAGGTGAAGGAGGGAGAGTTGGTGGATTGTTTGAAGCGAGTAGAGAAGGTTGATGAGGAAGAGGTTAGGATTAGGAAGGTCGAGTTGGAGGTGAATGAGCGCTGTAGACTTGTTGAATTGGAGGAGAGTAGGATTAGAGAGGTTGGTGAAGAGTTGAGAGTTAGAGAGGAGGGAATTGAGGAGCGTTGTGAAGCAGTTGGATTGAGAGAGGTTGGTGTTGATGAGCGCTGTGAGGCAGTTGAATTGAGAGAGAATCGAGTTGATAAGCGAAGTCAAGAGTTGGAGATGAGGGAGTCCCAGTTCAAAGAGCATGAAAGGGCGCTGATGGTGAGGGAGAGAAGTCTGAATGACCAAATTCTAAGTATGAATACTAAGGAGAAGGAGTTGGAGAAGGATTACCGAGCACTAAAGTTGAGAGAACAGGAGGTGAACGAGTTATGTAGCTCACTAGATTCTAGGGAATCTGAGATTAGTGAGAGGTTTAAGGTGGTAGAATCTAGAGAGAAAGAGTTCAAAGTAAGAGAGGAGGAGATGAAGGTCCATTGTGAGTTGTTAGTGTCAAAAGAGAAGGATGCTATTTCGCGGCTGGATGAGCTTAATGTGAAAGGGATTGAACTGGGAGCTGGTTGTAGAGAGCTCGAAGAGAGAGAGAAGGGCATTACTCTGCGTTCCGAAAGGCTTAGGGTGAGAGAGAAAGAAGTTGAAAAGCGAAGCTGTGATTTGGATCTCAAAGAGAAGCAAGTGACTGCGCTATGTGAAGCAGTGAAGGAGAAGGAGAGTGTTATGAATGAGCATTGGGAATTTTTAGAGTTGAAAGGGGTGGAGGTTGATAAGCGTGGTAAAGCTATGTTGTTTAAAGTTAAAGAAGTGGAAGAATTACAAGGAGAAGAATTTGAAGAGGGGCAAATTAATGAGGGTCTGGGAGATTTGGATTCAAATCAAGAGCAAATAGATGAACGTTGCAAAAAGATGGAGGCGAAGAGAATGGAAATCAGTGAACATCACAAGGAACTGGATATGATAGAGAAGCAGCTTAATAGGCGTAAGAAAGCTCAAGATTTCCGAGATAACCAATTTGAGAACCGTAGTAAAGGATTAGAGTTGAAAGAAAAAGAAATCAATGAACGTTACCTGATGCTGGAACAGAAAGAGAATAAATTCAATGAGCTTTCTCAAGCACTAGTCATGAAAGAGAATAAAATTACTGATCTTTCACAAGAACTTGAATCAAAAGAGAAGCAAATCAATGAGCTTACTCAAGTGCTAGCATTGAAGGAGAAGCAAAGGCAAGAACATCTTGTACGTGATCTTGGTAAAGTGCAAGAGGTGAAAGATAAGTTAACAAATGAGGAAAGCTGCAAAGCTAAGGAAGCTAAAGTGAATTTAGGAAATCAGCATTCTGGGAAACAACATCTAGACAGCGAGTGCTTAAGAGTTTGTTCAAACAATCTGAACTTGAAGGGGAAGCAATTGCCAAAAGATACTCAGGAATTGAAATCGAAATTGAACCAAACCAGTATTGAACAGAATATCCCAGCGTTGGAGGTCCAAAACGGTGATATAGCACACGGATCTTGTAACAAGCTACTTACTGAGTCTCACAAAGTAGTTGACTTAAAAGAAAATCAAGTCAATGACACAGCCCTTACGTGTGAATCAAGGTTAGTAGCAGCCAGCAGTAATGCGAGTGAAGGTGGTGCTTCCATATTTCACGCAAAGGATGGAAAAGCCTTACAGTTGTTTCTAAATGAGAGGATTGGCAAACATAAATCGTTGAAGAAAAAACTTTATAAAGTGTTTAAGATGTCGACTGACCCTGCCAAGCTGGTACTGGATGCTTTAGATGGGTTTTTTGAACCGCATATGAGCAAAGATGGTGTAGCATTTGAAGCAAGTGTTGTTAGGAGCAGTTGTTTGTTGTTACTAGAACAGTTGATGTTCATGCAATTCGAACTCAACAAAGCCGTGAAAAAAGAGGCAACAAAGGTGGCAGTCAAGTGGAGAGCGAAAATGAAGGTGCAGGGAGAGAGTGAAGTAGTTGGAGTGGCCTTTTTGCTTCTTCTGAGTACATATAACTTGAATTGTTTGGTTAAGAAGGCTGATCTCTCTAGGCTATGTGAGTTGGTTGATCAGCATAGGTTAGCGCCTTGCTTGCGGAAAAGACTAGGCATCAATCAAAGACCCAATGGTAATGTGTTAATTTTTGGCCTTCCACTAGCTTATGTTAAGTGTTCTGCATCACCTATAGTATATTCTAGCTGCTTTCTGACAAAACCCATATTTCTGGTATTTGTTCTACTGTATTCTTACATGTCTTCTTATTCGTGTGAAGTTAGACTTTTGCTATATGTTAGACTGGTTAGGGACTAGACTCTGTGCCTATGAAATACACTTAACAGCATGCGAGCCACAGACCTCATGTTCTGCACATTTGTTGTGATTTGGTCAGTGGCTGTGTTTAATTTCTTAATTTATATTCACTTGGAGCGGAAGGGCTGGTGAAAGATGAACTATTTAGGTTCAAGGTTGATGGATCCATTTAGTAGGCTGATGGAGGGGTACAACTATAAAACTTAGGCTGCACTATTTACTCAGACACGGCTGTAATTGTTGGAGATGGATACATGTTGGAGTGTCTGACACTGCTATTTTACGGAAAAAAAACTTGATTTTTTATGCCTAAAATGGAGTGTCTAGGTGTCGTGTCATGTCCAACACGCGACATGGCAGGTAAATGAAGTGTCGGAGTAACATAGAGTATTCATTGCCATGATGTTCTGGTTAAAACAACCAACTGTTAGCTCAGTGCTCGGATGGTACTGAAAAATCTGTAACTGGGGAAGTTCAGGTATATGTACTGCTGATGTTTATATTCCTGATGTCCTTTTGATATTTAATTTACTTGTTGCTTGTGGGCTGCCTCACTATAAGTGTATTCTGCTGATTCTGGTTTAGTTATGACCTTGTGGAAAGAGGGGTAAACTCTCAATTCTCGCGTAACAAATCACAGCTATCGCGTAATGCTCAATCAATTTTTTTCTCGTCCTATCAGTTGTCTCTGTTTTTTTAATTAAATTTGATGGTTGTGTTTCCTGTAATTTTTGGAGGATCTGGGGCCTCCTTTCTCGTTCATTGCATAAATAATTTTGTTCCTTTCCCGTTTATTGCATAAATAATAAGTCCGTCACTATTTTCATGTTTTCTTTTTGCTGTTATAACTCCTGTAAACTTTTTATCTCCTGTCCCATTTTTTATGCCTGGAAGTAACTTTGTTTTTGTGCTTCACTTGTTTAGGGAGCAGCAATTCGGATGGTACAATTAAGGAGCCAATTCAGCCAGCGACTGTATTGGACTCATCCTCTGTGAATAATTCTGGTGTTATTCATATGTTATGCAGAAGTATGAATGGGAATGGTTTGAGATCATATCTAATTGAGCATGTTAAGGAATATGAAGTATTACATGACAACATTCTCGACGCTCTTAGATATGCATCTGACCCTGCAAAACTTGTCCTCGATGTCTGTCAAATCTCTATGACAGATTTGGATAAGAATTTTGCTGATGATAACAACGCTTCTTGCATATTTGTATTAGAACTGTTATCAAAATTGTCCCCATCAATTGGCCATGAGGTGACAATCAAGGCAAAAATTTTTGCTGCTTTGATAAAACATAAATTGAAGGGGTGTCAAAATCCAGTAAATCATTATAGATTTTTACAGTTTCTTGCATCATACAAGCTGACAAATTTGTATGATCCAGATGAGCTTCTATCATATTTCAAAGTTCTCTACTGGGGGCCTGAAGTTTACCGCCCCAAGGAAAATGTACGTTTATGCTTTGCTTTGGGGCTCACAAAGAAAATTCCAGGTATTTTCATTGAAGTTGTTCATTTAAGTTCTTTAGCGACTTAAACGTTTTGTTATGTCATGCAGTATTATTTTAATCCATGGAGAATGATTCGTGTGGTTTTGCAATTTTAGAAATAGATGTTAGCATCACAATATTTTGTAGCTTCCATTTGTTCATCTTAATATCCACACTAGAACCTCAGCATTTGATGGTTTTGCAATTTTTATATGTTAGGACTCCATTATAGGAGGTGCAATGGGATAGAATTGGCGGCTGGGAGTGCAGTGCTAACTGCTAAGGGTGGAGGGATTGGATGAAAATAGTCAATTAGGTTTTGGAAGGGATGCATCCCTTTAAGTTGGTGTAAACATATTTAGAAAGATCACATATTTAAGGAGTATATGATTTGCTTCCAGAAAAAATTTATATTTTGTACTGTGAATATCTTTGGAAATGGAAAAGAGAAGAAATAAAGTAAAATAACAACGATTAAGGCCACAGGACGATAGCCACTGTATTCTTCCCAAATACTGTAGAAACCCTCTACTTTCTCTACATATTATCATCAACTTCTAAAAGATATATCCTGGTTGTTTGGAAAGATATGAAGAGAAGAAGTAACATTTGTTTGGCTTCTGTATTGAACAGGTGTTATTAAATCTCTTATAAACCGACAAAAGCTGCTTTCAGCAGTTAAGTTCATATGTGGATTCAAGCTATATCAACAATTTGCACCCGTCCGTTTACTGGAAACCCACTTGGAATATGTTATGAAGAAGGTGGATCAGAAACGCAAGGAGGGAACTTTTGTGGCTAAGGTATTTCCGTTGCCACATTATTCATATTGTATGAGAATCTTTATGGCTATCGTGTGTATGAATTGGAATGAAATCTGGGTTATATTAATGTCCATCCTTTTATATTTCCTGAATTGTTAACTTAACTTACAGTTTTAGTGAATCCGCTATACAATTTCTTTACTATTTGCGTCGTGGCAAAATTGTTTTAAATCACTCAGGTGCGTCTATTATCCATGGCCTGTCTTAGTTTCTTGGACTTAGGTTACACCAATCTAAAAATTCTCTTCTTTGATGATGACAATTGTTCGCAACTGAAATTAAAATAAGCTCCTACAATATCGGAACTTCAGGCCTTAAGATAATTCAAACTGAGTCGGGCATTGCCCTTAGAGATTTATTTTCTTGTATCCCTTTCACCGATTCCCTTAAGAGGTTTCGTTCTTGTAGCCCTTTTACTTTGGGGGCAGTATGTCTTGGGGGGTGATGGGGTAGGGGAAGGTGGGTAACAATTATCAAGGAAGATGGTGAGTGGCGTGAGAAAGCTCTGTTCTTTTATAGATCAGCAGCAGCCTGAATTAGGAGAGGAAAGTAAAATGAGACCATCATTGCCTTCTATATAATGGCTCTGCCACACATCCTTGTTGGTCAGAATGCATGTTTCGGATCATATAGAAATTGCATGTTACTGTTTGGTTCAACCAACTTCTAGTTCGGTTGTAACAGGTTTATGAGTTATATGAGTTGTTTACTTTGGGTTTCTGAGCTCTCATGGTCAAGTGTATTTGTGACTTTCCACAGGTTAATGCCGAAAATATGGAATCAGTGGCTCTGAAAAATATTCTTTCATGCATTTATGACTTCAAGCTTGAGTCCAAACTGCCACCCAATATCTATGTAGCACGCCTCAAGGTCTTGGAAATTGAGAAGCAAAGTAGGATTGATGCAAAATGTGGAAGGAAACGCAGTGCCAGCCCCACTCCTATGGAAACTCCATTGCAGCAGGAGAAACGTCCTAGAGTAGGTGATGTTCAGCAGTGTCCGCCTATTGCTTCTGTTCAACACTCTCAGCCTATTGATCCTGTCCAGCAGTGTCGGCCAGCTGCTCCTGTCAAGCAATGTCAGCCAGCTGCGCCTGTCCAGCAGTGTCGGCCTGCTCCTCCATCGTACTTGCCACCATATCCCACAGGAGGACATCCACCTAGGCCAGAATTCTTTGGACCCCCATACCTGCCTTTTGGCTCACATGGTGGTGGCCACGTAGTTGCACCTCCTGTAGCCCCAGGTCATTTTATGCGTCCTGCCCCTTCTGCAATGTATCCTGTTGGTGCTCCAGCACCCATTCATGGAGGTAAGGCCATCTTTTCTTTTAATCGTGTGCCTTCCAACATTTTGTGATGCTTTTCTGATGGCCTTTTGCATATCGGTGTGGTAGCTTTTAGTTCATTTCATTTCTGAGAACCTGTCTGAACATTAATCTTGCCTGCACGCTCCTTTTGATTTCCTGATGTTGTGTTCATCTTCCCCTCGGTGCTGAGCCCCATGCCCCCCCCCCCCCCCCCCCCGATTACTTCAATATTTGTCCTCGTATAGACTACAGTCACTACATTATCGCTTTTTATTCTGCCATGCTCTTCTCATGAACTTATCCAAACCTATAGTTTTTCTGATGAATCTCATAAACTGTCCATTACTCTATATTTTGGTTAGGCAATGATCAAGCTTGGACAATGCCAAATCGTGGAGCTTTCTAATTTGCTGAGCATATACTCATACGAAGACTCTTGAGATCTGGACGAAATCTAGCGAGCTTAAACTGGAAGATTGGGGATCAGAGGTTGCAGCAGACCAGCAGTGTATGTACATTGTACATATGTCTGTGTCGATGTCATAGAACTTTGAAGATGTAGAGTGATACTGGTGTTGTGTGTACGTCCTGTACGCTTTCTTCCTTTGATTATTTGACAAGATGAGAGGTAAAATAAAGGTGTGGGGGTAGACGGTAGTAGCCAAGATCTTGTAAATTGATTCTTGTGTAGGGAACTTTCGTTGTAAATGGTAAATACTCCGTATATGTTACGTAAATTGATTCTTGTGTAGGAAAGTCTCACTCCAATGCACCGGTGTTTACATACTCCAGTCTATTCATTTCTTCGCTTATCACCCTACCATGTGGAATAGTAAAGTGTTTTCATCTTTAAGAAAAATGTTAATAATTTAATTTACTATTTCAAGTAAACGGTAGGAAAAATAGCCGCAGAGGATCTCGATCCTAAAAAAGCAAGCTTAATGAAAAGCGTTAAATAAATTATCATGTGTTATACCATTATACTTATACTCCAGTTTTAGAGTCTTGTGTTGTGTGTTTATATTGTCATTATTTTTGTTTTCATATTCATTCCGATGCTTCATTATGAATAATAAAAGTATAAAAGCTCTCGTGTGTTTGTTTCATGGTTATTTTTGTTTTCGCACCCGTTTTTCCGGAAGTTTCCGCAGAGGACTTCGACAGCTTCATTATAAAAGTATAAAAGTTCTTGTGTGTTAGTATATAGAGTGATTCTACAATGGCTACCAACCCTATGAGGTGCCCACAACCATCATCATAAGTCCCATATATTTCTGACAACCATCTTCAACTTCAACCCTCCTTCATCCTCTCTCTCAGATGACAACCGCCAGCAACCACCCCATCTCAGCCATACACCGCCTCCACATACAACCCCGCCTTCATGCACAAGATTGAGGCTTTTGCCGTCCATATTCAGCACTAGGCAACCCTATGAGGTGCGTTGTCCATTACAGCTACGTTGTGTGCGGTGGTTGTGGTGGTGAGAGTAGAGGTGGTGGTGGTGAGAGTAGAGGTGGTGGTGGTGGATGATGCGTGGTGGTTTCTACTTAGGGAAAAATTAGTTACTAAATAATTTTTTATTTATTAATATCCTAATTAATTAAGAGTGAATTAAATTATTAATAATTTTATTTGGTCAAATTTTACAATGGCTACCAAACGTGGGTAGCTATTGTAGAATTAGTATATGTTATATGCGTTTGTTTCATCGTTATTGTTTTCGTATCCGTTACGAATTTCCGATGCTTCATTATACTTCAGTAGGACTGTACGAGTAAAGATAATAAAGACGCCTCACCAAGATGAACATAAATGACCGTGGAGTTTAACTTATAATACAAGTTGGTGCCACAACAAAAACAGTACTTCACCTTTTCTGCACCAGTCAGCAGAAACACCACTCCTACACTCTTCCCTCAATTTTTCACCCCTAAATCAATTTTATTCGATTCTCTGACATTGCATTTTCTAGGGTTTACAAAATATTTCGGCCAAAATTTAACGGCGAAAATGTCGCCGTCGACGGAGCACCGACCTCCTCCTCCTCCTCCGTCTTCGTCGGAGCTCCGGCAAGTAAGTAAAGTAGTTAGCGACGCTAGTGAATCTTACCGTTCTTTACAATCGCAATGTTTTTCTGTAATTTCGCTGTATCATCAATGGCGGACATTAGAGAGTTCGTTTAGTACAGTTCACGCTTCTTTAGAAAGTCAAGCGAAGGAGCTTGAGAGGAAGGAAATGCAGGTAGCGGCGTCGCGGAAGGCGGTGGAAGTTGCGGAGGAGGAGGTGGAGTTGATGCGGAAATCGTTGGAAATGGAGGAGGAGAAGTCAAAGGAGCGGACTTTGACGGTGGAGAGAGAAAAAACGGAGGAGAGAAAGAGGGAGGCGACGGTGGCGGTGGCGGAGGAGATGGAAGTTGAGGAGCGGCGGAAGGCGGTGGAGGAGGAGGAGAGTAGGGTGTGGAAACGGTGTTTAGAGGTGGACGAAAGAGAGAAGGAGGTGGCGAAGCGTGTCGAGGCGCTGCGGTTGAAGGAGAGGCAGAATGATGAGCTTTCCGAGGCTATCCAGTCGGAAGAGGATCGGATTGTTAAGCTGTCTATGGAATTGGAGAGAAATCGGAAGGGAATCGAGGAGCGTTTCGCGGTGGTGGAGTCCAAGGAGAGGGAAATCGAGGGGCGGTTGAAGGTAGTGGAGGTAAAGGAGAAGGTAATCGAGGAGCGTTTTGAGGTGGTTCCGTCTGAGGGGAGGGGAATTGAGGAGTGTTGCGTGGCGGTGAAGTTGAAGGAGAAGGAAATTGAGGGGCGGTTGGAGGTGGTGAAGTCGAGGGAGAAGGGAATTGAGGAGCGGTTGGAGGTGGTGGCGTTGAAGGAGAAGGAAATTGGGGAGAAATTGGGGGCTGTGGATTCGAGGGAGAGGGGTGTCGAAGAGAGGTGTAGAGTGGTGGAGTTGAAAGAGAGGGAAAGTATGGAGAAAATTGGTGAGCGTTGCAGAGATGTGGAGGTGAGAGAGGCGAGGATTGAGGAGCGTTGTAATGCTGTTAAGTTGCAGGAGGATGGGGTTGCGACGAGGGTAGCAGAGTTGGTTAGGAAGGAGAAGGAAGCTGATGAGAATTCCAAGGCAGCGGAGGTGAAGTTGAAGGAAGTTTACGGGCTTTGTAAGGTGTTGGAGCGGAAGGCAAAGGAGATTGGTGAACGCTCTAGTGCTGTTGAGGCGGAAAAGGATAGGGTTGGGATGAAATGTGCTGAGTTGCTTAGGAGGGAAGAGCTGGTCAAGTCGAAAGAACGAGACTTTGATCTACGTTTGCTGGAGTTGGGATTGAGGGAGAAGCGGATTGAGGCAGCGGAGGTGAAGTTGAAGGGTGTTGGTGGCCGTTATGAGGCGGTGGAGGAGAGGGAGAAGGAAGCTGAGGAACGTTGTAGGGTTGTTCAGGCGGAAGAGGATAGGGTTAGAAAGAGGTCTGTTGAGTTGGTTGAAAGAGAAGGGCTGGTTGAGTCGAGAGAAAGAGACGTTGATCAACGTGTTCAGGAGTTGGAATTGAGGGAGAAGCAGATTGAGGCAGAGAAGGTGAAGGTGAAAGATGTGGGTGACCGTTGTGAGGCGGTGGAGAGGGAAGTTGCTGAACGGGTTAAGGTTGTTCAGGCGGAGGAGGATAGGGTTGGGAAAAGGTCAGTGGAGTTGCTTGAGAGAGAACAGCTGGTTGAGTCGAAAGAAAGAGACTTCAATCAACGTTTTAAGGAGCTAGAATTGAAAGAGAGGCAGATTGATGAGCGTTGTAAGGTAGTGGAGGCCAAGGAGATTCAAGATCATGAGGGGGGCAGAGAAATTGAAGAGGAAAAGAGGAGATTGAGTGAGCGGAATGCAGAACTAGAGAAGCGAAACAAGGAGCTCATTGAGCTTTCCTCGAGGTTGGACTTCAAAGAGAGGCATATAGAATGGTGTATGAAGGAGCTAAAGAAGAAAGAGAAAGGGGAAGCTCTGAAATTGAGAGAGAGGGGAAGTGGCGTGGGGTGCCGAGACCCTGCATTGGAAGAAAGAGAGAGGCAAGTAAAGCAGTGGTGTAGTGAGATGGAGTCGAAACAGAAGGAAATTGAAGGGCTTCTGTGTGACCTAGCGTTGAGAGAAAACAAACTGAATGAGCGCTCTCAAGCATTGGATTTGAAGGAGAAGCTAGTTGATGAGCATTGTATGGCAGAGGAATTAAGGGAGAAAGAAACTGATGAGCGATGTCAGGAGTTTGAACTGGAAAAAAGCCGAATCAGTAAGCAGCTTGTAGACTTGGAGAGACGGGAGAGTGAGATTAGTGAGCGTCTGAAAAAGGTAGAGTCGAAGGAGAGACTAATGGATGGGTTTGAAGTGGAAAAAATCCGAATCATTAAGCAGCTTGTAGAGTTGGGGAAACGGGAGAGTGAGATTAGTGAGCGTTTGAACGAGGTGGAGTTGAAGGAGAAACAAATGGAAGAACGTTCTCGAGCACTGGATTTGAAAGAGAAGAACGTTGAACTGAATAAAGGAACAGATTTGAGACAGAAATCGATTAATGACCGGTGTCAAAGGAACATATTTGAAGAGAACCGTCTCAGCAGGCTGCGTATGGAGTTAGAGCGGAGGAAGAGGGAGATTGATGACCGCTGCAAGGCCCAACAGTTGGAAGATCAGCAGTTATTGAGCGTTCTGACATGTTACAGGACAGAGAACGGCACATAGCTGAGCGTTTGCGAGAACTGAACCTAACAGAAATGAAGGTGAAAGAGATTAGCGCTGGTTATGAGAAATTGGAACAGGACAGGAAGCTAGTAACTCAGTTTTCCGAGCAGATAAACTTGCTAGACAAGTTAGTGAAAGAGAAAGATGCAGAGTTAGACGCCAAGGTGAAGCATATCAATGAACGTTTCAGTGTGCTGGGTATGAAAGAGCTGGAGAATTATGAGCAATGTGAAGCTTTGAAATTGAAACAGATCAAACTTGAAGAACTTGGTAAAGAATTCGGCTTGAAAGAGAAGCAAATCGCAGAAAGATGCTTAGCTATTGAAGTGAAAGAGAAGCAAATCTCTGAAAAATGCTCAGCTGTTGAAGTGAAAGAGAAGCAAATCGCAGAAAAATGCTCAGCTGTTGAAGTGAAGGAGAAGCAAATCGCAGAAAAGTGCTTAGCACTTAAAGTGAAAGAGAAGGAATTCATTAAGCGTTGCAAAGAACAGGATGAGACAGCAATCAATGATTGTAGGATGATGGAAACTGAGCAGCTGCTTAGTGAATTGAGAGCTAACGATGGCGAAACTCTGCAGATGCATCTGAACGACAGGGTTGATGAACACTGTTTCATGGGTGAAGCAGTATTCAAGGCGCTCAAGAAGTACAATGATCCACCCGGCTTAGTATTGTCTGCTCTAAAAGGGTTTTTCCCACCACATTTGAGGAAGAACAATGTGGTTTACGCTACCAGGGCTGTAAGGAGTAGCTGCGTATTATTGTTGGAGCAGTTGATGAACATGAAACCTGAAGTGAGCAAGAATGTGAGGAAAAATGCTGAGGAAATAGCCGATGTTTGGAGGCAAAAAATGCTAGAAAAGGGAGAGAGCCGCAGTGTGGTACTGGGATTTTTGCTGTTGGTGTCTGCTTTTCGTTTGAAAACGCAGTTTGAGAGAGATGAGCTGAATAGGCTGTGGGATATCGTCAATCAGCACAGATTAGCTCCTCAGTTACGTTTTGAACTGGACTTGTTCGAAGAGTGCGAGAGTAAGCTTCCTGTTATTTCTTCTGTTTAGATAGCTTGCTTACTGCACATATTTTCGCTAATGACATTGTCCGTGGTCGGTGTTAGATTCTTGCCATTTTTCGTTGCCTTTTCCGTTTTGAGTAGTAATGAAAGATTTGGAGCTCAATTTTGGATGGGAAAAATCTTGCTCTTTTAGGTAAATGATTTAGACAACAGTTATTGCAGAGTAGAAATATAGACAACAGTTGTTAAATTTGTACTGCCGCCACTCTCACCATTGCCACCACACTTTCTGGTATAATTGCACCGTTTCTGGAGGAAACTTTTAACTTCAGCTATCACCATAACCATTAACTGGCCTTGGCAGGCCTTCTCTGTTTTACACTTGGTTTATGCTCATTTCGGCCTTGCTGTCCTGAAATTTCTTGCTCATGCATGTACTTGTGATGATGGTTTCAGTACAAAGTTTTGACTCGCCATTGTTTAACTTAGTAATACATAGTGTCATAGTCACATTGTTGGTTTGTTCTTGTAGATTGTAAATTCTGAGTTGTGTCTATATGTGGCTGCTTAACTCTTCTTTCCATTGACAGCTATTTTATTCTTACTTGCCTTAACTGGTGCTGCCAGAAGCCCAGAATTATAAACTTTTGCTCTAATTGTATAGGATTTTGCTCGTCCAGCATTCAGGTGTCTGAGCCGACATCTTGTAATGGCATGCTTAAATCTGTTTCTGAGTTCTGTTCAGCAAATCCTTTTACTACCTAGCTATAATTACTATTTACTAGTATATTGTAACAAAAAAAAAACTATTTACTAGTGTATGATTGAGTCTTTAAATTCTTTCTATTTTGAGATATTTTGGTTGTTTACGGTACATTTAAATCCCTTCCCTCTCTGTGGTACATTTAAATGCCTTCCCTCTCTGTGTTTCTCTTGGATAACTACTACTGCATACTTTTTTTTTTGATAAGTATAACTACTACTGCATACTTTCAGATGCTTTCTCAATCCACAACTACGTTCTTATGTCTGTTTTTCCTTCTTTTGCGTGGTTTACTTTCCTTAGAAAGCAGCATGGTCTCACTATCAGAGATCGGGCAACATCCTACAGATGAAGTGAATATTTCTAGTGACCTTGAATCCGCCTGCAAATATATGGATGCAAATGGTTTAAGGTCTTATCTCAACGAGAACGTGATAGATTACAAGTTATTTCCTCAAAAGATTGTGGAAGCTCTCAAGTCCGCACCAGATCCAGTAAAGCTAGTCTTTAAAGTGCTTCAGTGCTTTAATCTACCACACGCGAGCTTGGCTGACAAAACCAGCTGCATATTTTTGTTAGAGCAGCTAATCAAGCTACAGAAGCATCAACCCAGTCGCAGCCCACTTGGTATGGTAGAGCGGGTGTTGAATCCACCATTACAAATAACACAAGATATGAAATTCAATGCCCTGGCACTTGCCTCTGAATGGAAAAGCAGATTAGCCAAGGGAGGTTTGAAACATTTGGAGGTTTTTGGCTTCTTGCAGTTTCTGGCAACCTACAAGTTGACATGCTTTTTTGATGAGGATGAGCTTCTTCAGATGTTTAAATTACTTTACGGTGCACTACCGGTCTACTGGTCTGAGGAAAACCCACGATTGTGCCGTTCACTAGGATTGACTAAGAGGATCCCTGGTATTTTTCTGCCTTTCTCTATGTCGTGTGTGCCTGATTTAGATACTAGTTCCAAACACCCGCACTTGGTCTACCATCGGTTTTCCCACTGTGTTTTCACTGATAGAATTCTGATGAAACACTAGATGTACATTCCTTTTTGTAGAGAACACTAGATGTGTATATGAGGTTATGTTACTTCGACATCCCATATACATGGCGTGTCGCCTGCCCAACACAACACTTAGACACTCGATTTTAGTCCAAAATATGAAATTTTTCATAAAATTGCCATTTCGGACAGTATTCTGACACTTTTAGCAGAGTCTTTAACATTGATTTCAGGAATCTCAATGAGACAATATGTTAGCTGCTAGCCTTGGTGATCATTGAACAGTCCAGTGAAATTATGCTTGCAACTAATGACTTTATGTAAATTGGCTTTGTTGTAATAGCTTGTGTAAATTATCCTGTTTATCAATGCTTGGGATGAGCGCACTTGTAACTGTTTTCTGAATAAAATCTTTGTTACTGTTTATATCCAGTGGCTTGTCTTCTTTTTCTTATTTACCCATTGGTGATGTCATTGAACAGGTCTCATCAAATCTCTGGTTCAGGAGGATCGCCGACTTCAGGCAGCTAAGTACATATGTGCATTTATGGAGGAACCCCATTTCTCATTAGCTTCACTACTGAAAGATCATGTGAAGTTTGTCCAGCAAAGAGTTGACAACATGAGGGGGGTGTCAAAGGACAAAAATGCGAAGAAGGTTAGTTTCGTGTGACCTTTTCTTTAGCTCTACCCATTGGAAACCTGCCTATAATCTGTGACTTCTGCATCTATTACCGCCTGTCAATGGTGCCACAATATCTTTTCGAGTTATCGTGGACCTCAGAAACATCATTTTTCTCCCTAGGTTGCATGCTTGGCTTAGTGGTTGCTTTTTTTTTTTTTTTGCTTGCCTTGGTATTTCATATAAAACGATTTTCAAAATGTAATGCTTAATGTGCCTGAATGTCTGAAAGCATGGTCGCTTAATTTGTGTTGTTCTATTTGTTAGTTGAGTATGCTAGACATTACTCAAGCTGAGTAATGCACTTGGCTTCTTTGCAGCTTAAAGCAAATTTTGAGTTAATTCATCTCAAAGAAGTAGTTCAATACATCAAAGAGTACAAGCTAGAGCATGAATTTTCACCCACTGCCCTGGAATCAGACATCAAGGAGTTGGAAGTGATGATAGCAGACTTAACAACTGTCACAACCGGAGAGGAAGAGAAACTTACGAAACTGCCTGTCATCAAGATGCCGAAAAGAGACAAGGCGAAAGTTGACCGTCCAGAAGTTTTGGAAAAGGAGATTTTGAAGAACCGTTCTGCCTCCTCAAAAGACACGACAGAGAAGAACAGCTCCTTTCTGGCCGCTCGCTCTGACAGTGAGCTAGACTCACATGGAAAGAAGCGTCATGCCAGCCCCCCCACCTCGGAGTGGATTGAGCAAGAAAAGCGCCCGAGAGTAGAAGCTCTCAAGTCTCCTGTTCGACCCAGTGTTTCCTTCAAAATACCCTCAGCTAAAGGCCCATTTTCACCAAAACAACCTGATGCTATGTTACCGCGCCAACTGCTACAGCCTTGTCCACTCAGTTCTGCAGGCCTTGCTAAGCCAAGTGAACATAGTGCACAAAGTCATGGAACATCACCTACTACAAAGAGCACAAGCACCAATGCCGCCCAGCCTGGTGCCATTTACAATGTTGCAGTTGCACCCTATGGTATAAATAAAGCCCTTGATCTAGGTTTTGAATCAAGAATTATGGAGTATTGTTTTTCCTTCTCGTAATATAATCGCTACTCGTCTAATTGGTATGGGCATTTTGTTTACTTTCAGGTGGGGAGAACACAGCAAGTAAGGCAAAGGAGTAACAAATCTGAGTTAGGGCAAATGCTAACACAACAGCCCAGGATGCATATAATGACTTCTCTAACACACGATGTTTAGCTTGTAAAATAGTGGTACATGCTTCTTATTAATCGGGGCAAAATGTATAGAAAAAACGCCTGTTCTGTATGCACGTATGAGGGAAATGTATATTCTCTCCGTTTTCTTTTGTTAATGGTTGATTCAACTGATTCGTTGAATCAAACGTTGACAATTTAAAGGAATGCAATGGAGTTGTAATCCCAGCTTGAATTCACTTCCCACCCTTTCTCATCTCCCCTTCTCCTCAACCCCTATTGTTGTCCGACTTGTCCCTTGTCTTCAATCTGCAGTGATTCTTACACCCAAGATTGCCGCCTTTTCTTAGTCTCTCTACTCCCCCTCGTTTACGCCATAGTTTTGCCTACAACGGCCATCTTTGACAACACCGGTGAAGCATTCGCCCAGTGGTCATAAGTAGGACTGGACCAAGGCTCGGAAAAATGTGGACCGAGGACCGGACCTAATGGCCCTCGGTCTGGTCTGGTCCCATTGAAAAATGCGGACCGAGAAGATTTTTCCAAAAAAACTTGGACCGAGTTTTCGGTTTCCGGATCAAACCGGTCCGTCCAGTCCGGTTTTCGGTCCGTACCGAGTTTTTGCTCTCCCCTAGTCATAAGTGGCAATATGGCTGGTGCGACAGTCTAAGATAACTGGTGTTTGGCCGGAGTCTAGTGAGTGTAAAAGGGGAGAGTATAAAGGTGGCATGAGACAAGGATATGCTCATTTACAATAGTGGAGTAGAGCTGATTAAATAGATTAAAAAAATATGGTCCCCATACTATGCTAATAATGATTTTGGACTATAGTATGACATTGGAATTTGGAAGGTGGTCTGCACGTCATGAGGTAAAACTGTGACTAGGAAAACACATAAACTTTTGATTTGAAAGGTACAAATGTACAATCGGGCTATGGAATCTGGACAAGTTAAAGGGGGGATCGGTATTTGAACATCCGCCACCTTAGATGCGCTCTGGGTAAACCCCACGGCTATACCCAACACCCTACAAGGATGTAATTAACTACTAAAAATTGCAATTAGCTATTAGAAATGAGAACTAGAAGTCTCTCTACATACTCCTATTTCAACGACTCCCTTCTATCAAATGGGTATAAATTAATTCAAATTACTAGAGATATAATATACCACAATTCTGTGTTATAAAATGACTTTTTTTATATAATCGAGTTAGAAATTTCTAAGACGTTACTCCATTTTAATATTTACAGCTCACACTCAACCTACACCCCCTATCGTTAATATCCAAGTAAAAATCATACCTTTATTAATCATGCACAAAATGAAACCATCCAAGATTCAATGGATATAGTACTTTATTTAATAATTTTATTTGTTGGTGTGATTATTAGTAATTACTATAAACGGCAAATTTGGAGAGAAAAAATACAGAGTTTTCCTTCATCATCACGCTTTTCAGTTTTCATCACACTTTCAGACACCTCTCAAATCTTACACAAATAATAATAATAATAATAAAAAAAATAACTAAAAAATAAATAAACTTCATTTTCTCTCTCTTACACCTCCCATGGCGGGAACTCTACAACATCAATACTAAGTACTAACCAACATTTCCCCGCCGTAAAGTTCACGCTACTAAATTTCTTCAATTTAACACCGTTACAACGTCGATGCCGGCGTCTTTGATCACCGGCGACGGAGAATCAACGGCGAATAACCTGAAAACCGTCGGAGAAAAGCGGGAGAGGATGCGACAAACCCTAGAAAACATTCAATCACAATCGAACTCGATTTTACACCTCGCACTACAATGGAAGGAATTAGAGGACTATTTCGACGCCATGTTCGCCGCATCAGCAAAGCGTGAGGAAGAAGTCGACCTAAAAAGCAAGCAAAACGACTGGAAAATAAAGTACTTGAAGAAAAAATCGATCGACATTGAGGAGAAAAAGGCGGAGTTGAAGGAGAGCTTGGAAATGGCAGAGGAGAGGTGTGCGGAGGTGGACGAGATGTACGAGGCGATGAGGGAGAAGGAGAGGCGTGTTGAGGAAGATTTCGAAAGCTTGAGGTGTAAGCTTGAGAGATTGAGAGAGGATAAGAGGGAATTGAAGAGGTATTTCAAGAAAAAAGAGTTGAAATTGGAATCGAAAGAGTTGTCGATTGAGAATAGAGAGTATGAGGTTGAGTTTAGGGCTGAGAAGTTGAATTCTATCGAGCGCGATTTGTTGGAAAGGATTCAAGAGATTGAGGAGAGGGAGTGGAAGATTGAGTTGAAAGAGAAGGGGATTTGTGATAAGAATGGTATCTTGAAGGTGAAGAATGAGGGTTTTGGTGAGAAAAGTGATTATGCTGATATTAGGTTTAATATTGTGATGAATGGGAAGGATTTAATAAGGTTTTTGAGTGATCGGGTTGATGATCATGAGAAATTGAGGGATGAGGTTACTAGGGGAATTGGGTTGTCAGCTGATCCTCCAAAGTTGGTATTGGATGCAATTGAAGGGTTTTACCCCGAAAAATTTCGAGATTCCGATGTGGGTTTTGTGTTGAGTGTTGTGAGGAAGAGTTTTGTGCTGTTGTTGGAGCAATTGTATGAGTTGAAGGCGAAAATTAAGGCTCATGTGAAGGTGAGGGCAATTAGGGTTGCAATGGAATGGAAAGAGAAGATGAATGTGGGTGATGCTAATGGTGATGGTGGATGTTGTTTGGAGGTGGTGGGGTTTTTGCAGCTTGTGGCTACTTATGGATTGTTGTCTGAGTTTCATAAGGAGGATCTTGTGAGGCTTTTCGAGTGTTGTTCTAGGCATGATCGAGCCCCTGAGTTGTGTCGTAGTCTTGGTTTGGCTGATGATGTTCATGGTGAGTGTCTCCTAAATTGGATGAATGTGCCTCTATATTGGTTCTGTTTCGATTGTGTTATGTTAAGAACTTAAGATGTGTTGATCTTCATGTCGAATTTTTGGTTTAAATAACTGCCTTATTCATATTTATGCATAGTATTTCATGTTTAGTACAGCTTGTGTTTTGACTTGTTCTTCATGGTACAACAGTTTCATGAATAGTTGGTGGTTTTTCGGGGTCAGAAAATTCGTGTTTGGAGATTGGTTTGCTTTGTAATGTTGTTGATGTCTTTGTTATGAGTGTGAACCATGGGATTATGGGAAGGATCTCATTGAACCTGCCTTAAATGTGAATGAATTTATGCTATACAAAGTCATGTGTCGAAAGTTATCCGATAGGAAGTCATGTGTCATGCAGCGTAGGTTTAATCAATCAAGCTAAGCATGCTTTCTGCTCTGCTTAAGATCTCCATATTGTCCATCTTTACACTTTGCAAAAGCTTAGGTGCGGCTATGTAGCTGGTAATGGCATTACTAATACCCTGGTGCAGTGGTACTAGACAAGCTTTAAGCTATCCTTGATTGTTCCATATCGTTTTAGTTTGATCTTTGCATGAACATTAAGGCTAACAAGCTCTTGGCTGTGTAACTGGTTTGATTCAAAGTACGAATTCTGAGGTCTGAGTTCTGAACTCTTAAAATTAAGCCGGAGTTTTACTGAAGTACGAGACATGTGTTCTAATTTGTGACCACTGAATAGAGGAGCTTGACAACCTGTTAGCTGTTTCTTGTTCCGTAAGATATTAGCTTGCTGTGGGGGGGGGGGGGGGGGGGGATGACCTCAATGGAAAGTTTGAAACCATCTATGGTAACAATCTAGATTCAGTTCCCTAATATCTGCGCTGGGTACTGCTTTTTGCTTCTTTCTTGTTTCTCTGTAAGTAGTTGTGACTGTCAGTTCCTGAATGTGTCATGCTTACTAGGAACTGCCTCAGGCAATATGTTTTTCTGGACATGCTATCTCTATGCTTCTACTACAGAGAAGATATATAGGAATGTGAAAATGATGTTTGCACGGTCACGTGATGTTATATCATCTAAGCTTTTCTCATCTTTATATTCAAATTTCAAGATAACCAGGAGAAAATAAAAGGAAGTCACATATTATCCACGACCATGCTCTTAAAAGCATGTATATAAGACCTGCTAAATTCAAGTCTCTCATATAGAAGATAGAGACAATGCCACCCTCAAACCATTTGGTATGTGTCAGCAAACAGTTTAGTCTTGATAAGGTAAACCGCGTTATTTGTGGAAGGTTTGTTGTAGAAAAGAAAATAATGTCAAAGGGGCGTCTCTGTTCTGTCACGGAAGTCTATCTTGAGAAGACAAGAAACTGGATAGATATCTACTACTAGTTATATTTCTTCTGTTGAACTTGACGAAATGCCAGACCTTTCTTCTCCACCTCTCAATCTCATTATACTTCTACAAATTACTTTTCCTTGGATCTTATATGTAATTTTCTCTTCTTGCTTTGTGTAATAGCCTTTCAGAGTACATCATAAAATCTTGGGAGTTTTAAAGTATATGATGCACTACATTTTGTTCTGACCTGAATTAATTACTGATACTGCAAACTGTTTTATCAATGTCTTGTAGAAACCTTATAGTTCTTCCAGTTTTAGACCTTCTTTTTGTGCCTGCCGTATATCCACCCTAAAGTTGCATCTCTACCATATTCTTTGCCTTGTGTTTCCTTTTCTCTTTTTTTTTTAGCCGTGTTGTATCGCCTGTGATCTGTAAGGCTGTAAGTCTCGATACTTGGCACCTCTATTCAGAAAAGGTTCTACTTGTTTGCTATAAATGCTGCTGAATTGCTGAAAATAACAATGCAACCTAACAAAACCATTTATGGTAAGGAAGTAGTCTTTGCATTTTTGGGTTATTTGAAGTTCACTTGTCTTAAATCTTAATTGAGTTACTCTCAGCTGATAACATACATTAGTATCTTGTAATACATTATCTGGTGGCATCATTTGGTTTGATATATACAGATGTAAATTAAGTACAGGCATTGAAATGCTACAGTTATTTCCTGAGTTGTCACTTAATCTTTATCATGGCTCAACTAAAGAGCATTCTGTATATTTTCTGATAGTTATTTTTTACCTTACTTTTTCCTTCTTGCTACAGATATTATCAAAAACCTTGTTCACCGAGATCAGCAAATTGAAGCTGTAAGGCTAATTTACGCATTTGAAATGGCCAACATTATTCCTCCAGTGCCCCTTCTGAAAACCCACTTGAAGTCTAGTTTCCATAATGCTGAAGAACTGTATGAAAATGGGAATGTGACCCAGGAAATGCAGGTAAATTTGGCTCTGTAAATATTTCTCTACAGCCATGATTGTCAGTCTGCTGTTTTACTGAAATCTTGTTTGCAGATCAAGTGTATAGATATGAAGCTAGCTGTCCTGGATTCTGTTGTCAGATGCATCAAGGATTGTGATCTCGAATCTAAATACTCTGTTCGAGAGCTTGAGCATCAAATTTTGAAGCTCAAAATACAAAAGAAGAAATGTAATCCACCAGTTTCTGATTCCAAGGCAAAGATAACAATACAGAATGAGGGACTTTGCATTTCTCTTCCACCTTCCTCATCTTCAGACAACCAGACAGCCTTCTCTAACCGTACGAGTCTTGATAAACCCGTGACTTCTACTCAAAGCCAAAAGCACTCCCATTCCACAGTTGGTGCAGATACACACTATGATCCTGCTGTTGCTGATGAAGCACCTGTTACTGACAATTTTCAGGGTTCCTCCCTCACTGAGAGTTCATGCATCAGCTATGCCTCTGGAACTTCTCCTGGCTCTACACCTTGGACAGACCTGATGAGCTCTCGTTCTTCGCTTCCCCAGGCACGCTCTTCCAGCCTAGATGCAGAAACACAAGACAATCGTGGAGGTAAACGCCCTCGTTTGGCATCTGTTGTGGTTGGGAAGGATTTGGAAAGAGAAAATTCGCCACCTGCATACGAATGGCCTGCTGCATATCAACAGCTGCAAACCCCTGTGTATTACTATTTGGACAATTCTACTAAAAGTTGGGCCTGTGGTGCTTATTCTCTAGCTCCTCATTATCCTTACCCTTTACCGACCTGATGCTGTCGCTTGCTGATCCTTTAGGCTTGGAAAACGAGAGGGATATCGTCTCTGTACATCAGTCTGGGAGCGAGGATCTTGTTGTTTGTAGAGTTCTATGGATTTATGTAAGCACTATGTGTCTATGTCTTCCTGATCATCACTGCCGTGTAGCTTTTGTTTTAGCAAATATTGTTCATTGTTGCTAGTTTCTTCTGTTGTAATCTACAAGTTTGCAATTGTTGTTGGCTATTGTGGAAATGGAATACTAGAATTCAGTACTGACTACTGATGCTTGTCATTGTGTCAAAAAAATAGGGAGTATTTCAACTAATGCTCTGAAATGTGGAGTTGGTTGTAGACTTGTAGTTATGATTGAACTAAGTTTAAAACATCGCGTTTTTTTTTTTTTTTTTTTTTTTTTTGCGTAGTTAAATTTTGATAGTAACAATTGCGCAATTGAATTTCGACAGTAACAATGTAATGGATTGCGCTGAAGTTGAATGTACTATATATGAAAGTTATACTTGAGTTCAGCCAAAGGTCGCAACTCATACGGTGTAGTACATTGTTTTTGATATTTGTGTGCAATATAGCTTCCCGACTATAGTAGTTGGCCAACGATATCTCCGACATGGACTGGGCCTAAAAATAACAAGTACTTGAAGTGGGTTCTTGTGAATTTATAGCCCGAAACTCCATTAAAAAGAAAACTGAAAAAGACCATACCATACAAAATTCTTTCTTCCGGTTTTCTCCCTAGGCCAACTCCCACAGAAGCAATCCCAGCAAAAACCAGACTGAAAAATCAAGAATTTACAAGACCAAAATTTTACTGGGTAAGTTCCCTATTTCCAATTGCTGTACTTAAATTTCCCGCCCCACCGAAAAACCAATGTAAAATCATGCTGCAATAAAAACTTCGTTAGATTCTGCTTGAAGCTTCTGTATGTATGAACTACTCCATTCAGTTGAATTCTAATAACACTGTATTAGTCTTTTACCTGTTTATATGCAAACCCAGTTTATAATACAGTATAGCACGAACAATAAAATTACCCAGTTCCTAATTATTATAGCTTTTACCTGTGGAATTTATTACCTAAGCTGATTAACTATGTGATTATGTATGAGGGTTTGTCCAACACATTGTTTTATGATATTGCGAATTTGGGTGCAAATCATATTACTAGCGTGCTTGAGCGAGAGTAGTAGTAGGATGGATGACCCTCTTGAGTAGGCCTCCGTGTTTGGGCGAGAGTAATAGTAGGATGGGTGACCTCTTGAGACGACCTCGTGTTATGGTACTGATATTCACATCGGTAAAATAAGTGATGAAGAGATAGGTTTATAAGCTAGTGGGCTACTTCACTCATTGCCAATTTGTTTTTGAGATGGAACCTCACTAGTCTTGTGGTCTATCTTCTCCTATGGGCCTGCTGCGCGGAGCTAACATCTTGGATATCCAAACAGTCGATGATCAAATTAACTTAAATTTGATGTTCTCTTTTTTACCAAAAGTAAGGGGTAATTTTTTGTGTTAGATTGTGGAACTCTAGTGCTAGAAAAACCCGGTTTTGGGCCTGATACAATGCTCTTGTTAATGATTTGAATGGGAAGGAGGGTGAGTGGTGGTAGAGGACTCTTGTTTCCTCTTTGACAAATGTGATATTTTCGTGATCGTTGTGGAACAGTGTCGTTGTTGTTAGTTGTGAGGTTTTGTGCACTATGGAAGACTCAAGCGGAACGGGTTTTCATTGTTGTTGTTGGGGAAGGGGGGTTCTATGGTATTGCTGGCTTTTCAGCTGTGAGTAGGTGGTCTAGTAGTTCTGGCGTTCTGCTAGCTATAATTGAACTACCATATCAATTTTTGTTTGTTGGGCAAACAATTGTAACTGATGTCTACAATGAATGTGGAAATGTTTTGTGATATAAAGGTCGGTCCAATAGATTACAGTACTAGAGTTTGGGTTGATAGTGGCCCTTGGGTTGTACTCGACTTAGCTGCTATAGATTTCATAACAGCGACCAATTAATATATTTTACAGAGGTTTTGACGTCAAAAAAAAAAAAAGGTTTTGTTCTACTAACCTATTCATTGACATTTGCTATGGTTTTGCTACAATTATTATCTAGGCTGATATATTTTTATCACCGAGCATTGTGCATTTCTGGTGATTTAGATGTCGCACAATGGAATGGAAATGAATGAGAAGTTGTCTGGCTATCAAGTTGGCCCTGTGCCAACGGTGATCTACATTCCTGACTTCATCAATGAAGCTGAGCAAACCCAGTTATTAAAACATGTCTAGCTCCTTTTCTTTCTCTTCCTTTTTATGATTTCTGATTCACTTGGGACTTCATCTCTGACATTCTCCAATGGTTTTCTGCGTTTTTAGATCTATGAAGCACCCGTTTCAAAGTGGAAAACACTCAAGAACCGAAGATTGCAGAATTGGGGTACAGTAAGATGGCTTGCTATGGATACAGTGGTTTACGTGTATGGTATACTATTTCTTAATTCTATGAAGCTTAATCTGATTTCTGGCTTCATTTTTTCTTCAGGGGGTGTAGTCCTTGAGAAGGGTTTGATCAGTCAAAACTGTGAGTGACAATCACACTGTTCTTAAATTCTCCTGATTTTTATTACTCCTCCATTTTATCCTTTTTTTTCTGTTTGAGTTGTAAAACAACAGTGAAGTTCTGTATATACTATATAGATTTATAGTTGTCAACTTGTCACATGAGGAATACATATATATGTGTAGTTAACATAGGAGCGAGGCTGCGTACATCTCGCCATAGGTGGGAGAGCCTTTAAGGCACTGCGGTAATTGTGTTGTTATTGTTGTATACTTGTATGCAACAATCTTCTCTCTTTTTTCTTTTCTTTTTTCCGTGCTTGTGCTCAATTCAGACAGAACATGTTAAGGTTACTTATTCATGCTGCTCATTGGCATTAGACTTGTGATTGCCTGCTTTCTTAATTTGTTTTTCGTTTCACTGGACTAAAGCTTCCATGTCAAAGCTTTGATGTTCTGTATCTGCTTAATTTCTTACTATGCCTTCTCTTATAAAAATACTAAATTCGGATCTATGCTTCAAATGTTGCAAAAATTCGTGTTTTGACTTTGCTGGTCTATTTCTATTCTCTGCAGTGCCCCTGTGGCTAATCAAATTAAATCAAAGAATATACGAAGAGCTTGGTATTTTTCCTGCGGCACCTAATCATGTTTTAATCAATGAGTACTCTCCTGATCAGGGCATAATGGTACAAGCTAGGTCCTTACTGATGTCTAAATATTATGAATTCCGTCTTTTGGACTTTTATCTCTCCTTTCCCCATCCCCCAAGCTTCTTTTTCCTCCTCTTAATGCTTCCTGTGACAGTAACTGCTTTCGTGAGTTGTAAGGTTTAATTCATGTCTGACATTCTATGTTGTGAATACAGTTTACAGTTTTCTTTTCTTTTCTTTTTTTAATCTTGAAATGTTTGGGTAAGCTAATGTTGGATGATGCCCCATTATGGAAGTGAAGAACATGGCAATTGCGTATGCTTGAAATTTCTGTTTAACTTGATTTAAACGTTAATGCAGCCTCACCAAGATGGACCAGCTTATTTTCCTGCTGCTGCAATCCTGTCTTTAGGTTCACCTGTAGTAATGAACTTTACTCCCCATTTGAAATTGTTTGAACATGATGGCACAACACAAGACGAAGCTAATTTTGAAGGTCCTGGAAGTTCACTAACAGCACAGCGTGATAATCCTCAGAACTTTTCTCTTCTGTTGATGCCTCGTAGTCTACTGATTTTCAAAGACCTTGCATATTCAGGTATTTGGAGGACTTACAAATAGACCTTATTGTGTTCCGTCGATAGATTGTAACCGTACTAAGTTTGATGCAATTGCTAATCGACTTCCAGATTACTTGCATGGGATCGAAGACAAAGCAGTGCAGTCTTATGATGAGGTTAGATTGACAAGTTATAAATCATACATCAAATAGACATTCAGAACTGGTATTTATGCATTCCTTTTTGTTTCTTTGCTGTGGTTGTTCTTTTGTTACTGCAGGCTGTCAATTTAAACGAAGCTGTAAAGGGTTGCACATCCGGTGAACTGGCTCCGAGTCTCAAGTCTACCCAGAGCACAACAGGGTCGGAAGATGTGAAATTGCTACACCGAACTGATACAAGAATTTCATTGACATGCCGGTTAGTATTGAACGTCCGGAAAAACTTAATCAAGATCTAGATGGATACTGTAAGAAACGTGAGGAATGAACCTTGGAGAAAACAGGACGACAATTGCCAAGGCTTAGCTGTGGAATGGAAGTGGAACTGCTAACTTACTGAGATTAATCAACAGTAAGAAAACAATAAAGCTGCTTCTGCCTCTGCATCCTTTGGAACGTACTGTGTTTGTTACTTAGTTGCTTCAATATGAAGCCAAAAATATGCAAATTCAAAACATGAAGCCAAAATGTCTACAGCTACAAAGAACCAATTTTTCAGCTTGCATGATGCATCATTCGATTTTGTCCTAATGCGAGTTGGGTAAGAGTGTAAGACCTCATGTCTACTAAATAAACAGCAATGTCAACCTTTGAGTTTCAAGTTCTTGTTGGGTTTGGGACATATCCGAGAACGTGACAATAAATAGAGAAATCGTGTTGATTCAAAATCAAATTCTTAAGTTTCTAACTCCCTACTATTTACTTGTCATCTAAACGACCACGGCACGTGCCAAAAGGATTGCGAATTATCAAAGCCATAATAGATTACATAAGCTAGAAAAAGGTCATAATCAAAGTAGCCAAAATAAGGCTAAATCCTAGAAAGGCAAGAAACAAATAGACCAGTCGACTACACACTCTCAATCATTAAGACGGCCCATGCGTCAATGCACATATACATACACTCAATTGCATGATTTTGCATATAATATATGGTCTCACAACAACATTTATACCCAAATCAATTTCACCTCACCACCCCCAAACGTGTCATGTCGACCCCATTCATCGGATCCCATCTTTAGTCCACTTTTGCACCGAATACCATCTTATTTATATCATCATCACTAAACACTGCACCTCTCAAACATATGGACCCCCTCCAAATATTTGTTGGTATGCTCCTCCAAAAGTGCTGATTGCGGAATAAGAGATGTTAAGTGATGCACTCTATCACACGTCTAAAACAAAGTCTTAGTAGTTAAGGACATAACTTTTCGATCATCTCTTCTCGTTGCAGAGAGCCAGAGATGTTGTATAATTCACAAGGTAGTAGAAACTAGAAAGTACGATGTAATACTGATGGTTTTTGGTACACACGATCAGCTATTGTTGTGAGCTAAGGGCCTAAGAATATGACTTGTGAGGTTCAAACTCGGGACAACCCTCGGACAAATTAATAACCTAGCAACAACGTCAACCTTGAGTATCACACGGCGTACCTGCATTTTGCATTGTGTAACGTTTTTCATTTGTTGTATTGACTATTGCGCCTCAACCAGCAACTTTAATACTCCTAATAAACTCACAGTAAACATAGAGTTAAAGGGAACAAACGTAAAGTATACTGCCTGTGAGCAAAAGATTTTAGTGTATGATCATTGTCGTATACATTGACCTAAAGTATCCAAACAGAGCTAGATAAATAGTAATTTATTAGAAATCACAAGACATACAATGATACAAGTGCTAGAATCCACATTTGGTTTGATCCACCACCAAAACAAAATGTTTTATAAACCAATAAAAGTGATCAATGTGCAAGTGGGTCAAACAAAATCCAAAGAAGATGCAACAAATTATTTACATAAAACCATATAATGAAAACCTTATTATATAATAATGAGTAGATACCTAACCCATAGACAAATTTAACCCCTCTGATCTCTCTTTTTCCTTCCAATTTTTTTACTTTTTTTTTTGTCCCTTTCTCTATATGGACTATATTCATAAGGAACAAAAAACAACTCGGACCCCAATAACAAATTTTACCCAAACTGAACATAGTAACAACCATGGGCCAAAAATAATGATACAGTAATAATAGAAGGGACATGGTGGTTGTGTTAGCCTTGGTGTAGGCAATCAAAGGCAAGTAAGCTTAGATAGAAGAAGCCTTCTCGTCGCGGTGTCGCCTCCCATGGCGGTGACGGCGGCCTCCTCCAAATGTTACGGGATCGAAACGCCTAAGGCGGTCAGCCTCTCGAGGGTCGAGCACACACTCGGAAGGAGGAGCCTTGTATCTGGACTTATCATAGCAATATGAGTATGTCAAGTGCTTTTTCCTGAAACTTGCCATTTTAACCCTTTGTAATGGGGTAATACCATTTGGGATCGATCCAGACTTGGGGGAGATATCGTCACACTTATGAGACCGTTCAATGGGATCAACCGCACAACCATGCAGTACAAGGTCGGAGAATTCAGCTATGTAAGGAGCGTACCTATAATCGACTTTGTACTTACCACCATTGGTAGCCCAAGTAGAGGCATCCCATATAGTAGAGTACAATGACATTGGTTTGGAGGGGAAGTCATGTGTCATTGCTCCTGTCCTCTTTATCTCTCTAATGGGGACATCGTCCACATAAAATCTGCGAAAAAAGGGTTGGTCGGAAAACATAAGAAAACACACAAAAATAGTAAACCATTGAATTTAAGATATTGTTGAAACCATTACACTAGCTGCTTTAATTTTTCTGAGTTGTAGTACAACAATTTGGAATCCAATATGATACTTAAATGACAGGGAAATAAAGGAAAGGGCCAATATTCTCAAGGTCCCTCTTGCTGAGCCACAAGTAAACAATTTCAAGAAGGTACACATGAAAGATCAACATACACCACAAGAGTGGTCATATTTATGTTCCGAAAAGATATTATTGGAGCTAATCAAAAACCAAAAAAACTCGTACACGTCCAATTACACACATCAGCAAACAAGTTCAACATTATCTACACGCTAAAAGTCCTAGAAGAACCCACCAAAATCTGCCTTAGTAATCGCATTCACTGATCATGACAACCAACAACCAAAATTACGAGAAAAAAATGAGTTTCAGGGGAACCTATATCGTAATTATTGCAGATTAAGTCCGAAAAAATGATGAATAAATAGGCCAGCTGCATTCTTCATTCGAAAGTCAATTCTTTATACCGTAAACAGAAGTTTTATCAACCCATCAACTGTTTTGCAAAATTGGCAATCTACTAACCATAGTTGCTAATCACTATTTGAAAGTAAGCAGTATTAAATGGTAACGTGTGCCCTACATGTCCATTCCATCATACTAATCCTGTATATGTTTTTCAATACTACTGTACTAATTGTGGTTGTTCAATTACTTTCAGAAGCAAATAAAGGCAAGGCAGACACAGGAGAATATATAGGCAAAAACCACAACAGTGATCACTATATGCTTAATAAGCAAGACGAAATTAAGAGACTTAAGAGAATTTAGGTATGGTGAGGAAGAACAATACATAATCTTATCTTCAGCCCACAGAATGCTGTAACGATGGTATTCCTCGGAAGGATCGAACCACAAGGTGTATCTCTCTTCCCGTCCAACACTCGTGCTACCGTTCCCATACACATTCGTCTGCACCCTCCATTCCTTGCCTCGGATATTACCTAAGAACTCGAAATCAAGCTCATCGTGGTTTTTCGCATAGGTATCACCATTCGACATCTGCACCAGGCAATTCACACAAAATATGAACAATCACACTTTGAATAGGAACATACAATATGTATAATGCAATCACTCCTCATGAATTACAACACTGATGTCACATTTACTCCAAAAATGGTAAGAACATCAAAAATTAACCATCATCAAACTCACTTTTCTTGTATCATGTAACCAAACCCGAGCCGAGCTTTGATCGAACCGAACCCAGAACTCATCTCATTTCAGGGAATAACCGAACCATATCAATTACTCCCTCCATTTCTTTTGATTCTTTTCGCATTTCGATTACCAGACTTTTACAAGGAACCTTAACTCTGTTTCTAAAATTACTACTCCGTATAATGCAATCAACAATTCTACTGTACTAATTAAGCTGTGAACTACAAGACACCAACCAGCAGAAATCCGTAATAATCACTCTAAACCAACAAAAGATACCAAATTTCACCCCCACAAACTAGAAATTAATCAATCAAGTCTACAAATTTACAACTAAATACTAAAAAAAAATCACTTTTTTAACCACATGCTACTCTAATACAATCAAAATTCAACAAAACCATAAACATCAGAAGGGTAAAAACTAAAAAGATTACAGCTTTTAAGAAGAGAAACTTACATAGAAAGCAACCACAACCCCAGCAGTGTAATCTGCAGGCAATTTAATTGATGCACTGAAGAACCCATGTAAATAAAGATCATGTGACATAAATCCTGAACCTGTGCATCAATAATTCCCACAAATAAATACAAATTAATAATTACCAAAACACAAACTTTTACCCAAAACAAATTACCCACAAAATTAAAAAAAAAAAAAAAGAAGTAAAAATAAAAACCTGTTCTTTCATCAAGAGAAAGATGGACAGATTTTCCATCTCTAAGAACCATAAGATTATTATCTCCAAACAAATGGGAATATCCTTCATCAAATGAAATTATGGGTAATTTATTAAAACTCCCAGAATCATCAGCAATAACACCACCCTTATTTTTATTATTATTAACACACAAACAAATCAATACTATTATTACAAATAATAATCTCTCCATTTTATTCATTTTTTTTATTGTTTTTGTTTTCAGTTTTTTCCCATGTAATAATTCTGTTACACACTTATTATGACAGGAAAGAAGCTTGCTGAAGAAGTGAGAAAAGAATGTTCAAAGGATGAAGAAATAAGAGGAGAGAGACTAGAGAGGAGGGAATGAAGTAAGAGAAGCTTGAAGAGGAAGACAAAAACAAGGGGCTAATAATTATTAAGTGAGATAGACACACAGAGTGTAGTTTTTATTGGTGGTAGTGACTCTATTGAGAAGTGAAGAACCTCTTTCTTTTTTCTTCCCAAATATTTTAATGGAGAGGCACCAAAATTCCTTGCTCCTTTCAAAGGTGATATTTAATTCCGAAACTGATCCGTTTTGGTTACGGGTCGGCTTCGGAATATTCTCAACATGTAAAGTGGTTGGGGTGATAATGAATTGAGCACAGAGGCGATTAAGTTAGAGAACTCAATCACGTTTTATGAGGAAGTTTTATTGCTTCTTTCATCGAGGTAGGAACTTGTATATTCCGGGTTAATTAAATTTTTACCGATCAAAGCATAGTATATTGTAACCATTTACTCACTTGGTTGAATTTTTATACCCAAATGTTGAATACGGAGTATATTGAATTGGATTGATATTTGATGCAAGATTAAAAAGAATACTCGTACAAGCTAGTCAATTTGAGTAGTAACATACCGAGTAACATTTAACTAGATTAGAAAACTCTATCTAATCACACTCCTATGTGTGTAATAAATAAAATAAAATAAAATAAAAAGTTGCCTGGAAAATTCACGATTATAGAGTAGCATCACGAGTAATAATATTAGACGGTCAATCTCTAATCTCTTTTCTAAAGTCACACGTCTAAACTTACACCACAATCGACATTATGCAAACACCATTATGCATAGTATAAGAAAGTACTATTTTAGTATTTTTAAACTATGTTATGAGTACACGAGAGATCTGTATTTGTTAGCTTCAAAAATTTGAGACTGGATCATATAAAGATCTACGTTATAAGGATTGGGGAAAAAGGTATGGAAAAAAGGCAAAGTCAAATAAAAAAATGAGTTTGTAAGAAAATTGTCTACTAAAATGTGATTATGTTGGGACTTGAACCCCCAAACATTTAAACAACAAAAATGTTTGTTAAACCAAGACAAACAAATATACCGGTACTCTGAAAATTCTCCAACTTGATATGTTCACGAGTCACACTTTGCTCAATCACAATATTGACCTTCTGGATCGGGCAAGTTCTTCATTGGTTCGGGTTCACTCCACCGGATTAACTATATGATTACATGGGAGAGGTCGCGTGGTTAATTAATTTACTATTTTTTACGACACGTTATTAGTACTCGATTTGAACCATCGTATAATAATATTCAAGAGTTAGATTATGAGAAGGTCAATTCAAGTACATCACTTAAGTTATCATGTGCCCGTGAGTTTAAGTTTTCCTACATCGGTGAACCCTTGATCAAAGGGTCATCACGTACTGAAAGTCTATAGTCTCAAAATTAGGGCTATAATGGATGAAAATTAGGGCTATAATGGATGAAAATTCAAAGCATAGATCAACATGACAAATCTGAATTCGGTCGTCTTAGTCCGAGTCTCATCTACGAAAGGAAATTAGAGGGACCTTAGTCTGAGTCTCATTTACGAAAGAAATGTAAGTATGTAACACACTTGAATAATTCCCTTTTGTTTATATTTTGATTATGTCGACTTAAAACTGTTTTTCTACAACTTGCATGCATATAGACGATCTTATCTATTTACTCAAAACTAGTTCACCAATCTACATCCGACACACAACCAATGAAAGTTTCGACATAAAATTAGGACAATGTGAGTGGCTTGATTAATAAAGTCGCCTTTCTACTATAGTACTAATAAGTAGTAACCATAGCTATTGCAACATCTCTCATCTTTTTGTGGCCTTAATCTCTAATAAGGTAGTAAAGTGACAAAAAGGGGCCTTGATTGGCATTTAGCAAAGTAAAGTGTGACACTTAAGATATAAGCAACATTTTAAAGATCTCAATGACAATCACTAATCAATAATAATAATAATAATAACAGTGTAAGAAAAAGAAGAAGAAAGTAAACCAAAATGTATGGCGTGGTTTTGCTACATTTGTCTTCGACATTACCACTATAATAGGCGATACATTCGGCTTTATTAAGCTTTCTTAAGGGTGATCAATGTTATCAAGAATCATCAAGAGAACCTTTATGCTCGACTTGATGACTCCCAGTCTCCCCTAATACTAATCACTAAGTTGTATATGGACATACTTTTTGCCCTTTAGTGTAAAATATTTTAGTTTTAAAGAGTATAAAATTATATTATCTCTTTGCTTCTACGGAGTAACTATATTCTAATTATGAACTTGAAAATCAAAGTTTTAGGTAAGTTTAAAACGCGTCAATAAATTATATAAAATAAATAGTTACTCATTTAAATCTTATGCGATTCAAATTATTCAACAATGTTTTCAAATCAGATCAGATTTATTCAAATCAAATCAATTCAGATCAGTTTTATTCAAATCAAATAAAATCAAATCAGAATTATCCAAATAACAATCAATGAAACTAGTATATTTTCAGTTATTAATTCGTCTAATTGCAGTTAATTTATCAAGTAATTCAGTTCAGATCAAATCAAATCAAATCAGATCCGTTCAATTAAAATCAAATAAAAAAAATGCAGTTCAATCGCACATGGCTTTACTCGTATTGGATAAGGCGTATCCGCATATAATCCAAAATTGTTCCAAAATAAATATGAAAAATCAAGAATTAATACGAGGATTTGAACCCGAGACGAAAGAATCGGACAATACGGTATAACACAACTATACAAGTAGACTAGAGTACGCAATGTTAATATGCGATAGTGTGATGGCAAAGCAGGAGAAGAAAGACGGAGAAAAACATAGTAGAACGGTAGAGTGACACGTGGAGTGGTATGTGGCAGTAAATTATTGAGGAAGCACATAAATTCCGCGACGCGTATTTGCACATCTCACAGACTTCACAGTTTCACTTGAGGCTTTACCCGCGCTCTCGCTCTCCCTTCTGTGCGCCATCATTATCAACTAGCCGTTGCTTCAATGGGCCCCATTCCCGTTTTTAATCCGGAAAATATTTGTATTTTCATTACGTTTTAGGATTTGTTGGAGACTTGGAGCTAGGGCAGAGCATCGGTCCAGAAGCGTATCAAACGAAATAGAACTCCTAATGGTTGTGTATGAAAGTCTAAATTGAAACCCTCCGGTAGTCGAGTGACTTGAGTCCCTAGAACCGAATTGAAAAAATGTAGTTTATTATGGATAAATAAACGATTGTAACGAATCATCATTCAATTTTGTCCGGCCCGTCTTTCACTCTAAATCAAAAGTTATCCACCTCAGTTGGAGTTGTACTTTAGACACCCTTACTCCCTTAGACCGGTAAACGAGGATCAGATTACTCCTGCATTACCAAATATTAACAAACGTCAAGTCCGTATAAACTATAACTTAATCGAGATATACTGCGCCTACTCCATTGTCAGAGTAGTAGAGAACCAACGAGGGAGCCAAACTCTAGCAATACGCTCAAACGAGATTTCATCCTAAAACCGATCGGCAATATGAGGAGTACCTTATTTAAATGTGAGGACATTGGCTCTATCTTTGAACGTGGAATAAGCTTATAGTATCATACATCTCCCAACTCATTTGCTTTGAAATATTAACATGGATAATTTGCACTGCTAGATAGGACGTAACAAAAGTGGTATTTAGTTCACATCGGATTCATTCAAATTAGATCAAATCAGTTCAAAATTGTTCTAATAAGATTACTGAATCTAGTTTATATCTTGGTATAATTTTTCCAAATTTAGTTAAATTTTCAACGGATTAAGACCAAAATCCATTAAAATTAGATCTACTAGTATTAAATTAGGAGCATTTAAATTACATCAAATCAAAATGATGTAATTTATCGAACCCCAAATAAACGAAAGGACGGCATTTGGGCTACAATCTCACCGGACACCCAAGTGCTAACCGTAGCCAACGTGGTAGCAAAGTCTCTAAAAATAATCCGCTTTACTGGTTGGGGCTGTGAGCTTATGACCCACCCATATATTTAGGTGTTGGGGACCCGCAAATCACAAGCATCCGTTAATTTCCGTGTTTTGTAGAATTTCGACAATATTAGCTTTTTAAGTTTTTTTTGGAATATTATATTCAAAGTTTCTTTCTTTTTTATGTTGAAAAGTTATTGGAACTTTTTTTAAGGTCAACAGTGGATTAGTGAGGTGAGGGAGGCTTTGGTGCTTTGAGCCTTTAATCGACCTATTAATACTCTCTTTGTTTGCTTATTAACTGCCTAAGATTTATGAGCACGTTTTTTTTAATTTAGGTATATTTGTTAATCGGCCAATCAATATCGCATGATGCGGTAAATAAAATAGTAATTTAATTCGCAATACAATTCTTTTGAAACTTTAATTAGCTAATTAGCATATACGCTCACCTTAAAAAACGTGTATGTTGATCCTACTTAGTTTAAAGCCAAACGAAGGAAGTAGACTACAAATGATAAATTCTTTCGATTAGTTCTTTTTGTAATGTTGACGTTCTAACCAAATCCCTTCCAAAATAACCCTTGTAATTCCTAAGTCACTTATTATTACGTGAAAGGTTGGCGTACCCTTAATTATCAAAGTGCATCTCTCCGGTCTAATGATCTAGAAGCACCTAATGATGCAGGTGATTCCAAACCCGAGCCAACTAATAGGTAGATTGTTTTCTAATCACTATAACTTTGATTCTCATTCTCATGTTGTTATGTAAAGGATTATTCACGATGCATATGCTCTAAGCTTCAAATAATGACAGTGCGTCATCGACCGATACTCACTTTCAGTACTAGTGTACTATCCACGCCATTCTCGAACCTTCTTTTTCAGTTCTTTTACAACAGATAAATACTATCGTCACTCCACAAGATTCCTCCAGCACTCCATTTACAATACTTGTATTTGGTTTGAAATAAAAATAAGATAGTCGGAGTGACGGAAAACTCAGATGGAGTGCCAATAATACCACTCAATGAGTCAATGGAAAATAAACATGGCAGGCCCATTTGACTTGCTCCACAATGGGCTGGGCCTTCTATTTACGCTACAATATGGGCCGTATTCGTGCATGGGCCATGCGGGCCAGCCCGGCATGCGGCCCAAGTTCCATCTCTAGTGCAAATTGAAGCAGTGAAGGTTAGCAGAGGAGAGAGAAATTGAGGCAAAGTGACGAATTTCAATTGAAATTGGATAATCACAAATTCAAATTCAACCCGGAAACACAATATAATCAGGTAAAAATTCTTAGTAAAAATGGTATTTTTGAATTGGATTATTAATTAATGTTTGGTTTGAATATATATATGTATATATATTGTTAGCTGAGCTTGGATTATTATGCCATCAATTTTATACCCATTTTTTTTTATAGTGTTAGCGTTTGGTTGAAGCTTTGGTTTTGTGTGTGGCGTGATTTGGAAGATGTTGAGGAGGGCTGCGTTTGGGGAGTTGCTGCGTAAAGGGTTGCATAGCTATGGAGGAAGTAAACCTAGGCATTGTTTTTACATGATGACCAGTAATATTCATACTGGCCAGGTAATGCGTGTTCTTGAAGCCAAATATCATTTTTTTTTTGTAAATTGAACCCTACTTGTTTTGTTTCTATCAATCAATTTCATTGCAATTACTAGTGTATGTATGTGTGTATTGTGAACCACAATTTGTGATAGCAGTTTACTATATCAGGAATATAAATGAACCCGATTATTGCAATTGCTCAGGTGTATTATGTTACATGGATGTTGTATTTGCTTGTAAGTGATGACCAATGTTGACTCGTTATTCGGTATGTGGGTTTGGCTAGAGGATGGAGGATGTTAACAAGTTATTATTTTCGGGATGAGATTTCGACCTTTGTATTTCCTTCTTGGAATGTCTGGGAGTAACTTGTGTATTTCTCGATTTCTTATGGAGTTAATTTAGTTGGGAATGTCAGTAGTGTTTATGGACTAGCTAAAATATTTGTTCTTTGATCGTCAATTGACTTCATTCTTACTTCAGTATATCCATCCATTTCAATATAGTTCTGCCATATGTAGTTTTGGAGAGTGGGAAATGTCCCAGCGGAGGTTGAGGGGTCGGACTGTCAGAGGAAGGAGTAGTAGGAGGCTGGGGGTTGGACAAAGTAAGCATTGAAGGATGATCACTAAGTGTTCGTTTTTCATATGGAAAACCTCAGCCTTTTGCCTTTTTGAGCCTCTCCTTGCTTGCTTAGTACTTGTTTGTAGGGAACAACAAACTTGAGGAGAGAATTGATTACCAAAATCGGCCTCTTGTTTTGTTTGTTTGTTTGCGGTTTCTTGAGAAGCTTTATATATAACAGTCTATCTGGTTCTTAAAAGTTGGGCTGCGTATTTGTGCTTCTTAATCAATGTCTCTAGGACTGATATGATATTAGGTATTTTATATCTACTTCTGAATGAGGAATGAAGAGCTGTGCAGGTCATATATGCAATTGTTGAATGCTTGAATCTTATAGTGGTATTCTAAGGTCAAATTGTTTCAATTGAATTTGTGTGGCCATATATGAACGACGATAACAACCCCTTAAGATGGTCTACCCTTGAGTTGAGGCTTGGGAAAGTCCTAAATGGACGCAGCTCTACGGTTCTACTGGTCTAAAAGGATAAGCTGTGAAATGGTTCTCAAGATCCATGGTCAGTTTCTGAATACGCGAGTCAATTCAAATGAAATAGCATGCAATAATTGAAAGTCGGTTGATTTTCAAAACTCCTACTCAGCTTTTTTTTTTTTTTTTTTTTTTTTTTCAAACTCCTTCTCACCCGACATTTACAGATGACAAATAATGTTAGCCGATCCCAAATCATTTTGGGAATAAGGCCTTATATCCTGTTCAAGATTGCTATTTCTCTTGAACCGGGTTTTCCTGTGGTTTCCGGTTCCTCCTATGCATGTTCTACTCTAATGTGGTTTGGAGCTCAGATGAAGTTGTTGAAGCATAAAAATGATCTAAAATCTAAGCTTCAGTTAAAACTGTTATTTGAAATGATTTCTGTTTGTGCCATCAAGTTTTTAAGCTAGGATATATTTGTACTTGCGTGGTCTAAGCTTTGGTTGAACCTAAGTGCACCTTTTGTTTACTGATGGTTTGTTAAAATGATTTTAGTGTTATTTGGATGGAAGAATATGAGCTTTGGGTTTGAGCTCAGTTATGAGTTATCGGCACTAGCAGTATTGAGGGGCGATATGAGTTTTCCCTTATCAGACAGTTGGTGATATTAAGGGGAATTTGCGTGTTAGGTGTTCCTCTGGGATGAGTGAAACCTCTAAATTAAAGCATTCTGCTGCAAGTATTTCTAAGCGGATTGGTTTTGCAAACTGCAGTTGTTTGCACAACATCCCATACACTTGATTACTTTTGCATATAATTATCGTTGTAGTTCTTGTGGTCAGAGCATCGGCCTTCTGTGCCATGCTATCTGATGAGTTCAGTCGACTGTGAAATTGATGTTCATAACCTTTTTTGGTTGTGTGTTGTTGTACTATGATTATTGTAGCTTGATTTGGTGTCCTCAATTGGCTTAGAAGCCCAAGAACTTCTTAATTTCACATAGTACGGGCACAGAAATATAGGTTTTTTTTTTGGGCCGCAAGGATTGATAGTATGTGCGTTACTGCATTCACGTTACCTCTCTGATGGTTACTCTCATTTTGTAGTTTCACTGCTCCCCTAGGAGTTTTTTTGGGGTGGAAGACTACCTTGACGATGATAACAGCAGGCCATATACTTATCAGAAGGAGAAGAAATCGAAGAATCCACAAAAGCACATATCATTCAAACAGAGGACAGTTGCTTATATGGAACCATTTACCCTGGACGTATTCATATCAAAGCGGTTTGTTCAAGCCTCACTCACCCACAGAGTGACATGTAAACAGGTTGCAGTTGCTGGTACCAACTCCAAGGATATCAAAGCTGCTTTGAGGTCGCGGTGTGATATACCTGCTTGTTTGGCAGTTGGTAGGATTCTTGCAGATCGGGCGAGAGAAGCTGATGTTTACACGGCTTCTTACACCCCTAGAGAGAGGGACAAATTCGAAGGGAAGATTAGGGCCGTTGTGCAGTCTCTCATTGATAGTGGAATAGATGTTAAAGTCTATCTTGACTGATTATGTGGTATGATGGAGTATCAAATGTTACTGCAATGTACATTCTTAGTGATGTAGTGCGCGGGGTTAGACTTCAGACATCACGAGGCTCAAGTCACCTGCAAAGGAGCAAAGCCAGTTGAGGTGAAGATTGACAAGCATGCTTGAGCTAGGGGAAAAGCTGATGATATTCTAGTTTGCAACCGAGTCTTTTTCAGGGACTCCTCAGTAAGATTTGTAATTCTAGTTCGGTAATGACTAAATGCATCGTTATAGCTATCCACTCATAGTAAACGGGTTATTAAAGCTATATTGGTGTCTTTACGATGTTGATGTGTTGTCAATGTCACGACTCACTAATGCATCTTGATAATTCAGAGGATGAGTTTCCTCCGATTTTGGATCGATGCACGATCCATCTTAATTATCTTGTTATTACCTTTTTAATGACGATTTCTAATCGTGTCGTCTACTTTAATTACGTACTCTTATGCCTGATTGAAATTAGACAGTGCACAACCTCAGAAACTTGTGCTGACTAATCTGTCAATCGCTCTTATGACAACTCAGGGACACCCGAAATTGTGGTCCTTGGACATCAGAAATTTTTCTACAAACTCCAAAACAAGAAAATCTGAGGCGCGTGGGGCACATACTTCTGTGGCGTCAAATATGTCGTCCACTCGTTCAGGAAATACTGTTTCAGCAATGTCGTTACTACTTCAAATCGATCGCAATATTATTCAGTTGTTTGAAAGTTTCAATTTGAGCGTCTTGTAAGAAAAATATAAAATCGTTTCATAAGACAATAAGTTTACTGTGAGATCGCCGTCTCATAATTAGTTGTTCTGTGAAGGTTTTTAGTACCATGTAGAGCAGGAAACATGCTATAAATCCTACTGAACTTCGTACATTTGAGTTTTGAGTACCCTTTTTCCAGGATGTCTGCTCAAACGCTGTTTCTGACCCCAAGAAGTCCTGTTTCCAGTAACATTTTTCATGCAGGACGTAGCAATGCATTGTTATGTTCCTGCAAATGTCGTTTAAATTTGGTAGATAATAATGCAGATAAGTCGTATGGTGGGGTTTTGCATTGTGAGTTTTCATGTCCTCCAGCTTCTGCGTGCACTCTCCTGCCTAGAACGAATAGAGGATCGGATAACTTATTGGTGACACGAGCTGCACCTTTGTCGATTCCTGAGAATTCTGATGGGGATGCAGAGGCAAAGACTAATGATCTGGTTCGGACTTTGCAGCTTGGAGGGATGTTTTGCCTTTGGTATCTCTTGAATGTCTATTTCAACATATACAATAAACAGGTCAGTAACTTTTCTAGTAAGATAGAGCAATTACAGTTATGAAATTAATAATGTGACTTGAGTTTTACAATACTTTCGAAGGTGGACTATAGGCACTCCTTGGAAGTTCTCCAGCACTCCCGCGCATCTATCTTAAAGGTAGTGGGAGTGCTGGGTGAGTATAGTTGAGTGCCGATAGTCTTTGCCTATTTTTGGAGTACTTTAAAGTTGCAAAAAACGTCATGGCCAATAATACTACGATATGCTCTCATCTCAGTTACTGCCTTGATGCAATCTTTTGCCAATGGTACCGTAACTTAGAAGCTCCAGACAGGAGTTGATGCCAACTCTTCCAAGACTTAAGTTGGCTTGGTAGACATATTAACATGACTTAGGGTGGAATGCCTTTGAATCAAATCATGATTGAATCTCCATTTGAGTTTAAGCAGGTTCTTAAGGTCTACCCGTACCCTTCAACTTTAACGGCATTTCAGTTTGGGTGTGGAAGTGTCCTTGTTCTTTTGATGTGGGGATTTAATCTGCATCCAAGACCGAAGATTACTCGTTTGCAGGTACATTTATGTGTTATTTCAGGCTAATTCTTCTGATCCAGTAAGTTTTAGAAATACACAACCATTGTCTGATCAGGTTCTTCTGTTATTAAAATCAATGACTGCAGTTTGCAGGAATTTTACCATTAGCAGTTGCTCATGTGATGGGCAACCTTCTAACTAATGTGAGCCTTGGAAAAGTTGCGGTCTCCTTCACACACACCATTAAAGCTATGGAACCCTTCTTCACTGTGGTCTTATCAGTTCTCTTCCTCGGTGAGGTCTGCATCAGTTTTTTCTTCCATTTTGAATGCCGAACACACAGTATCTGCTCTACACTTACAAGCTTCTAGAGCCTCATAACTAAGAAGCTCGGTGTTTGGACAGCAACAGGAATTACAATCCACATTTACTGTTTTTTTCTGCTCAATTATAAGCTTGAACACAAATTCCATCTTGGAGAACTCACAATTCTAATATGATGCGTCAACATATTGAGACCAAGAGACTTAAAACTTCAGGAACTCTGAATTGTGCTTTGCTAACTTCTCACAATTCATTTCAGAGGCCGAGCTTATGGGTTGTTTTGTCCCTACTCCCTGTAGTAGGTGGAGTGGCATTAGCGTCTTTTACAGAAGCCTCTTTCAACTGGTGAGCAGTAAATCAGTAATAAACTAGTAAGCTTCTGCAAGAATTTAGTTCCACACTGAGGCTATTTTGCTCAAAATGTTGCCATTGATCACACAACAGGCTAGGTTTCTCCAGCGCAATGGCGTCTAACCTGACTAACCAGTTACGTAACGTGCTTAGCAAAAAATTGATGGTTAACACAGAGGTATGTCTTATTAATAATCTGACATTTGCGGAAGTTATACTTTAGGAAATGAAGTAAAAGTTCTATAAGAGTTCAGTGTTTTTACGTGCTTCTTCCTGTTACATATGTTCAATTTTTCCGCAGGAGGCTTTAGACAACATCAATCTGTTCTCTGTAATTACTCTCATCTGCTTCATCGTAATGCTACCAACTGCTATTCTGATAGATGGTGTCAAATTTAGCCCTTCATATCTGCAATCAGCTGTAAGTCGACGAAGTTCCAATATATATGACAGTTTCTTAAAGCTGTGGAGTTTGTCTGCCAATTTACAGTTTGAATGTAAAACTGAGCAATGATCCATTCTTCATTCTTGTCTTGATACTTCAGGCAAATCAAGGCCTCAATGTCAGAGAACTTTGTTCGAGGGCTCTTGTATCCGGACTTTGCTTCCACACATATCAGCAGGTAATGCTTAATTTTCTATAGCTTATATACTTACGTGCACAGTGAAGACAGCAATAGATCATATGATAAACCCGAGTACAAGATGGTGGCATTTGATCCGATTTAGTAAACTATATAGACCTTCATTTTGTTAAGCTAAACGTTCTGTTGGGTTCATATTTCAGGTTTCTTACATGATATTAGGGAAGGTATCAGCAGTGACTCATTCAGTTGGAAACTGCTTGAAGCGCGTTGTGGTCATTGTATCCTCAGTTATCTTCTTCCAAACGCCTGTTTCGCCCCTGAACTCATTTGGTAAGTTCCTCCTTTGATACTAGTATGGATTCCTTTGTGTCGAATAACAATGTGATCCAGTCAGTAATACCCTTGGTATGCAAAACCTAAGTGCATTGTAGCGTGATTTTTCTTTAAGTCGTATACAAGAAGCTGTAATGAACATGTAGAACTCGACATTTTCATAATCGGTCTGGAGGTCACCGTGAATTCGACTACATAACAGTCATATTACATGAGATGAGATGGGTCTTGATTTACAAATGCAGGAACTGCGTTGGCTCTGCTTGGTGTATTCTTATATTCAAGGGCAAAGAGAATGAAAACAAAGCACAAAGCTGCATGATTTGGTCAATGTGCAAAGTTTGTAGACTCAGAAAAAAAGTACTTCACAGGCTGTGTTTTTATGGTTAGGCCGTGTTCGGTTGGTCACGACTCACGAGTAGCTTGTGAAGAAAGGAATTGGCGAAACTTAGTTGCGATTTTGTACATTCACTCTGAATTTTACTGTATGTTTCTTGGATATTTGAATGAAAGTAGTTTTCTCGTAAAATATACTGTACCAAATAGTACCTGCTAATTATCATCTACCAGGGTGTCCATGACATGATTCTGACTGATAATTTGTTCATGCCCATTTGAATGCATGAAATGAAATATCATTTTAACATTTTAGTGCTGCAAATCTTTGAATGATTCTTATAAAACAACACGATGAAACACATACGAGTACATACAATTTCTTTCATCCTAACATAGTTACATAGGTTCCGAAAGTTACAAAGAGTCAAAGACCGCCAATTTTGCGAACAATGTACTCCAAGGTTGTTCATGGTAATAGTTTGAGAATATCTAGCCATTTTTAATAACTTGGTCAAATTTGGCCAAAGTTTTAAGTATCTAATTCATGGTTTTTAGCCTAAAATTACGCTTAACAAACAATGACATGGATTTAGTGTCTAATTCAAAAACCTTCCCAATTCTTTCTTAGTGGTTTTCGGATTTTGTTAGAATTTTTTCTTGAGATAATGAGAGTATCTTTGTCATAAGAGCACTATTTCTATTACGGTTACGCTAAATATCTTTTCCTCATCGTTTTATTAGGAGCCCACAAATAAATAAAAAACATCTTCATTATCCACCTCTTCTTTTTGCAAAAACAGGGAACATTTCTGCATATAACTATGTCATAAGCAGTACAACTGTACAAGCATACATGTCAGCCTGTTCCTTTTCATCAACTCCTTCTTATAGAAAGACTCTTCTTTTCTGGTGCAAATCCACCGGCTTTGAAAACGTAAAGATGACTCATTTCTGCCCAAAATAACAACATTTCTTGCCATTTTTTTTGTATCAAACTAATCAATTTGATTTGGTTTAGCAAACTTAAACAAAAGTGTGTAGTACAAGGAAGGAAGAAGAAAATGGGGGGATGTTTCTCAGACGAAATGGGTGGGCGACAGGCCGTTGGAACAGGAAACATGCCTGTAAATCATGGAAACACACAAGAATCCAATGAAGCAGTTGATCACCTTTTTAAGTCTCGTGGCCATCAACCCCTTTTTTCCCACCTTCAGGTTTGCCACTTTATTAAACCCACTAAACCCATTTTATTTTGTGCATTTTGGTAAATAGTTTTGGACCATGTCTAAGCTTGTCGTACACCAAACGATAAGTGAGACGTTGCTAGCCATATAAAAAAAGGGCTATTCGTTTGATTGGCTATTGCCAATTGGTTATAAACTTTTAGGATGTAATTTATAGGGTTTGGCTCCCCCGGTTGGTCTCTCTGCCCCTAAAGTTGGGCTAGGTAAAAAAAAGTAGGCTTATAAACCATAATGACCACCAATAACGTATGCATTACGATTGTGAAAGATCATTGAGAACTGACCTAATAATGAATGGGGATGACCACGGACCATCTAGTATTGGACGGAGTACATTGCTCATCTAATGATAAGTGGGACGTTGCTAGCTGTATAAAACAAGTGGGTTACTCCTCTTATTATCGTGCTTTTAGCCTTTAGGATTGAACCGCACGGGACTCGTAAGTTGGTTTAGTTTCCCTCTATGGCCATTCAACAAGGGCTAATCTAGAATCTTGAATATTAGTATAGTATGCATGTATGATAGTGAACCTTTTTGGGGATGATGTATTACTTTCAAGCCTACTTGCAGTAGTGAAAGAGGAATGGGAAACTCCTGCTGTTTTGGTGTTTGGTGTTTTCATGCATTGTGTGTAGCTTCTCTTGGAAGTTTGCATCAATTCTTTTTTGTGCACTTAGTTTTCGTCATTATTGATGTTGCTTCCAGAATCATTAGAAAGTTGGAATCTTTTGGTAGCTACGGATGGTTGATATGAACTACAGAACTAGGGTCTATCACTCAATTGCAATGGTCATAGACTCATAGTCCTTTGGGAGCACATGCTTTCAGGTTATGTGGTGATGAAGCAATCGATTTCAGGTCGAAAGTCGCCTACCTGTGAACGAAAATAGCTTCTGTATCTTAACTTTTGTGTCATGTGTCCAGATTTTTTTGTTGGAATATGATACTAAGGTTTATTTTGAAGGGGAGCCTTGGCACACCGGTAAAGGTGTTGCCGTGTGATCGATAGGTCACGGGTTCAAGTCCTGGGAGCAGCCTCTTGTCAAATAAATTGACAAGGGAAGGCTTGCCCTTATTACACCCTTGTGGTGGGACCCTTCCCCGAACCCTCGCTTAGCGGGGACGCCAATGTGCGCCGGGCTGTCCTTTTTTTTTTATGATACTAAGGTCTATTTTCCAAAGGCTATTTTTGTGTATCTATGTGATTATAGTAGCATTTCTTTGTTTGACCAAGTAGATTTGAAGAACAGCTGACAAACCCTGCACATTTTTGATTGATAAATTGTGTATCATATTTCTGTTGGTTTTAGTAATGTCCATATTAAATTAGGACTTTTGGAGCTGTGTAACTTAAAGAGAAATGTTGATTTAGGATCAAGAGTTCAAGACTCTCAAATAATTCACTTTCCAAGTCCAATTTTTAAAGTTGACCTATATATATGCAGAGGTCATCATGCTGATTTATTCAATAGCTTAGTTGTTATAGACGGCCATGCCTTGCTGGATTGAATCGGTACCTGTCAGCTGCATGACTCTGTAATATGAGATGAATGTTCTCACATGTTCTCACATGTTATCATGTTCTCGATTTGAGTTGTTCTCTTCCTTGGTTTCTCTCCTAATTGACAATGTAGCTAGTTATGAGGCCTGCATTTACAGGTATTGATTGACTGATTTGTAACCTGTTCCACCTCCTTCTGATTTCCACTGCAGTTGACATTGTCCGCGACTGAGCTACGTGATCGAGACATCCTCTCAAAGGTATAATTCATTGACAGTTTCCTACACAAGCCAAAACAATTCTCAGTTAAACCTAATTCTATGTTTCATATTGAGCACAGACGTTATTTAATACGGAGTATTAGGAGTGAACTTTGTTAAACATATAATTTTCAGTAATTTGGACATGGAATTTATCTTTGATTATTGTGTTTGGGACTGAGGAATGACTTGAGATCTGCCATTTGATTAAGACAGACATAATCCACAATGCATAATGTCGGATAAATTAGATCCTACATGTTGCCATAAACTGGTAAAACTTTCAAAATGGTTCATCTGAATCTGCATATTGAGGGACTATAGGAGGTGCAATGCTGTGTTTATAACTGATACTCCAATTATTATCTTAAAACCTGTCTGGTATATCTGATACCCTCACATGAATTTCATCTATGATAGAGTGATCCAATGGCTGTGATGTACATGAAAAAACGAGATGGATCACTTCAAGAACTTGGTCGAACAGAAGTTATTATGAACAGTTTGAATCCATCCTGGATACAAAAGATACCTGTTATTTACAACTTTGAGATTGTACAGCCTTTACTGTAAGACTTGCTTTAAGTTTTAACCCTTAATCAATCTATCATTTTGTTTCCTCATACATACGGAGTAATGATTTGCCAATGAATCGATGTTCTTTCAACTGAAATTTACACTGGACTCTGACTTCTGTTTGTTCACTATTTTTCACACAGATTTCGTATATATGATGTCGACACCAGATATTATAACATAGGAGTAAAGGTACTTTCAGCTTTGCAAAAGGCATCTACAGTCCTACTCATGCTCAATACTTCAAGTTCTTTTGTGGTAACCTAGAGGCCTGCAGATTCATAACTTACACTTTATTTCTTGCAGGAACTTAAATTGAGTGAACAAGATTACCTCGGGGAAGCTAGCTGTTTTCTGTCTGAGGTGATGCTTAATTACCAAAAATATATTTTGCATTTACTTTTTGTTTTCAACTCTGTGGTCTCCATAAGGGGTATACCCCATTGACAGTAGGGGCAGTCTGCCTCGGGGAACTGAAGACAACGGACAGCCGGTGGCCCCTTCCAGTATAGGTTCCTCTGTTCACAAGGGTTGTATTTTGAACTTTTAACATCTTGTTTAAGGAGTGAGAGCCCTTAATACTCGTATCAAACCATGTTGGATTAGTGTGCTACTAAATAACGCTACTCGATCTTGACATGGCTGAAAATTTCTCAGCCTACCTTTTGAAATTAATTGGCCTAACTGTGCTGTTGCCGGTTTAGCGTATTCATTTAGTCTAGCCGACGAAAACTTAGAGATTCTTGCGAGCATTATTAGCACAGGTGCATTTGGAAGGAAATGATCAATGATCTGTTATTTCTAATATTTGAGTTTATCAGGTGGTCACGACAAAAAGACAGCAATTAACTGTAAGTATTAAGAACAAGGGCTTGCAGGGTGACACAAGAAGCCTTGGCAAGCTGACTATACATGCCGAGGAGTCTGCTGAATCAAAAACCACTGTGGAAATTGTATTCCGTTGCACCAACCTGGAGAACAAAGATCTATTTTCCAAAAGTGTATGTATTTCAGTTAATGTCATGCCAGCGCGTTTAGAAGGGTGTTCGAGCTAGTTCAACTCTCTTAAAAAATGTGTAACTATTGGCTAGAAATATAAATAACTTATTTGATCTTTAAACAGTGTAGTAGCTTTGTTAATTAGTATTAAAAAAACTTATTTGATCTTCAAGGCTAGATTCACCCCTGGATATCATAATTCATAACATTGAGAGCTAGACTACTTTCTCTTCTTGACTACTTCCTTGCTTGCTATTATTCTAGGATCCGTATTTGAAAATTTCCCGAAATGCTGAGACCGGAGGTACTGTACCGATCTGTAAGACAGAAGCTATCAAAAACAATTTGAACCCAACATGGCAGCCTGTTTGCCTGACAATGCAGCAACTTGTAAGCAAGGTATGTTCACCAACTTGTATGAGTGACTGACTACTTATGGAAATGTATATGTTGTACATGAATTCTTGATTCTGCTAAATTGTCTTTCTCAAATTTATCTTATTAAGTCTAATCACTTGCAGGATAATCCGTTAATTATCGAGTGTTTTGATTTCGAATCAAGTGGCAATCATGAACTTATTGGGTAAGACTCATTGAGGATTTGTAATGAAAGAACCGAATATGAACTCATGTTTAGTAACCTTGAAATTTTGACATATTTTGGTTGTTAGATTCACTGTCACTTTGTTGTTTACTAGACATATCTCATCTTTGGACCAGAAAACTTCAGAAATCAATATCAGACCTGGAAAAGCTGCATAGGGAGAAGGCTGGCGCGAAATTTGTTGTAAGGCACCATGGCCGTGAGAAGGTGCATGCGCGATTGAAAGTTCTAATACTAACCATGTGTTATGTATTTCTATCACAATATAATTCAATTATTATTTGTCTTTAAACAGGTAAAAGGTGAATTATTTGTGGATAAGTTTTCTGAGAAACAGACTTACAGCTTTCTTGATTACCTCTCTAGTGGATTTCAGCTCAACTTCATGGTTGCTGTCGATTTTACTTGTATGTATCTTCCTTTTTACTTATTTTGTCATGAATGATTACCTGCCATACTTGTATTATATTCTCCAGTTATTTTGCTTACTACTTACTTTACCTTCTACAGCTTCAAATGGAAACCCCAGATATCCTAAATCATTGCATTATATTGATCCCTCTGGCCGCTTAAATGCGTACCAACGGGTAAGCGTACCATAGCTTTCCTGATAGATTTCTTACAGAATTGAACCCAGGCACTTGTATTTTTCACATGCTCAGAGTAGAATTAAACTCAATGTTGTGGAAATATGGTTTCCAGTGAGTGTTACTGACCTTCTTACCACCCAAGCTATATTTTTCGTGATGGCTCCACTTAATAGGAGATTTGGAATTTGAAATACTGTACAATTTGGGCATTTGGTGTGAGTAACTGAGTATGGTGTAAGTTTTGTACCACTAAATGGTACAAAAACATTGATCTTATATGCGGCTTCCTTGCAGGCTATAGTAGAGGTTGGAGAGGTCCTGCAATTTTATGATTCTGACAAGCGATTTCCTGCATGGGGTTTTGGTGGAAGAACACCGGATGGCAATGTGTCCTACTGTTTCAATATGAATTTGGCTCCACATGACTCAGAGGTAATGCTGGTAAACGTGATTTCGCTGTAATAATACTTTCAACTATGATCAGCCTTTTTCTCTTTCGACTTCTGTCTTTTTGTTACACTGTTGGTGCTCTGCACTTAATTACTACTGACCTAGACACTAATGAAACTAGGTAAATTCTACAATAGCTACATTTTTTGTGTGCCAATCAATGTTACATTCTTTTTTTTGGCCTCTCAATGAATACCCTTCTGTTACTGATCATATCAGTCATCAGACTCATCACCAATGCGCGCCTGGATGGGCTGCCCCTCTTTACAAATTTACATATCAGTGTTGTTCGTCCACAGATACAGTTCAATTTAAAGAACCTCATCATAAGAAACTTGTTGCTGAAGCCTGATTAACAGAAGTCATATATTCATCTTAATTAGTGCTTAATTACTCCCTTGGTAGGTTGATGGTGTTGAAGGTATCATGGCCGCCTATACTTCTTCGCTCCAGAACATAAAGCTGGCTGGACCAACACTAGTCGGGAAAGTGATCGACAAAGCCTCAGATATAGCTGCACAATCAGTGTCTCATAACAGCTACAAGTACTATGTCCTGCTTCTTATTACGGTAGGTTTGCAAAAACACGACTAATTCAACCTTAAAATCTGTTGGTTTGATTATGCATTCATACATTTAGTCCCCTTTTTGTTATGTCAGGATGGAGTGCTAACAGACCTCCAAGAGGCTATAAACGCGTTGGTAAAGGCATCTGACCTTCCCCTGTCAATTCTCATAGTAGGAGTTGGAAATGCAGATTTTACTGAGATGGAGGCAAGTAACTTAAACTAAATTTGGTGCACTTCTTGTCAATGATTATGTTTTTCTATTTTTTCGGAACCCCTGCTGATTTATGTTCTCCGATTTTACATCTACTTGTGTTTGATGAAATGCGACTCTTGGAATAGATTCTGGATGGTGATAATGGATGCCCATTAAGGAGTTCTACAGGAAAGCTAGCTTCTCGGGACATTGTACAGTTCATGCCAATGCGTGAGGTAGAAGGTAAGTAATATATATCTGCTCCTAGTCTCGTACGAGTGACATACTTTTTGCTTGATTGTTCTAGTAAACCAACCATTCTAAACTTTGGGTTAAACAAAGCTGCAGCTGGGGAAATATCATCGATTCAAGCTCTCCTGGAAGAGTTACCTGGACAGTTCCTTGCATATATGAGGAGTAGAAACATCGTCCCTCTCAGTTGATGTTATTTTTCGTGTCTGCGCATTGTAATGGGTTTCTTTTACTGCAATGCCTGAGCTTTCTCGTCGATGGTTTTTGGTTGGTATGGTAACTTTGTATACGTAAAATGTCAATGGTTATAAGTTAATTCCACGAAAGGTAAAAAAAAAAAAAAAAAGCTCGTAAAAGTGTAAATATTGGTGCAATATTATATCCGATGGTTGACCCATGTGTTTTGTACAAACACTTGTAGATTGGTAGATGTCATTTCCTTCCGTTGTTATCTTCTAAAATCATTTAAAACAATGGAAAAATTGCGTAAATTAGACGGTTTTTTGATATATGGAAGTATCGGGGAAATGTTGATATTATTGTTAGGTAAAGTTCTTCCAGGGGTTATGGGCCGTTAAGTGCATATGGCTTGAGACATGACTGAGTACTTATGTCGACTACACTTTTTTCTTTGGGCTGGACTAGACAATAAGCCTATAACAGATACGAAAAGTAACATCTTTCAGGCTAATTTATGGCTGCCCATAATGCCAGACAAGCAAAAGCTATGCTTCTTTCACGGCACCCTCTCTTCTTCGCGTATGCTAGAATAGCACACGCGCCTGGGAGAGAGAGAGTGCCGAGGAATAAGTTTTTGTTTCTCTAATAATATCATGACCCTAATTTATTCGTGGAACTAGCTTATTTTGTTTTTATCTGCAATTGGTTGTCCATTTGGTTAAAACACTTGAACACTCGATCATCCGCTTTCCCACCCTTCATAAATCATAATGATTAATGTCCCATTCGTCTTATCGAAATAAAACCGATTGAATAAATTGAATCGCTACCTACATTACTAATTGTAGATGAGTTATGCAGTCATCTTTGTCTACGGTTTTTAAGATTTGAACTCAGTGGGACACTGGGTTGATAATTGTCTTCCCCTAAAAAAAAAAAAAAAAAAAAAAAAACCAAAAACAACTTGAAAATTTTTAATTGAAATTTCTTTAGGATAAAGTTACGCGTTTATTTCATTTCAAAAAAAAAAAAAAAGTTGCGCGTTTATTAATAACTCAAAAAGTCATTTTAAATTCCATATAATCACAAAAATAAGTCTAAACTAATAAAAACAATTTTTGAGATTCAATATTCAATTCATACAAATTAGTAAATTACAAAGGAATTAACAAGAAATTTCTCGCGTTCCCAAAAAGAAATTTTACTCTTCCCACTATATAAATACTGCTTATAATAATTCTTCAATTAGAAAAATATTACAAGTACCCGAAAAAAAACCACATTGCAAAATTATCAGAAGAAGCAAAGGAATTAGAGGAAACTTGAAGAAGAAGAAGAATGGGGACGTGTTTTTCGGTGTCGGACATAGAAGGAGGGCAAGAAGCTGTTGGTGGGGTCCAGACTTCAGGTGCCATGGCGGCGGCTGTTGGCGGCCAGGATTTGCGTAATGATGCCGTTGACTTCTTCTACAAAGTACAAGGTTTTCAACCCCTCTTCACCCAAATCGAGGTACTATTATTAGTCTATTATTAGTCAACTTTTAGTCTTTTATTACTAATGTATCGTTAGCTTCGTCAACAATTTTTAATACTCCCCCAATTTATTAGGTTGTTTGCATTTGGTTTGAATATGTGAGAGGAAGTCAAATCAAATGCAAAGAACCTAATGAAATTGAGGGAGTAGTTTAAAAATTGGGTGAGGCGGCCTAACAATAGAATAATCGGGTTCTATTGTGTTATTGTGAGACTGTTTCGTGGATATTTACATGTAATTTGTTGGGGTCCAAGTTGGGGACTTTTTTCTATGGAATTTGATTAGTGGGATGTTTTACTTTTCTTTGTGAAAGGAACTGTTTAAAATGTTGTTTATTGTTCTTTCGGACTTTTTTCTATGGAATTTGATTAGTTGGATTTTTTTTAATAAAATCTTAAATTTGGGTGAGACGGTCTTATAGTAGGGTTTATTTGAGATTATTCGTAAATTACTCACGTTGTTTTAGGGTGAGTCTCACCCCCCAAGTATTCTGTTGCAATGATTGGAGGTGGAATGTTACAGGTTCAATAATGTTTGTGGTATTTTTGGGGAAATTTATTTCTTTGATACGGAGTAATTCTTTTATGAGAGTATGAGACGCTGTCACAAATTCACGGATGTTATTAATTAATCCATGGTGTGCCTCTCAGTTCTTAGAAGTCGTTTTTGAGACCGATATGGTCTTAAAAGGAAAAAAGAGTCGCGCTTATTCATTGATTTGATCAGCTTCTCAAGGAAGCTGCAGTTGTTTATTGTTCTTTCGGACACATTTTGGTCATCTATTAATCCTTTTGGGTCATATACTAGTATGATGTCATACCTACTCCGTAAGATTTGTTGTTACTTTTATTTATTAATCACAATACAAAACAAAACAAAACGAAACAAAAATCGCAGTATTTGGCTCACAAAAATGTAATAGTTAATGCCAAGTTGTTTAGCAATGCTACGAGGTAGGACTTGTGGTTTTAGACTAACAAGAAGCTAGATTTATGCTTGTTGACTCTTTGTTATTAGTACAATTCCATGTACTCATGTTTGAGCTTCAGATCAAGCACATACTGGGGATTCCTGACAGACCCTGGGATGGATAACTTCAGTAGCTAATTTTTCGTTGTCCTCGAATTAAAATAACTTCAAATGGTGTCCATCTGTTAAGAGAGCAGGGATGTCACAGAGCTGCAAATTTATAAAATTTTATGAGTTGCTGTGCTATGATGCTGCCTGATATCGGCCTTAGACAGGCTACAAGCGCAATGCACTAGAGGTTGCCTGAAAAAAGTCGTAAATTACACTGGAGAGTCTTTCCTTAGATTTCCTTTGTTGTGGTGATGAAAAATAAAATGTGGTTTACTTTGGACTTACCCTAAATATTCCATACCAGCAGAATCCAACTTTGATTTGTGATATCAAGTTTATGATCTGGAACTAATGGGGAAAGCAACATATGCCGAACTTTGTGGTGTTCTTGTTGTGTCCAAGGATTTAATGCAACCTTGTGATTAACTAAGAATCATGATCATTAAGTTTGTACCTCACTATGCTTATGTGGTAGTATCAATAATTGGCCTTCATTTGCGTTTTTCTCTTAAGCTAAGTGTCCAAAATTATAAGCAAAATACTTTGAACGATGTTATCAAGTTTCAAGTGGAATTGACCCTTTCTGATGTGCATTTTGAGGCCGGGGATGGGATGAGATGGGGGGGGGGGGGGAGGAGGGGGTACTCGTGGGTCCTGGACTTGTGTCAAATGAATAGTAGCAAAATCATGTTTCCTTTGATCTTAGGTAGAAAAGTAGTGTCCAAAGTTTTCAGCTTATATTGAGGAATTATGTTTTGAAGTTGTCACCTTATCTGAAATTTTTGTCTGACAATCTCTCCATTGTAAGTATTTTACAGGAACTCATGTTATGCTTTTCTTGTGCAGTTGTCCCTATCTGCTACAAAGCTACTTGACCTCGATGTTGTTTCCAAGGTACAGTTTCTGATACCTCAATTGCTGTCTGATACTATCAGTTCCTGAGTTTGGAGAATGTTGCAACTTTAACAGCTGTTAGTTTATTGTAGAGTATGCTTCATCTGCCACTTCATTTATTACAAGTTCTACATTCATGAATAACTTACCCTTGTTGCATTGGTACAGAGCGATCCAATGGCTGTGGTGTACATGAGGAAACGTGATGGAACTCTTGAGGAACTTGGCCGTACAGAGGTTATCTTGAACAATTTGAATCCATCTTGGATCGGAAAAGTTCCTATGGCGTATCAATTTGAGATAGTTCAGACATTGGTGTAAGAATTCTCTTCACCTCGTTGTAGGAAACTTTCATGAAGAAGATACAACTGGTTTGATTTATGTGTTTCCTTCTCTTTCTCCCTGTCAGGATTCAAGTTTTTGATGTCGATACACAGTATCACAATGTACCAGTCAAGGTAACTTATATGTGCAATCCAATCTCGGTTATTTCCGTTTTGTTGCAGAATTTAGTTGCCAAGGTAGCTACTAACTGGAAAACGGGAAATCCTGATTAAAGTTCCAGGACATTCCCTCTATGGTTTCGTGATGACCTTTTTTGCTAAATTTCTTACATATTTGTGTCAATCTGCAATGCCCTTATGAGATAAGAATATGATAAAACTATCAAATTCTACGCAGGCACTTAAGTTGAGTGATCAAGATTTTATTGGAGAAGCTAGTTGCGCTTTGTCAGAGGTACGCTACCTTTTGAAAAGATGTTGCCACCTCAATTTACATCTTCTCTCAAAAGATATAGATGTGGCATCAACCTTGTATGTCACTTTGAAATTGTTTCAACCCCCAAGGTAACGATTTTTGCGCTATATTTCCTTTCTCAGATTTTTACCAAACGTGATAGGACCTTGTCTCTAAAGCTGCACAATAGAAACTGGAAAGGGGGAGCAAGAGACATGGGCATGTTGAATGTCCATGCAGAAGAAACTGTGACATCCAAAAATGCTGCTGAAATTACATTCCGCTGTAGCAATCTTGACAACGTTGATTTGTTCTCCAAGAGTGTATGTAAATCTTGTAGAGCTAATGTTGAAAGCTACTGATATACTCTAATGATGTATAGCTTATCTAGTATTGACCCTCATTCTTGTGGTTGTAGGATCCTTTCCTACGGATCTCAAGGAAAATTGAGAGTGGAGGGTCTATTCCAATCTGCAAGACTGAAGCGTTGAACAACAACTTGAACCCTTCATGGAGGCCTGTTTGCCTGACCACACAGCATTTCACAAGCAAGGCAAGTCTATCATCTCTTACTTAATTTTTCTTTAGTGTATACTGACTGGCTTCTGTTGTTTCCGCTATTTGGCAGTACAACCTTTTTTTTTACCTTAGACTAAAGCAAAATCAAGAGCTCAAACTTAGTGAAGCTAGCTGGTGTTTCAGCTTGTACCTGAATATGGAAATGGATTTAACTTCTCATATTCACATTTTACCTTTGATTTCTTTAGGGCTGTATCACTGTTGCAATTTTCATGCATTCCTAAGGAAAAACTGACATGTGTTTCTACCTACTTGATGAGTTGGTAAAAGTTTCTTCAGCCATTTATCATTCTTACAACTGATGTCTTTTCATTGCAGGATAACCCATTGATTATCGAGTGCTTTGATTTTAATAGCAACGGCAATCACACTCTGATAGGGTAATGATTTTCTTTCTGTGTTCTCTGCAACTTTCTCTCTGACATGTTTCTTTGTGGGACTGTGTTCTAATGGAATGTTCTCTAAACATCAAACAGTACTCTTCAAACATCCATATCAGCCTTGGAAAGTTTGCATAGAGAAAAGAGTGGCATCAACTTTGTCAAGCCACAACATGGTCATGAAAAGGTATCTCAGTACACCTCCAGTTCTCTTAATTCCATATAAACCATCTTATGTTTTAATCTTATATCCTGACTGATTATCAATGGCAGGTTCTCAAGGGGCAGTTGCATGTCGATGAGTATCGTGAGAAGGAGCTTTTCAGCTTTCTTGATTACATTTCTAGCGGCTTTGAGCTCAATTTCATGGTTGCTGTTGACTTTACTGGTTAGTAAAAAAGTTCTCAAAAGTTTGTGACATGAACAACATGTTGCAATGTGCTTATACACAGTTTGTGTATGAATTCTCTTTTGCAGCTTCCAACGGAAATCCTACAAAGCCTGACTCCTTGCACTACATTGATCCATCTGGCCACTTGAACGCTTACCAGAGAGTAAGGAATAAAGATAATCTTTTTAGTTATATGTGTCTCACACTTTTGTTTGTATGAAACATTGAGACTTGATTGCGCATGCTTCCTTTTATCTGAGCTTGAATACATTGCAAGTTACCTTGGTGTTTAGAATTGTAGAAGGCTTTAGACATTGCCCCATTTTGCTGTAAAGGTGGGTGGCAGAATGTAGATCATGCCACAAATATTTCAACTTGATTACTTTGAATCTCACTTTTCTCAAGCTTTCTCACAGTAGGCTTATATTGCAGGCTATTATGGAGGTTGGAGAAGTTATACAGTTCTACGACTCTGACAAGCGTTTCTCTGCTTGGGGTTTTGGAGGGATGACAGCAGATGGCCAAGTATCACATTGCTTCAACTTGAACGGAACCCCATATGATAGCGAGGTAATCTGGAACTTTTTGTTCTTCCCCTTTTATCACTCTATCATATTGCTTAGGTCAATTTGTTTGCCACACCACAGTATATCAGTCTTAGCTTATATCAATTTTTGGTCTGGTTGTGGTTTTGTGTTTGTCATAACATATCAGTTCCAGTATTATAAACCTTAGCTCTGGTCGGGTTTCTAGTGTGTGCCTTAATTTGTTTGTTGAATAAATAAAAGTCATATTGGTCTCACTCGAATAGAAGTACTGACACACAAAGTATTACCTCATCTGTATTACTAAATAGGTTGAAGGAGTTGAAGGTGTCATGGCTGCGTATAACTCTGCTCTCCGGAATGTCAGGCTCCATGGTCCAACATTGTTTGGCAATGTGATCAACAAAGCTGCAGATATCGCTGGCCAGTCCCTCTCACAGAATGCCAGCAAGTATTACATATTGCTGATCATTACAGTAAGTTACTGTGCCTGCAGTTCTAACTATCAATAGCATGGAGATATAAACTCTGGCGTAATATATGTTTGTGCGATTTCCAGGATGGAGTTCTCACAGATCTCCAAGAAACAATCAATTCTTTGGTGAAGGCGTCTGATTTACCTTTATCAATACTTATTGTTGGTGTGGGTAGTGCTGATTTTTCACAGATGGAGGTAAAAGTCGATTTCTGAGTAGATTTGTGGACATTCTTGAACTGTTCGGTGCTTCTTAGTGAGGCGTTTGTTTCTCTTTTCTCTGAACTTACGACTGTATATATTGGGTGCTAAATTTTCGTTGTGGCAGATTCTTGATGCTGATACTGGACGCCGCTTGGAGAGCTCCACTGGCCGTATTGCTACGCGTGACATTGTCCAATTTGTGCCCATTCATGAAGTACAAGGTTGGTGTTACGTTTATGTAAATCTTACACTGGGCAAACAAATTCCTCTGAAAATCTAAATCATCGATTCTTATAGTAGTTCACCAAATTTATTCCGCTTTTGGTATTATTATTATGATGTTATAATGATGATCAACTCTTAACACGGTCTCTCTTATGCAGCGGGGCAAAAATCCATGGTTCAATCACTCCTGGAAGAGCTCCCGGGCCAATTTCTGACTTACATGCGGAGTAGAGATATCAAGCCCCTCAACGCGAGTGTTGGCACAACAATGCCTCAGCATCGCGATTTTTAATCTGCAAATGAAGTCGATAGTTTTTGGTTTGTGAACAGATTGAATTGAATACAACTCGTCTATTATTGGTACATAGTACTAAGTAGTGACATGGTTATCGGCTAGATCTTATAGTTCTTATGGCAATGTCTTCAAGAGTTGAGAGTCTGAACTCTCAGGAAGCTAACTTCAGGCTTAACGTAGATGTCAAATACTGATAGAAAAGGCGGTAATTGTAACTATTAGCATGAGAGAGTATTTGATATCTACCAGTGTGAGTCATGTCTTCAAGTTGCTCTGCCCCGGAATATTTTTCTACCCACGACTCAAGTTGTTCTGCCCGAACTGTGCCTTCTCAATTTGGGATCGCAGAATGCGAAATTTTTCACGAGCAGATGTACATGTATAACTAAACAATCATGAAGATATAATCGGAACTTCAAATTTCGTTGAATAAATCCAACACTGCAGTCATGCACCGTGCGGGTACAACATGGGAAGAACAATGTCTTCTATCATCTTCTTTTGGTATGACAAACAAATGTAATCTTACGGATCAAAGCGCCAACAAAAGTAAAAATACATTAAAATGCAAGGTCAGGTAAGAAACATAAACATTCCTCGTGTCGCATAAAAATTTGCGTACTGCAACACGGTATCTGGTAAAACCAAGAGCGTTCACTTAGACCATTACCAACTAGATTTCGTGATAACACTATACGGCAGAGGGATTGACCAGATCAGACCGCCACAAACCACAGCATTGTACAGTTCCTGGTGGATAATTTACAAGTTAGAAAAGTAAAAGGTAAAACAGCTGGACTCCAGGAACACTAATGATGTCTGTGACGATCCTTCTCTCTAGACGAGTAATAGTAATCCCGATCCCGATCACGATCTGCAGTCAGAAAAACCACTATGAGACCAGTGAGAGAATGGAAGTCTATCACTTAATTCATTCAGTCATAAGGAAAGAAGAAGAAGAATCCATGCAAACCTCGAGAAGAATGATGCCTGGGTTTATCCGGAGGCCCTCCTGCATTAATAGGTTATATGTAATCAGAACCACAGAAGACCCATCCGCAGATACCAGGTAACAACATAAAGTATAAAGTTCACATGTACCCAATTAAAACAAAAATTCACAGGTACCCCAGATCAAGTTAGAAAGCAATACTGACCTGAATCCTTTGCCCTATCCCTGGAACGATGACCTTTCTCTTTCGACTTATCTCTGTCCCTATCAGTTTCATCTCGCTCTCGATCCCTGTCAGAATCCCTCCCTCTTTCACGTTCCCGGGACTTCAATTTCTCCCTATCTCGGTCCTTTTCCCGCTCCCTATCCCTGTCTTTACTTTTCTCCCTACTTCTTTCTGTTCTGAGTTCAGGCTTTGATTTAGTCAGGAGTTCCTCTTTTCCACCACCATCAAGTGGTATGTCCTTGGACTCGTCATCACTCTTCTTAGAACCTTTGAGCTGATCAACTGGCTGTCTTACAAGTGCGTCCTTCGATCCACCAGATTCTGAATTAGCAGCAACAGAAGCCGTCTTTATGCTGTCAACATTGGCAACTGGTGTACTAAACGAGCCTTCCTGTAATACAGCACACACATGTATCACACTCTCATGGCACAATATCTAAAAATTGTTTTGAGCCATTCAAATTGTCAACTACTACTTACTTTGGGTACTGGCGGAGTCTGTGAATCCCATGCCCTATTAGATGCTGTGAAGGAAACAGGCTCTTTACAAGCAGGTATATACTTGGCCTTGGGACGACAGTAAAGATGAGCCAAAACTCTGCAGACTTCATCTATGCCAGCTTTATCCGCGTCAAAAACCTTCCACCAAGGTGGATTCTCAGGGAGCGGCACACCAAATCTTCTTGCAGCAGCATAGACTACTCCACATGCAATTACCTCACTTTTGAATCGCACACACAGAGTAGTGCGCAAGCTGGATAAACAAAATGACCAGAGTATTATACAATGACACAAGTAGCATAACATCATAAGTCAATAGAAGTATTTGGAACCCGTCTGGTTCACGTCTAAACAAAGAAACGGAACGAAATAAGCTTAAGGAATGGAACGGAAGTACATCTGTTACTTATGTGTTTTATTACAATGAAACCCCTCCGCAGGGGAGTCCCCAAACTCTCATTTGATCAGGTAGCCACGAACGGGGACCAAAAGAGCAGTAACATGACTTTTTTTTTTTTGATAAGTGAGATAGGATATCATCATATTCAAAAGGACACCAAGGGGGTGACTCCCATAAACAGAAAAAAAAAAAAAAAAAAAAAAAAAAAGAAAGAGCAGTAATATGACTTTTCCAGTGCAACTTTCTCTGGTGTCACATATTTGCCATATTTCATTCTGTTCTTTGGCTCCCTCTATCTCTCCTCGGTTAGGGTGGATCTGAAATTATGATTATTGCGGTTATGGAGGCTATGCTACATAAGGCAGTGGTTGGTGGTCACGTAATGCTTATCTGATACCGCTTCCCAACATAACTACTAGACTTTCCATTAGGACCTAGTGATATAGCCATAAGTTATCAGGGACTGAGCGGTCATAGGTCAGGAAGTCCAGAATCTAGTACAGCAGATGGTGGGCTGGTCCAAACTCCAAATGCAAGTACTTCAAACGATAATGATCAAGCCACAGTCCCCAGAAGAAGCTATTGCCTTGACAGTAAACAATGATATGGATGAAATTGTTGAAATGTGTATCTTCGTATCAACTTTGATCATGTAAAAGATGAATATATCGATATATTGATTGGGATTTAATTGTCACAGACATAATTAAGAGCATTTTACTTTCTAAGGCTTTTTCATCGAACGCAATATAAGCCAATACTCATCCTAACCGCCACTATCTACTGCCCACAAGAAACGTGAATATTAAGTTTCAACTCAAGCCAAAAGGAGTTAGACCTATAATCTAACCGGAAATATGGGTTCAGACAAGAAGACGATTAATTTTTAACAGGATTTCACGGGTTAGTCCAATCTCCCGGGCTCCTTATTTAGGGATGCTACAACTAGTAGTATAAAGCCTGATAATTCACTTAAGGCCATTGTAGAAAATGCATCACTGAAGTGTGTTTAATAAAGAAAGTAACCTGGGAAAACAGACGTGCTCATCGGAAACCCATATGAAGTTTACTAAAAAAAATGTATTACGAAAGTGTGCTTAACAAGGATATCCAAGATATGACACCTCATCAAAGATGACTTTATTTGTTTTTCAACAAATATATTTCCAACTCTGCTATTTCCATGTGAAGTTTCATCAAAATTTTCATTTTCATCATTGTTAGTGAAGGAACCATGAGAAAACTCGATTTCAATGATCTCTAGATATCAAAATGTTCTTAAACAAACTATTCAAGCAGCCCCAAGAAGCTGACATCTGATATAAGTGAAAAAACTCAATTGTGGCCACTGGCCAAATAGGATAATTTTAGGAATAAACGCAGCCCTGTGAGTGTACTACTGTACTTCCATTTGCAGGTATTTTCATTACAACTCTAAGCCACAACTTGAGAAAGAAACATCGAAAGGTGCAAAAACTAATTTATACCAACTGCATCCCCTTGCCTTGAACTTCTGGGGAGATGAGGTCACAACACAACTCCAGCACTAAGAAATCAGTAGTTTAGATTTGGGAGCACTCAAGTTCTCTCAAGCAGCTACACTCTCTCTTCGAGTCAGATAGTAACTACAGTACCATTTTCGACAGCTCACTGTATCAATTACTTGCTCCTTTGAGTCTATGACTACCATCACCATTAGCAGCAACTTCTATGATTCATATCCAAATGTCATACCTGTTTAACCGGTAATGTTTAGCATTTGTGATCTATCATTGGTCATTAATCAGTTCTATTTTTTTTATGGGAATACAAACTAACAAAGCTAGAGTATATAATTGAATGGCCTGACCTCTACTCTTAGTCTAGAAGAAAATGGGAAGGGAAAATGGGTCATTCCTTATCCTATCTAGTTACTCGGGGTCCGTAGAAGTTATAAGTAGGGTGCAAGGAAGCCATTAGGTATTAGATTACTATTGCTAAGTCTACTGTGTACTTTACACTTTGGAATGTGAGACCACTCGAACGTCCTTGACAATCTTTTCATTGTATGTGACAGTATACCAAGTAAATGACAGATTCTTATTCCTGTCACTATCAATCTTATTGTGACAATTCCACTTCCCCATATTCACCTCTTAGCTACCATGTACATTCATCACAGAGTATCTGACATAAGCTTAATACAAAGACCTGGTCATCTAGGATTTACCAAAACAATCACCAAGTAAAACTACAAACAAGGGAAGACACGACCATGTAAGCCTAAATAATTACAATGATATCTAAACATAAACCTGGGCAAACTAGCAAAGTCAATTTCAACAGCTCAGGTATTAGAATCTTTATCACCAACTACTATTAAGAGTCAAGACTCATCAAACCTTAGTTTCTATGATGAATTTGTCATTGCTATTTGCTAATATTAAAAGGTTTTTTAGCTTCTATAGTTGCATCTTACTATGTCATCAGAAATCAGTAACAGTTTTAACATTCCCCTATGCATTTGACAAAGACAGTAAGCTCTGCTGCTCTGAGACTGGTTATGGGGTTTGCCAAATTTCCTAATCAAATCAATTGCAGAACTTTTACATCCAGAGAGCAAGTGCTAATATTTGTATGAGGAATCCAGGATTATCAATAGCTAAGACAATGCTATAGCATGTATAACTAAGCTCGATAAATACCTGTCATTTGCAAGATTCCATGCATGCTGTCTCAACTCTGGTGGTGTTCCAAGTGTGACTAGATAATTTGAAATGAATTTGTGTGGATGTTCCACATGACAGACAAAGCCCATCTCTTTTAGAAGGTGTCGTTCGGTCCTTATCAACTCAATTTTCAGATCAGTATATTTCTGATGTCATATAGAAAGAGAGGACTGTCAAATAAACTAAACAAGACAAAGACACTACACGCAAGCACTCTACCAAGAATGCTAAAAATACAACAGACTAGTACCTTAGAATGGACATCCAAAGGCTCAATAGACAGGTTCTCCCTCCGACATTCCATTCGGTGAAAGACAATGAGAACGTGTTTCCCTTTCCGTGGACTCTCCTCCAATTTAGAAGCCAGCCAGACACAGCTAGCAGCTACCCTCTGCAAACCAGTAGAGTTGAAAGTGAACTTCATGCCAGAACAAACATTAAGCTATGTTGCAAAGTACTGAAACTACTTCAGGACATTACATCAATAAATTAGAAATGAGCATTACCTTTACATCAAACCGAGCAAACGACTTTTTGCAGTAAAATCGATGAAATAGAACCTGACCAGTCGCCATAACAGCTTGAGGTCTAAGAGTATATAATTAAGGACAAGAAAATAAAATAGCAAAAACATGAGCTAAAATTAAATAGGAAAAAAAAAACAAGCATAATAAAGACAAGTAAATAAAAAGGATACAATCTAAGGAGAATCCCGCTCTCTTGAATAAGATCACACCCATAAACCCTTAGAGTGGTTTCTGTTTCCTCATCTATGTTGTCTTTTCTCGAAGGAGAGTTCTTCAGCTGCTCATCTGTCAAGTAGAAGGTATCTATTGCCGTGTAGATCATCTTCCCCTCACCTTTCAACAAACTGGTACAACGGAAACAAGCAAAAATGCAGTTCAATACCACCCAAAGCTTACGACCAAGAACTAAAGCGAGTTCAAAAACATGACAAAGACACGGACTCAAATTAATCCGAAACCAGCTTAACAAACACTCAACACTCAAACAGACTCAACTAAATTAGAACATTGCCTAGTTCAAGTACAGCTCTTTTCTCCAAATATCCCCAAGATTCGATATACAATTAGGTATCGAGTGCCCCCAATGCGAGAGCCCAACCGACATCAAAGATCTCTTTCATGCGAAAATCGAATCCCTCTCGAATTTTACACTATCTAGTAAACATAAACATTATCATGCTCCGAATTCTTCCTACATTTAGGTACTCGGGCATTATTAAACTTCTAACTTACGCTTACCACAATCACGATTCTCCTCGTGGATTCAAGGGGCACTGTGCATAGTAATCTTAACTAATAAAAGATGCAAACTTTCTATCTAATTTTTCAATTCTTCCCCAACACGATACCTACAAACCCAGTTTCACAACCATTACCCATTTACACTTCAATCAGATTGAACAAAACAAATATCATACGAATGGGAAATTGAAAACCTAATTGTACAGGAAAAGGGTTTAAAATTATACCTGGAGAGTTGCCCCCAAATTAATTTGGGCGAAATTGCACGAAAGATTTAGCGTGAAACTGCTGTTTGATTGATTGAGCAAGATTAGGGATAAGAAGAACGCCAAATCATAGTGATTTTGACGCTAGAAATTTGACAGGAAGTTGGGGGGCGAAATTAGGAATTGATCGTAGAAATTCAAAAGCAAATTAGGGTTTTAATTGATTTTAATTGATTGAATTCCAGTGATTGAAGTTAATAACTTCAGAAATACGCTTGAAATTATATTTCAAAATTGGGGACTGATAAAGAGGAGCTCGAGCTTATTTTTCTGCGGAACAGCATAAAGCTTATTTTTTGTTGAATGGGACTCTACATGTGATGTGAGAGCGAAATTGGTTCGGGTTTTCAACTTAAACACAGTCGTTTCACAAGTATACATGATACGATCCAAGGTAAGGAAAAAAAAAAAACGTGGCTCATTTGGTATCATTGTCGTTTTCATTTTTTGTTTTTGCGTAAAAAAATTAGTTAAATAAGTTACAAAATTAAGTTTAAGTTGTTTGGTATTGTAAAAGTCATACTCTGTATATAAAAAATGAAGACTGACAACTGAAAACCACATTTTCTGGTTTAGAAAAAAACAGAAAACGATACCAAACGAGGCAACATTCAGCTAAACAAGACATCCACCCCACTATGCTCCATCTATCTAACCTTACACAAATTTGGTTTTTATTTTTGGTACATGGGCGAGCGGGAACTGTAAGGTTTCTACACAGATCATAGTGTTACGGAACACTAGAAATTGAATCTACGAAAAGGAATCTCAAGATGATACTTTTATATTTTTGGATGCAAAGATAATAGTTCGACCATTTAAATTTTGTTGAATTCACTACTGTCACAGTAAAATTACTGGGAAAATACAGTTGTGTCAGCATGACCCAGAACATGATTGAGGCAGTTTTAGTAAAATTTACATTTGCCTGTTGTACTTGTACAAGAATACCTACATCAATACTCCAGGAATATCTGATGCATATCAGATGTTTAAAATTTGAAGAAAGAATAACAGTCAACTAGCTAATCCGCCATGCCGCGTACTCTACTGTATGCTGACAGAACCACCTACACCATGAACACATTACAGTCTAACAATTCCTCTCTTCCTCCATCAGATCTTCACGCCATCAGAGACTCGGGAGTGCAAGTTCTCTCCCAACCCCGGGAGTATGTGGCCGATGTGCAAGTTCATTCCCAAAACACAATGAAGGAGATGTTAAACACGAGTCAAGAAGAAAAAGCAACAGAACTGCAGCTGCTCTACCTAGCCTTTACTTTGGCCTTCTTTGTTTTCGCTAGTACAAATGAGGATCTTGCAGAAAGAGGGAAGATGATCTCACACAGGTTGTAAAATACTCCTTTGTCATAAATGTTATTTGTCACCACTACCTCTGCATCTTTCAGAGGTGATCTCCGGAAAAAGGACTTCCATTTGCTCTCAGGAGGTTTGTTTTCAGAGGTAAGCCCATTGAGACTTTCCTTGAGGGCCAATGCACTGGCCTTCGCTTCATTTATCTTCCTCTGCAGGCTTTCATGTTCTTGCCACTTGTACGTCTTTTACATGAACAAAAAAATAGAATATTAGTTCACTATGCACAGACAAGCTCCAGAACCTTCTGGATTATCGTTTTCAATGTCTAGGGGGGGGTCGGGAATCAAGTTTTGCCCCTCTTAGCAAAGCAACAGATTGTGAATATTCCATAGATGCAACTCAGACACACGCCATGTGTCTTCCCTAAGGCCAATCAGCCTTCCATGCTAGTCACTAGGCTACTGCTATTTCGACATCATCCTTAATGACTCAATCAACTAAGTATGAAACATGTAAAAGTATCAATTTCAGCAGAATATGAGCATCAACAGAGGGTAAGGCCTTCTACCGGATAATGGCTAAAATTTCATCTTAATATCATCTTTCAGGAACAAAAATTTAAGGCCAGCCCTGACCGCATGTTGTGAGGTTGTTTTCCGACACAATTTTCTGTTTTTGCAAATATCTCCTTGTTAATTAGCATGGACCTCTTAAGGAAAAGTAGCATTAAATGTTCCTCATAAGAGAAGGGAAATATACCTCATTTGTAGTGATATTTGTATAACACAGCTTTGCGTGGTATCCAAAGAAAGCGGCCATAAGCAGACAAACAACGGCAAGAAACACCATAAGAAGTATTTGAGTATTGTGCGAGCTCACTAACCACTGTTCATGGAAGAAAGGGTGAGAAACTGAGAATTAGTCACTTCAAACCACTAAAGCAGCAACTTGATACACGTTTTATGTGATAAAGGGCTAGTCATCCGCCAGGTCGACTAGAGATGCCTGTTAAGTGGACGAGGGAGGGAAATTCAACTTTTTGGGACCTATGGTAACATCTAACACAGAGAAATGCAGAATCCCCGACAACCAAAAAAAAAGGTTATAAAGACTAATGAAGACATGAAGTCAGTCTTAGGACCCCACAGGTGTTAACGACTTTTGCTGAAGAGGAAGACAGTTATACAAAGGATTAAGAAAAATCAAAAGCATAAAAGCTTGTTACAGGTTGCATCATCAAATAGGAAGTTCTGTTCAAAAATTTCTATTGGAAAGAAAAGGAAATCGCTTGTGGGTAAAGCAATCACCAAATATCACAAAGGAATCACGTAAATACAGTTTGTTACCTGTGCAATATGTGGAGCTAAGCCTCGAAATGATTTATCAACTCCATAGTAGACTGCCCACGTGCAAATATATATCAAATACAATTATAAAGACAAGTTCATCCGATGAAAACTGATTGATAAGACATTTACCTGTCAAAATATGAATAATTTTGAGTTCCTTCAACCGACTAGCGAGAATTAAACTGAGGGCAATAGTTCCATATAGGCAGAGAAAAAAATGCCTGCAAAAGCACAAAACTCATTACCATTACTTCCCTCATCATTTAAAATGGATCACAGTTTTGAAGCTGAACTCATAAGGTCAGCAAAGTACAGGGATACAATCCATTGATCTTGACTAGTTAAACGTACAAGTTTGGAAGTCAAAATAAGGTCATCAAGAAAACAGCTTATTTACCTCTACAGAGACGACAACATATAGATGAGCAAGCAAAAAACATGCCTAGCTTCAAACTTAGCTTCTGACATAAAAGGCCCAAACCTGTGCATTTTAGTTCCGAACCTTTTAGCAGAGGAATCGTTAAATTTTTCAACTCCAACCCACCCCACCAAATGGGAAATTTTATTGCGGAAGCTTACTAGCTGAAGGTTTAAGATGGCCTGAGGCTTAGATGATTACATTGAGGTAGCCTATTATGAAACTCTTAACATATATTACTAATTTAGTTGTCTAGAAAATGAAAGTGACAAAGTATGCTACTCGTCTGATTCTAAGCATCTAGATCTCAAATTGTGCCCTTTCCAGGGTTGGGCATCAATAATATGTGTTGTAAGAAAAAGTATAAAACATTGGAAAATGGATTAATGGTGGAGTAAAACAAGAATTAAAATTGAACCTTAGTTTTGGTTCTAAAACACTTTCAGCTTTCATCCACGGAGACAAGTTGCTTTTGTTCCTCAGAACCCTCCAGTAATAAGCTAAAATCGCCACACCTTGACCACCCTTAAATAACTGCCGTCATGTTCATGCTCCTAATATGTTGCTAATTTTCATCCTTCTGTTGCATTTTAGGCATGCCTTTGCAACTCCATCTAAGGGAAGGATCACGGGACCTGACCCTTTTATGGACAAATGGTGAAACTAAGTAGAAATGCTGTAGAATTATTTTACAACTCAGGGGCACGCGGCCCTTTTTATTGGAAATCAACATGATGATTGATTATGTCTTTGTTACTTAGCATCAGCTCTACGCTGCATTCAACACGAATATGGGAAAGGCCAGGTGGAAGAGAAATATGTCTTCTTACAACAAAATCATGAAGATATAATCGGAACTTCAAATTTCGTTGAATAAATCTAACACTGCAGTCATGCACCGTGCGTGTACAACATGCGAAGAACAATGTCTTCTATCTTCCTTTAGTATGACAAACAAATGTCATAACCTCCGAAAAAGAAAAAGTCACAAGACTCGTAATCTTACGGATCGAAATATGTCTTCTTACAACAACATGCTCAATGAAGAAAAATTAATTTGCTGGGCATCTCTATTTGCACTAAAACAATAATAAACCACATCAACCTAATTATTTAAAACATCACGCTACCTCAGTGTAATTATCTCAAAACTTAGGTTACCTCGGTGAAAATTTTCAAATAAGATCGCTTCAGAAGCCACAAAAAAATATGTGCAGGAGATAGCATTGTAGCAATGAACAAAATCAAATAGACTTTCAAGTCACCCTGTTCAGTTAGGTCTCAGATTCCTTGGCATGAAAAAACTTAATGCTACGGAAACAAAAATACTCACCAGAAAAGGAAGGCCATGAAGTACTTCGTATTCCTTTCTCCAATGCAGTTATTCTGCAGCAGAAAGTCAGAAACAGTGCATAAGTACTGGGTAAGGCAATCCCCAAGAGTAATAAGTACATTTAGCTACTAGAAATAACAAAACCGGGCAAACAAACCATCCAACCGCAGTGATGATCGAATCGGGCAACACAACGGTCACATACACTGCAGTGCTTTGATCGCGCAGGTCTGCATCAGTGACAAAAATTATCAAGTTACGAGAACAAGCCTGAAGAACCCCAAAAAAAACCTTTCTGATGTAATATATGAAACTCACTTCAGAATTTTGCATGTCGAACATTCCCTCTTTGAGTATATGACATTATCGTAACGGTAAGCAGAAATATATTGTAGTACATTCTCTGCTTTCACAGTTCCAGGATCAGAAAAGCTAGTCAGCAAAAACAGTACAACACCTACTCCAATTGCTACTATGCTTATATACCTGAAAAACATATAACTCCTTATAGGAAACTTGAAAAGAATTCACATGACAAAGCATGCTTAACAACTACGATGCAGTACAAAATAAGCATACACGCATATTTAGAGAGTACAATACCTGTGAATATCACTCAAATAATAATTAGGAATGTAAACAAAAGAAGACTGCACAATGAAGTAGTAAGTTGTCGATAATACTGCAGCGTACAAGATCTGCAAGGACAATGTACAAGACATGGACATGAGCAAAATTTGACATCTACAAAAATACGTGAAAACATAAAAAAGGCAACGGACACCAAACAGGAGGCATTGGCAAGTACTTAAAAGGGTACAAAAAAATATGTACGTGTCAAAGGTCCCTGCAGACAGGTAGTTGATGTGAAGTGAAAAAACTATCCATCATTTTCATCAATTATTCGCACAATTAGACTCTAACAGCAACAACAAAGTGACGAACCCTCAGTCCCCAAACAAGTTGAGATCAGCTAACATGAACGACCATAAGGAACCCATATCATATCTGATACTTAAAATGTTCTTTGTTGGTGAGTTCGTAAGTCCGACAAGCATACTCTCTAAATACCCAAAAATATGTTATCTTTTGGTGTGTATCTAAGCAACTAGGTATCAGTACCCTTCACAATACTTGCAGCCTATTTGGATACACAAGAAGAAGGGAAAGAAAGGGGGGAGAAAGGTGAAAGGACGAAAAAGGAAAGACAATTTCTCTATTAACGTCCCTAAGAGAAAAACTCGTGTAGATTTGGACTTAGATATAAATTACAATACACTAGTAGCAGTATAAAAAAAATATTGGCTAATGCCCTGTTTAAACGATAAAGTTGTAAGCACAGAAATTTTATCAAATGTGTCAGCTCGGATAGTCATGGGTCGAAAGTCAAAATATTGACATCCCGATTATTCGATAGATTTTGGTGATTAATTTGGGTAAATTTCAATTAATTGTTAGCCCATATTTATTAGAGTGGCAAGCCTAATATATGGCTCACACCAATGAAAATGAGTCCACAGACTTCCAAGTCCAAGTTTAAGATCCCATTTGCTAATAAGTAGGTTTTCTAAAGTGATCTCTTCCATAAATAGACGCCTTAGTCATTTGTAGGAGAGGGGAGAGGACGATAACAACAACCAAGGCTTATTCCCAAAATAATTTGGGGTCGGCTAACATGAATCGTCATCAAGTAACCGTCTTGTGTATGCCATAAAAATTCAAAACCATAGTGAACCATTTAGAAATATTGAAACCCTTTCAAAAGGAGTTAATTTAAAAAGCCATCAAAATAAAAATAAAAATAAAAGTAAAAGTAAAATAAGTGAAAAACATATGAACTTTGAACACATAGTAAGAAAAAGTTTTGGGAGAAGATGAAATGGTCTCGAAAAAAGAAAATCAGTCCTCCGCATGATAGAGTCTCTCCACACCGCCCTATCCAACACCATTCTCTCTTCAAGCCCTAGGACGCTCATATCACTTCTAATCACCCTCATCCAAGTCATCTTGGATCTTCCCTGACCCCTAATAATATTATCACTTCCCCACCCTTATACTCTTCTAACCGGAGCGTCACTAGAGGGAAAATACACACTGCGAAATTCTCAAGTCATTCATATTCTCTACAAAAGTCATTCATATGCTCTCCAGAGGAAATTAAAAAACGTGCATGTATGGCAAAGCTGAAGCCTGAAGCAGCCATCATTTAAAAAGTACAGGGGGAGTTCTTCTGTTCAAGGGACTTGTATTTGCATACCACGATATAAATCCAATATTCCAACACCCTCAAACCCTCAAGCCTAACCGATTAGGAAAACAGCTATCGGATGGCAGGGGTCCTTACTACTTAGTAATCCCATTTCCCAACACCATCAACCACAACAGAGCCTTAGCCACAAAGTGATTGGGGTCACGATGGTCATTTGATACGGACCATATGTGATTGTGAGCAATAAAAAGTTCAAACTAGTGAAAACACGATTGTAACACAAATGTGAATTTAAAAGTTTGAAAGAAAAAAAAAAGATTTTACACATAACACCAAAAAAGCAGTGAAACACAATTTTAAAAAATCAAAAGGGGAAAAAAAGGTAGAAAATCAATCAAGGAAACAAAAACGCAAAAGGCAACATTAGACTCGCATCAGAATTAATTAATATAACTGAAGTGGTCTTTGCCATGAATATTAAACATCCAATTACTTGTTGTCCTAAAACGTCTGCTACCCTTAGGCTATCAAAAAGTGAGTGCCGAGTTGTTTGGGACTAACATAAAATTCTATCAGAAAAGGCTTAATTAGATATAAAATAGTGCAAGACAGCAAGACCAATGCTTGGACTCAGAAGCCTCTGTAGGATTCAAGTAAATGAATGAAAATGACTTTTACTGTCATATTTAAGAATCCTAGCAGGTTATTCTATAGCTGTCAGGAACTCAACCTCAAGCTCTTCCTCCTCCTTGACTTAAATTTTAAGATCATGAATGGGTAATCGAAGTTCAAGAGGAGCTTTGTTATCAATTTTAACTTCCTAGTTAGCAGCCTGTATTCAGGACAATGGCCTCACAGGAAACCTCAATAAATGGTCTAAAATAAGAAAAAACTTTCACATCTAAAAAAATGGTCTCTTTACTTTGGTCTGAGTTGCTGCTTTATACATGTCACCCCTTTGATGACTCCTTAAGGCTTTGAACACATCAGATAGGCCTTTCCTAACGATGTCTAGAACTGGTTTGTGAAGTTAAGATCACTAAGATCACGCTAACAAACTTCATAATCGCCAAGCACCTCTATTCCTCTTCAGGTCGACGTTTAGACAGACAGGTTAACGCATAGTGTACATAAATATCACAAATCCAGGTAAAGAAACGAATCATAAATGAACTAGAGGACGCGAGGCAATCAAGTAAACGTCTAAATGAAAGACAATAAGTAGCATATCCTTGAACCAAAAACACAGGCCCGTTTATTCATAATCATTCAATTCCAATCAGGCATTCAATGTAGCAACTCCACATCCGATATCAGATCATCCAACTCAAAGTAGCTACAAGAAAGGAAAATTCTTCAGCAATCTAGTACAACATCATCATTACCCCGGCACCTTAAAGGCTCCCGCCATAAGGCAGGGTAAGGGGGGTCAGATGTACGCAAGCCTTACCCAATATAGAGAGACTGCCGCACAAATGACCCAAAATGAAAAATGCTTTGAGAATCACACAAGGATTCGTGCAAAACCCATTTCAAATCCCAATATGAACAATGAAGATATTCAATTCACTCAATTCTACCATCATATAAACCCTCATAAAAATCAAAACTTTCAAGATATACAATAAAATTAACATCTTAAATCAAAATCCCATCAATAAAAACTTAAATTTTGACAAAGAAATTACCTGCAAAGTAGGATTAGAGCGGTAACAACAGTAATATTCAGCAGAAATGACAGCATTTTCACCACGATCTCCACACACTTTGGCCACAAATTTCCTACAAAACCCATCAAACAAACAACTTCAATCAAAAATTAACAAGAAACCCATCAAAGATCATTAAAAATTAAAGCAAATTAGACTTACAAAAAATATTCATAAGCGCCAAATGATATAAAATTATGAAGGCGTTCGACGAAAGTCCCCTGAAAAATAGGCCATTGCCCACATAAAAAGGCTACTACTACCAATAATGTGATCGATCCATGGCATACAAGAATCCATTGGACCGCCATTTATTGATTAATTTGAATTATTATTGAAGAATCAGATCAAACTAAAATCAATTTCAATGAATTTTCCTGTGATTTTGAAGAAGTTTGAAGTATGTGGAGTAAGAAAATTGCTGGGTTAGTTATATTGGGAGAATAAATGAAGGTTGGTTTGACAATTTTTTAGATGGGAAAGAAAGAGGCTTCAGGTTGAAGATTTTGAAAGGATTCTGGGGAAGATTAACTTGATGTATTAAGTATCAAATCATGAAAGAAGTAAACCCAGAAAAGTACTCAAAGAACTGAAATTTTTTATTGGTTCATTCACTCTGAACTTCTGAGTTCTTAAATCATCTGTCTGTTGATTTTGTTATTTAGGTAATTCTGGACTTGTTCAACCACAAATCAATGTGAAGTTAAAGTGACTTTTGCAAGAGGAATTCGATTAAAAGTTTCGTTAGGGTTTGATTGTTCACCGTTACAAGTTATTATAATTTTGTTAAAACACGTCTAATATTCAACTCAGATGCAAGCAGTGGAAAAAAAAAACATTTAGGTAATTCTGGACTTGATTGGGTGTCAAAGTTTTTTTTTTTTTCTCTTGACAAGTCATAATTAGTACCTACCTGTCTTTTCCGCCACATTAGGGCTGTGGGAATTTAATTGAACCCAAAATTTCCACGATTCTCAGTTTTATCTCGCTCACTCGTCCAAAATAGATTGTTTTTATAACAAGGGCGATCTCTTTCGAATTCGATGGATGAAACTATCGACACAACTATTCCTACATGGATAACCTAATCAATATCATCATTGAAACTTGAAAAATAGTTCCGCTCCTTTAAATATTGCCGAACGTGAATACTCAAACAGTCAAACCTTACTCGAAAAACTCCAATATACACCTTAGTCGGACAAATTATTCTCTCGAAATCAAGACATTAACAAACTTCTACTACGGAGTACTACATACAGCAATCAATTTGGAGGTCCATCTTTATACGAAGTACTACATACAGCAATCAATTTGGAGGTCCATCTTTATACGAAGTATCAATATGCATGAGACATTGAGATGTTATAGAAATAGCGTGTTCAAGCAAAACAAAAATATGCGAACAATTGGTTAAAAATGTCACAAACATAGTTCTAAGAGTTGTATTGGCGTTTTGTCCAAGTTGAGTTTTCTAGCTATTGAGTATTGACGGCACTGTAAAAAAAGTTACACATCTCTCATAAGCCCAAACTCCATATCTAACTTCCCAATCCCCATTGCCAAATCAAGCAACAGGCAAACCTAACAACGACTCAATTAAAACCTCAAGCAACTTCAAAATACTCATGAATCGTGATCATACCCAACTCAAATCAAACCGATACCATTAGGTACGAACCAAACCAAATCGACAACCATTTGCGCTACAATAACATTGAACAAAAGTAAGTATATTGAAGTAAGCTGATATGGAGAAAAGCGCATTCATTCATTTCCGTTTCATTGCACAAAAACCATAAAATCCGAAACCAAAAATTGCAAAGCACCACATTACATGGGTCATTTGCTGGTTCATCATATTCTTGTCATTACCCAAAAAAAACTCCTATTTTACGCTATCACTAATTATGTTTAGTCTTTCCCTTTTAATCACATCTCAGAGAAGAAGAGTGTTTAAAACTCCTGTGAAGCAGACCCGATATCGCCTTTATTACCACCAAGCTTCTTCGGCAACAAAGTCTGGTGAATGTTTGGCAAGACACCTCCATTTGCAATTGTGACTTGTCCAAGAAGCTTGCTCAACTCCTCATCATTGCGGACGGCTAGCTGAATGTGGCGTGGCACTATCCTTGTCTTCTTATTGTCCCTTGCTGCATTTCCTGCCAACTCCAGCACCTACCAATACACAATTTTCCTCATTTTAGATCTCAAACCCTAAAAACACCGACTTCGGCCGCCACATCAGAAAATTTACAGCAATCAACAAATTTCAATAGATCAACAGATAGAATAAAAGTTGACGACATGCGGATGAATTATTTAACAGAAACTTCAAGGTTACGCCTCGAACTTTACTTCGATTGAACAAATGTAAGTTGAAATCAGGTTATTCAGCCAAATCAACGCGATTAGAACCACAAGATATCAGAGTATACAATACAACAACCAACAATAAACCCTAGAAATCGACAAATTGAGGAATTAACTCAATAATCCACCTATTAATTGGGGAAACTACTAATTACACATCAGAAACGTCTAATTCAAGCTCAAAACATGAAACAATCAAACGGAAGGACAAAATCGATGAAATCTATGCTAATAATCAACCAAAACGACATCAAATAAAACTTCTGAAACACGATTGATGATAGAATAGGAAGAAAGAGAAGAGGCGAGGCGATACCTCGGCGGCGAGATATTCGAGGACGGCGGAGAGGTAGACAGGAGCACCGGCGCCGACACGCTCAGCATACTTTCCAGACTTGAGAAACCTAGCGATACGGCCGACGGGGAACTGGAGACCGGCTTTGGAGGAGCGAGAAACGGATTTCGAGGACTTCGGCTTGCCTCTTCCGCCCTTAGTGGTGGCTGCGCCGCCGTCTTTGCCGCTCATTTTGGTGGTTTGATTTTTCGCCGGAAACCTAGGAGAGAGAGAAAAGGTGAGAAAGTGGTCGGGGAAGTGTGTAGAAGAAGGAGGCTGAGAGAGAGAGAATGTGTGAGGGGTTTTTTTTTTCTGGTGAGAGAGAAATGTGGGGTTGTTTATATAGGGGAGTTTGGAGGGCTGTGATTGGTTGGAATTAGGGGAGGACGGATCGGTGACGTGGCAGGGTTTGGTGAGGGAAATAAGTTCGCGGGAAAGTGAATTGGAGATGTGGCGCATTTCTGACTTGATGAGTCAAATTTTTTTGAATATAATTTGAAGTATTTAGCTGTCTTTTTTTTTTCTTTTCCTTTTTTGTTTTGGAAAAAATCTTTTTTTTTTAAAAAAAACCATAATTTACGAGACCACACCTTATAGTATAAGTTTTTTGCGAGACCGCATCTTTTATGTTAATTTCTGTGAAACAACACCTTTTAAGTCTATTTCTTTGCGAAGCAGCACCCTTTTTCATTTTCGACCAATTTTGACCACTCTCCAACGTTGACCCGACCTTATTTTTCCCCTTCAATTTCCCTCCAATTTCCCCCTTTTTCCCCCCAAATTAAAGAACCCTAAATTGTTAGAACAAGTCAACTTTGGAGAGAAGTCAAAATTGGTCGAAAGTGAAGAAAGGTGTTGCTTCGCAAAAAAATAAACTTAAATGGTGTTGTTTCGCAAAATTTAACATAAAAGGTGCGGTCTCGCAAAAAACTTATTTTATAAGCTGTGATCTCGCAAATTTTCCTTGAAAAAACAACGAAAAACTAGCCTCTCCATCACCACTTGGTCATTTACCCTTGACATTAGAGGTTGGCTCAATAGCTCTCACACTTTGGGGGTCTATTATCTAATCATATATGCATGTTTCAAAGTGTTACTCTGATCTCTATCTAATATCTATTTAAGTTTTTTCAAATTCTTCTTGTTACAGCGTGGTGTAGTACATTTTTTATCAAACGTAACACTTATACGAGTATATATTATACAAAGGTCAATGCTTAGTTTGGCGTGTATGTAATTCCACACCTAATTAACCATCTTACTAAACACAAGATCGAACGAGACCAATTCATATAGTACGGAGTACAATGTTATTGAATTCTGGTGGATCTAGTAATAACCGAAGTAGCTAACTAGTAACTTAGTAAGTAGTAGTAACATAAGCACCATACGCCTAATTAAGGGGTAAGATCGATCTCCCCATCCACCTTATGCGGTCACACACTCTTGGAGTCGATCCTGCCTATCGGACACCCTTTGAGTCGTCAATTCTGCTTATCGGACACGCTTGGAGTCGATTCTGCCCATCGAACGACATTGATGATGAAGGTCCCAAAGAAGTAGGATACGCCATTGTGTTCCAAGGGAAGCAAACACGACGAGGGAAAAAGAGGCACGGCCCAGACGTCGTAATAGACCAAAAACATTTATTCTCGTTACTACATAAGCAGCTCTCCCTAAAAGAATCATATATGTTGAACCACTTAAGCTCCTCCTCTTCTCCCCACTTGAAGCTGCAATAGAACAATGTGTTTCCCCAAAAATTTGGGATAAATGAAAATTCCCATGACTTACCAGGATTTATCACTTGCTCATCTAGATCGTCGTCTCCGGATTTACAATGTACCGTGAGATCGACTCCAAGACCGAGTGCGTTAAACATCCTTACGTAAAACGTGATTCGGAAGTCTGATAATGCTGGTGGTTTTTCTGTAATGCAACTAGTAAGAATACTTGCAAGATAGATTGTTAGTAGCAGGACATTTTTTTGAGGCCTCGACATTCGTAATTTGAAAGGAAATTAGCAAAAGCTAGCCTAGGATGAAAAATGTATATATGGGTATATGAGATTATTGTGCTTCACGCCATCATTGCCGTTTTCCAATAATGTCACGGCCTTATATCCTCCATCAGTAATATGTATATATATATATATACACGACTACATACGACTATAGCGAGTATGAGGATCTGCTATGGGTTTAATTGTTTTAAGTACCAGATTTTTTGGTGTACGTTAAAGGAACTAGTTAGTAGGTCACTCGACACTCATGTTGGACACGGCGATGTCTTATGAACCAACTACAAAGTACACACGTAACACTTTCATACTTTAAGGACGTACACAATAAGTATGAGCAAATTAAAGGCTAGTATTAATATCAATGTATGTTAGGAGTATATGAGATTGTGCTTTATGCCATCATTGTTGTCTTACCAATGTCATGACCTCATATCTTCCAATAGTATGTACTCCCTCCGTTTCTTTTGATTCTTTACGTTTGGTTTGAATCTGTGAGAGGAATTCAAACCAAACGTAAAGAATCAAAAGAAACGGAGGGAGTATGTGGGTTTAACACTTTAACCCGTTTTAATTATGAGATTTTTTAGGTAGTAAGTCACTCGAAACTCATGTTAGTTGGACAAAGTGATGTCTCATGAATCAACTCTCATGAAGTACAGAAGTACATACCACTTTCATTTTCCAAGGACAGTTGAAGACGTTCGAATTGAATGAATACGAATGTCTTTTTATTTAATTAATGTGAGTCGTGGACTCGTGGTTGTTAGTGGAGTAGTACTTAGAAAATGTAGGTTACTCACATCAAACCTGAGACGACTCGCTTGAATCTGCGAACTCTTTGACGCTCATGCGATGATGTCTTATTTATGCGTAACTATTAGGTGGTGATATTTTCACGCTGAAATCAACTAAGGCACACTACCCATAATGATATGATGCGCTTGTACTGCACATGTAAATTATTGTCGAGGAATGAAAATAGAGCTAGACATTTGAAGATGGAGTTTTCTATGATTTAGGGCCTCAACTTTTTCCGTTATTATACGTTATTTCAGGACGTTTTAACTTTTTTTTTTCTTTTCAAGACCTCCATTCACATCCAATAGTTAAGTGCTCGCGTAATTTTTTTTTCAAGGAGATCAAATGTAAATTTAATTCGAATTTTGCAATCTTTTTGGTTAATTCTTTATTTGGTTTGTGAAGGTAAAGATTTTTTTGGGATAAACATTAAATAAATAAATAAAAACTGTTGTAAACAATACAAACTGTCCACTCTACCCCAAAAAAATTATTTCCCTCCATTATAAACAAATTAAAGAGGTAACATCGTATTTCTTTTAAATAATGCCCAATTCCAGTAATTTTGTTTTTATCAAACAAACATTGGAACTACTAATTTTCTTTCCTTCCATTTTCCTTCCCTTCCGTTTATTTCCTTCCTGCCAAACAGGTTGTTAATGAAGAAAATAATTGGAAAACCCGTAGATAAATAAAATTTTAAGCAATAATCAATTGATATTCGTGATATTTGTGATTTATGTTCAATGAAGGATATCATAATCAATTGATTTACTTACTCCAAATTGATAATCAAATCCATAAGTCCCCAATAATAAAATTCAATTGAAGCCCATTTTTACCTTTTTTTTTCCAAGTGGATCGAATTTAAATTGAATTGTAGCACTTACCTAGATAAAAGAAAAATAGCTTTAATCAATTGAAGACCCTTATCGGTTAATGAATCAAAAGTTATAGCCATTGTTGTATCCCAAAATTAAACAGAGTGCAGAAACAGAGTAAATATTATTTGGAATGGGACTGGGTAGCTGATAATAAATTGATTATTCATCTCATGAACGAAAAGAAAGGAGTTTGTTTAAAAAAAAATTAAAATTGTTATGATGCTTGCAAATTCTTAAAATAAAGACCAATGCTTACTTTGACCAACAAGACCTATATAGAGGAAAAATACAACGATACAAGTCTAAATGACCTAATGGTTAAAAACATGGTAACATAAGCACCTTACGACTAAATGCCTAGTAATTTAAGGGCTAATTATCTATTAAGGTATCTTGAGGCCTTGTATGGTCACACACATACCCTTTTAGTTGATCATGTCTAACGGACATTCGGACACCCTTAGTGTCAATTTCGGCCATCGAACGACATCGATGAAGACGGTCCTAAAGAAGTAGGATACCCCATTATGTTCCAAGGGTAACAAAGACGACTAGGGAAAATGAGGCACGGCCCAAAAGGCGTAATAGTATACATACATAGATCACCACATATACGATAGTCCCTTAAAGAATCATATATGTCGAACCACTTGAGCTCCTCCTCATAACCCCACTTGAAGCTGCAAAAAAACAATGTAGTTTCCAAAAAGTTTGGAACAAATGAAAATTCCCATGATTTCTCAGGTTGAATCACTTGCTCATGTAAATCATCGTCTCCAGATTTACAATGTACCTTGAGATCGAATGGGAGACGGAGTGCGTTATACATCCTTACTATTGTCTTGAATGGGAATTTTGGTGGTGGTGGTTTTTCTGTGATGCCACTAGTAATAATACTTGCAAAATAAATTGTTAGTAGCAGGATATTTTTTTGAGGCCTCGGCATTTTTAACTTGAAAGAGAATTTTTGATTGATTTAAGTATGAGCCAAGGCTAGAATGAACGTCAATGTATATATATATGAGATTGTGCTTCATGTCATGTCGCCTTACCAATGTCATGACCTCATATCTTCTTATAATATTACGGGAGTTTAACTAAGTATGAAATTTCTCGCTGTTCAATTAATGAACTAGCTAGTAGGTCACTCGACACTCATGTTGTACAAAGTGATGTCCCAATGAACCAACTACCAAGTACACATAACGACACTCTCATTTTTCCAGGACAGAATAAGAGGTTTGAACTTTGAACGAATGAATTCTTTTGGTGTATGTGAATCATGGTCTTTAGTTAGTAACTTAATACTTACAAATTGAAGGCTAATTACCCACGTCAAACCATACGATTAAATGACGCTTGATAGAATCAAGTTAATTGGGTGAAAGTCTATACACGCCCGACTTGACTGTGGGCAGCGTGCCTTGGTCAATTTCAGTGTGAATATATAGGTTAATCTAAGTCCTTTATATCCATGTTGTATTTGTAGAAGTCAGCTTGAGTAGGGGCGAGTTTTCAGGTTCTACTAACCGTTAATCACTTTTAAGTCGCGACTATAAATCATAACCTTACTTAATCGCCCATCGACGAATAAAACTATATGAGTGATACTTCGAAGGTATTATTTCATCTAAAGAAGAGAACTTTTAAAACATATTGGTACTGTTGGGGTTCAAACAGGTTCTACCCTATCCTCCCCCTTCCTGCCTGGCTTCGACCAAGAAAGACAGGGCAAATAAATTGACCAGACAGATAAGGCTGCACAGCATGAGCCAACCAGGTGCTCCTTGCAGACCTTGTTGTCCCAAACGGCTCTTTAGACACTAACCACCATATGATTGTGATACGAGTACGAACGCGTGCGGAAGGTAGATGCAGTACAGAACAGGAATCTGTACTCTGGTCAGAACGAACATGACTGAATTCTGGTCTGTACGTTAGAACAGAACATAATTATGCTCTCTGAAAACTCGTGGGTACAGGACTGACTGCTGGTCTGTGCTGTTTCGAGTTTAGAGAACGAAGAATAAAGATATGGACGAATGAATCTCAACCCTTAGAGACCCAATCGAACTAAGTCAATCCCTAAACAGTACGGTCGTTTAGTTTTAGCCTTTGACCTCTAGTACCTCTAGCCGATCAACGATAGAACGAGTGCCTTCCGTTCCCTGTCTTGAGTTCAATTACCTTTAGAACTTAAAACGAATGCAAAGGGGTGAGAAAACCTTTCTCAGACTCTTTTATTGCTTTTCTTAATTCAACGATACACTGGATGCCTAAAAGAAACGTCCTAGACTTTGTTTAAATAGTAAACATAAGCTCTAAAATCTACCTTAAACTAACCTAATACAATATGGAAAATAAGACTCCTAAGGAAATAAGAATACTACTTATCCCTTAATTTTATTCTAACCACAATAAGGTAAATAATATTATCTAATAATATGGAAAGTGATCTCGCATCACCCAGATCCGGATATGGGAAATACTCCAACGCCTAGATTGAAACGAGTATCTGCGTACAGACTAGACATCTGTTCTGTGTCGTCGCGATACAGACTAGTCATCTGTTCTGTGCGAGTTTCAACAACCTGAACAAGCGTTCTTGCATCAGATTGACACGTATCACTCACACCACCACGAGTCAGCATGAAAGCAGTATAAATACTCAGCTCACCTTCACTTGGAAGGTAAGTCATCTCCGGATACCTTAGGCAATACACAATAATATATTCACTATTCCTACACACAATCTCTGACTTAGTCTTCGGAGGGGGACCCCGACACCACCCCCCGGGGCTAGTAATAACTGTTCATTGTGCAGCTTAGGTCAAGATATGCATAAGGAGGTCTCCCCTTCTTCATACAAATACTCGATTGTTTACTACCCGGAACCATTTGGCGCCGTCTGTGGGGAGCACCGACTGCAAGCCATGTCTGAACGACCTTTGTCGCCACCGCCAAGCGTTGATCCAACGTTTCTAGACGTCTCGTACCTCCACACTCCGTCAAGTGGAGGCAGTGAAGCAGGAAGCAACCCGATCATTCCGACCACTTTCCTCCGGACGCCACCGGCGACCACACGAGGAAACACGAGTCACGTTTTCAGCACGCCACTCACCTCGGCCTCCCCCAAACCACAACAGGTGAGGTCGCTGGTAGTGGGACCGACCATGGGGCATCACACCCTCAACACAGGTGGAACCCTAGCAATAACGGTTCAGGGAGTAGCCAGCAGCTCTCACACCACGGTAAGTCCAGGACAGATGCAGACAATATACGACACCCTCAGAACCATGATGAACACCCTAGAGGCAGCCAGAGCTAAGGCCACCGAGGTAAACCGCGCCTAGGGGGTGGCAGAGAACATCATCACACCCACTAATATCTTCCACACTCCTGCCAGCGGTGCACCGTCAAGACCTCACACGGTGACCAACGGCCGAACTCACACCAGGCCAAGATCTCCACTCCGGCACTCGTCTCATCACACCAGCCGGCATGAGATCGTCACCCATCACAACACTCATCGCGCCACAGGGTCGAGACACGAAGAGACTGCACATATAGCTGAAAGCCTCGGCGGGAGGCGTTCCAAGAAAGTCCGTTCTCCCTTCACAACGGAAATCTTGGACACTCCCGTACCGGCTTTCAAAATGGTAGCCTGTAAGTTCGATGGCATAAAAGACCCAACGGAGCATGTCCACAGCTTTGACAGCCACATGTCCACAGCTTTGACAGCCGCAGTATGGTGTAAAGGTGTTCCAAAACACACTGACAGGACAAGCCCATGCCTGGTTTAGAAATCTACCGGACAGGAGCATAAAAAGGTTTCGAGAGCTGGCCAACAAACTGGAAGATCAGTACTCCGGCAACAAGAGAAAGGAGAGGATAGCCAACGAGCTCCTCACTCTGCGGCAGCTCCCCAGTGAAACCACCGGCAACTTTATTCGACGCTTCAACTCCAATACCAGCAGATCCCAAACTGCTCACAGGAGGTGGCGATATTTGTTCTGTCACACGGACTAGCACCTGGTCCGTTCCAGACACATATTATCAGGAAGCCACCAGCCACCATAGCAGCAGCAAAGAAGCTGGCCAAGGGCTCCATAAAAGAAGAGGAATACAAGGAAGCCTTCTCCCCTGAACAAAGGAGTCGACCAGGGGCTGTCGAGAGAAATGACAAAGGAAAGGGACCTACCAAGGCACCCAAAGCTGCCGAGAAAGAGGCACACAAAATCCGAGAGGTCCCAAGAGGGAGAGGTTCAAAGACTACACTGAGCTCACTCTCCCTAGGGCCCAAGTCTATGTTATCCACAAAGTCGAGCCTAAATGGGTCAGACCTCCTCGTATGGAAAACAAGAAGAGAGATCCAAACCTATTATGTGCATTCCACGAGGACTATGGCCACGACACTGAAGATTGCAGACACTTGAAAAGTCAGATCGAAGATCTGTTCAAGCAAGGGTTTTTCAAACAATATGTAAAGATGGAGTCGGGCGCAGCAGAACATCGACCTCCTGTACGCCAACGTATAGGAGAAATACGTATAGGAGAAATACACGTGGTGACAGGAGCGTCTGCCCATGGAGGGACAGTAAGGAGCCATCGAAGGCATCTCAGGGAGCTCCGGAATCAAGTCCTCTACTCCGGAGCCGAGTTCCCGCTAGCTCCTAAAGAGATCATACCCACTTTGGCGTTGGAATAGGCAGACTACGATCGAGTCAGCCAGCCACATAGCGACACTCTAGTCATCCAGGCCGATATAGCCAACCACTTGGTCCATCGATGCCTGATAGACACAGGGAGCTATACTAACCTGCTCTACCGCGACGCCTTCGAAAAGATGGGACTCAAGAAAAGTCATCTGCATCCTACCAGCTCGTTCTTCGGAGTGTCTCTGGCCAGGGGGTAAAACCCATGGGCAACATAACACTCCCCATCATGATAGGAACAGGAGCAGCCGCTAGGAATGTGCTAGCTGAGTTCGTTGTCATGGATGCTCCAGCGGCATACAACGCCTTCATTGGAGGGTAACCCTGGATGAGATATTTGGGATGGTCTCGATACGAGCATTATGCCTCCTTTACGTCTCAGACAGGGGTACACCTGAGAAGCTATTTGGCTGCTAGGCCACCCGCAGATCATGCAATGTGGTGGCAGTCAGGCAAACGCAGATGACACCTTTTTCACCTGCCAGGGTAGCTCAGACAGAACCCATGGAAATTGACCATGGCTCTGTGGGGGCAGAAGGGGAGCCTGGCAGGGGAGAGAAGAAGCAGACCCTAGAGGAAGACAACTCATCCAAAGTAGCAGAGGCCAACGACGAGCGGAGACAGATTGTTGGGGGTCAAACAGGACCTACCTTGTCCTCCCTCTTCCTGCCTGGCTTCGACCAAGAAAGACAGGGCAGATAAATTGACCAGACAGATTAGGCTGCACAACACAAGCCAGCCAGGCTTCACCTGGCTGAAAGGCTCCTTGCAGGCTTTGTTGTCCCAAACGGCTCTTTAGACACTAACCACCATATGATTGCCACGTGTCACTCACACCACCACGAGTCATGATGAAAGCAGTATAAATACTCAACTCACTTTCACTTGGAAGGTAAGTCATCTCCAGATTCCTTAGGCAATACACAATAATATATTCACTATTCCTACTCACAATCTCTGACTTAGTCATCGAGGAGGGTCCCCGAAACCACCCCTCGGGGCTAGTAATCATTGTTCATTGTGTAGCTTATGTCAAGATAGGCATAAGGAGGTTTCCCCTTCTTCATACAAATACTCGATTGTTAACTACCCGGAACAAGTACTAATTATCTTCTTATACACTTATCCAAAGTAGTTGATTTAAGACCTATTTAGTGAAATGAAGCATTAACTCCGATTTGGTTCGCTTCGGTGAATTGTGTGCACAAAAAGTTACAATCAACTTAGCCCACTACACTGTAAAAAAAAAAACACTAACCCACAAAATAAATTGGCACATTGTTGGGTGCAAACAGGTGAGAGCGTGGGAGCCGGATGTGGTGGAGGCCAGGGCAGCAGAGTTCGGGCTACAGATTGCGTGGCAGCGAGGATTGGAGAACGTTGTTCTTAAGTCGGATTCTTTGCGGTTAGTGAATGCACTGATTCATAGGCGTTTTGATTCGAGTTACTTTGGCCTAGCAGTGTTAGATATTTTTAATTTGTCTCGCAGATTTGTTTCTTGTACTTTTAGTCATATTCGGCGTAGTGGTAATAAGACGGCATATGAGGCCGCACATATAAGTCCAGTGGAGTATTCGGCTCGAGTATGGGTCGACAGTGGTCCTGAGTCTGTATTAGATGTAACTGCTACTGATTTTGTAGTAGCAACGATGGAATGAAAGTCTAGAACGTTTCCCTTCAAAAAAAGAAAAAAGGGACAATTGAATTGAAGTGAAACCAACTTCCGATAAAGGGACAATCGAATTGAGATGAAGCCAACATTCGATAAAGGGACACTTAAATTGAGATCAGACACACTACCATGCATGGGACATCGTCAAACTGACTTCAAACTAAAATTCTTGGTGGACAGGAGTGCAGTTGTGCCAATCAGTTCCTGCAACTGATGTTTCGACTGTCTGTTAGGTGCTCTTTACTCAGGAAGGCTGACAGACGGAACGATTTTATATATACTAGGCACCCACGGTCTAATTACACCGAAGGCACACATATGAAACGGTTTCCATCAGTCGGCTCAACTTATAAGTTACTTAACAATATAGAATGTGACATACCGAGACATACCCATTACAAGTATGTGTCGCCTCACACCACACAACACCCGAGGGACAGTCGGGATCAAACCAACACCCGAGTAAGGGACAGTCGAAATCAAACCAACATCCAACCAATTTTCGAGGAAGGGACAGTAAATTGAAATTAAACCAGTAATAAGCGACATTTATATTTAAGCCGAGCAAGGGACAAACGGAAATTGGTTTAATTAAACCATGATTCAAGCAAGGGGCAACTGAATGTAATCAAACCCAACTTTCGCGCAACAAGGGACAATTGTATTTATATCACACCGAATTTCGAGTAGACAATTGGATTTATATCAAACCAGTTGCGAACAAGGGACAATCAAAATAAGATCAAACCGACTTTTCGAATTAGGGGCAATCGAAACAAGAACAAGCAGACTCTCTGAATTAGGGACAATCGAAATAAGCACAAGCGGACTACTTTCCACATTAGGGACAATCGAAATAAACACCCGACTTTCCACATTAGAAACATTTACATTCAAATCAAAATTCCAAATAAAGGACACTTGGGTGCAATCACTAATTCCAATTCCTCGGACCACAGTCCACAGTTAAAAACAACACTTTCTATCAACCAACCTTAGCATATAAACAAACCAACTTCCAAATAAAAATAAGGGACACTTCCGAGTACGAGACAATCACAATTACATTAACCATCTCCGGTTAAGGAACATTTCCGAGTAAGGGACAATCAACTGCCAAATCAATCTGACTTCTAGATAAGGGACAATTCAAATTAGATCAGACTGACTTCCGAATAAGGGACAATCGACTGAAATCAAAACCCACATCCGGGCAAGGGGCATCAGGAAAAACACTTCTTAAACGAGGAGACTTCATAGGAGATTAAATTTTTACACAATTCTAAACACACAATGTCATTTTACCAGTATACGAGTAGATGTTCCAATCACCCAACATACAGGTCCGAATTAAAGCAAAGCATTCAGCTGTCAATTGATATATCAAGCAAACTATCGGATCAGGGACAATAAAATTTGGATAAACTTCCTAAGTAAATTAGATAGTGACCAACTTCCGAGAAAGGGACAATTGAATTGAGATGAAACCAACTTCCGAGAAAGGGCCAATCGAAATAAGATGAGCCAACATCCGAGAAAGGGACACTCGAATTGAATCAGACACACTACCATGTAAAGGCACTTGAATTAAGACCAAACTGACAGCCTGTGCAAGGGACTAACATCAGACACACTAACATAATACTGATTATCTGTCACAGCCGAGACATACCCAGCACAAGTATGTGTGGCCTTGCACCACACTTAAAACAACATTTGCAAAAGCTCGGAACAGACGATCACCTGAGTCAGGGACAATCGAGAACAAACCAACACCCGAGTAAGGGACAATCGAGAACAAACCAACACCCGAGTAAGGGACAATCAAGAATTCAAGATCAAACCAACTTTCCCAATAAGGGACAATACAAAATGAAATCAAACCAGCTCTCAAGTAATAAACGACAGTTGAATTTAAGCCGAGCAAGCGACAAAAGGAAATTCAATCAAAACCATATTTCAAATAAGGGTCAATTGTTTTAAATCACACCAAGTTTCGAGTAAGCGACAATTGAATTTATATCAAACCGATTTCGAGCAAGCGACCAAGAATTTATATCAAACCAGTTCCGAATAAGGGACAATCGAAATAAGATCAAACCAACTTTCCGAATTAGGGACAATCGAAACAAGAACAAGCGGACTACTTTCCGAACTAGGGACAATCGTAACAATAAAAAAAGCCGACTACTCGGGACAATCGAAATAAGAACAAACCCACTTTCCGAACTAGGAACAATTAAATTCGTATCAAACTTCCAAATAATTCCGAGGGGCAGCAAGAAAAATACTGATTACAATCCCTCGCACCACCAAAAAGTCCGGATAAACAAACCAACTTTCGAATAAGGAACAATTAAACCAATTACTGAGTAAGCCACAATTGAGTTTTCTATCATGCCAACTTCCCGAATAAGCCACAATAAAACCGATTTCCGAATTACCGACAATTAAACCGACTTCCGAATCAGGGACAATTCATATTGGATCAAACAGATCATTACTCCGAATAAGGGACAATTGAAATTGGATCAAACTAGCTTTCCGAATACGCGACAATCGAAACAAGAATAAACCAACTTCCCGAATAAGCGACAATTGAGACAGAACAAACCAACTTTCCGAATTAAGGGACAATCGAACCGACTTTCCGAATTAGGGACAACCGAAGAGGGACAATTAAACCGATTTCCGAGTAAGCGACAATTAAACCGACTTCCGAGTAAGCGACAATTAAACCGATTGAGGGACAATTAAACCGATTTCCGAGTAAGCGACAATCAAACCGATTTCCGAGTAAGCGACAATTAAACCGACTTCCGGATTAGGGACAATCAAAATTAGATCAAACGGATCTCCGTAAAAGGGACAATTGAAATTAATTTGATCAAATAAAACCACTTTCCGAAAAAGGGGACAATCGAAAAATCAAATTGATTTTTGAATAAAGAGACAACTAAAAATTACAAAAAAAAAAAATTGAAGAAAAGATTAGAAATTATCGTTGAAAAAAAAAAAGAGAATTTCTGAAATTGTTGTAATCTGGAAAAAAAAAATTCTGGAATAAGTTTGAACTTTAGAAGTGAAGTGAAAGAATTTAACGGAAGAAAATTTTTGAAAGCAGGTTTGATTGGAAGAATGAGTTGATATGAGGGTAATTATATGGAAATTTAGCCGACATTGTCCAAAAGAGGCGGTGGGCTGTTTTTTATTTCAAAAATTGGGTTGGCCCGTTATGATCGGCCCATACTTTTGGTCTGACTTTTCAAATTTTGATTGTGGATATTCCAAAATACGATGGACACAAAAAACATCTACATTTCTTCTAATTAATCACAAAAATCTTTTATAAAAGTATGCCGTATTTGTCTTAAAATAATGCTTATATATCATTATATGCATGTACGAAAATTACAGTGGTTAAAATTAGTGTTTTATAGACGGTGTAAAAGTCAATATGATGTTGAATCAGAGCGGATAATGGAGTTATATACTAGTATACAACTTTTTTTTATACCATACAATAGCTCGTGCGGGAGTACATTATTGCACGAGTATGCAACTAGTATTTTACATGATTAAAATTAAAATGGGGAACTCACTCAAAGAACAAAAAAAAAAGGCTAACGAACATATAAGCACTACCTTACGTCTAAGGGCTAATAATTAAGGTCTCTTGAGGCCTTGTGTGGTCACACACCCTTTCAGACGATCTTGCCTATCGAACACCTTTCTAGTCGATGCTACTTACCAGACACCCTTGGAGTCGATCCTGCCCATCGAACGACATTGATGAAGACGGTCCTAAAGAAGTACATGAACTTGCATTCTTCACCGGATAAATTCACTCTTTGACGCGCTCATTTGACAGTTGAGGTTTTAATTTTGACATCCGAAACTTGCACCAAATTCGGCTAATAACTACTAACCAGTAGTACTATAACGCAAAATCATAATTCAGATCAGTGTGAATATGAACGCACTCATCTTGCCAGTTCCAGTATATTATGTGAAATTTGGGGATTTAATCTATACATTGTGGAAACTATATTAGATGTAGGTATGTAGGTAACTAATAATGACAGACCATATGATCTGATGATGATCATGCTGATGAGTTTTACACTGAAGTCATCAGGACAAATATTGGGTCACTCTCTCCGTTCTTTTGGGATTGTTAACGTTTGATTAGAATACATATACGAGAGGAATTGAAGTCAAGCAAACATTAACAATCCAAGGGAATGGAGGGAGTATTAGATAAAATGAAAACTTTTCTTAAGAAAATGTTACCTGCTGTCCTCTCTGTGCTTTTGTATATGATACTGGAACAGGAAGTAAGCTTGAGTCACGAATCCTGTACCAAGTCCTCATCATCGATGGCATCTTCGATAAGATCAATGCAAGAACCAACAGTCATCCCCCTAGACATGCCATCAGCAAGTTTTGCTCGAGCTTCTTCATGACGGCGTAGGAGAATGATTGTGTTCAAGACTGCCCATCTCACCTGTGAATCTGCTTTCTTCTGTGTGAAGCCCAAGCCCTTGAGCAGTTCATCCAGCTTTTGAGCAGGTAAATTACTAGAAGTCAGAATTTAGAAATAAAAGCAAGCACTAGTACTGTAAGGTGTAAGCACAATGACATTACAGGCAGTTACAAACTGCTTTTTGAGTTTTACAGGACTTTGCCTTCTTAGAGATTCAAGGACAGTTCTAAGGCGCCCTATAATTAATTGTTATACAAGAATTTGATGATTCACTTCCAGCAACACAATACAGGTCAGGCAGACCGCAGACAGATAGCAGAAGACAGACTGATATGTGTAGTTATGATGAAGAAAACATATGTAACGAGTGAGAAGATAAATTAAATGAACCTTGTTGATATCCGCTAGGCCTCCTTCAGCTTGTCCATATAAAAGATACTCTGTCGCTACCCCGGCCAATGCTATACATGAGAATCTGTTCAGCATCTAATGAAGACAGAACGCGGTCATCAAACTCATAAGCATAAGTATTTACCATCAACTGATAAATGGCTGGAACGGAAAATAAAGCACGCTCGTCCTTAGACAAGAAAACATACAGTAGCTGTAACTTTTCCCCTGTTGACCTGCAATGAACAGACAGTTTCTTCAATCACAGGACAGTAGTAAAATGAATTTGGCATTCCATAGTCGAAACAACATGACCAAAAGACGCTTATTGAACATAAGCGAAAACTAAAGACAGGTGCACTTGCATATGTGAAAAGACTATGTTATATAAGGAATCAGGGCAGGGGATTGTAGAGCATAATGATTTAACACAGAAGGAGAGGTTACCTCCTCAAGGAACTCAAAGTCCACGAAAGTCGTTCCAGCTTGGACATTGAGAGACCCCTCTTTCCTGAAAGCTTCTAAACTTGAAAGTGTATATCCCCTAGGAAGGATCCCGAGCAAATAGGCGATTAAAAAGTGGCCAGCCTCATGCTACACATGGAATATGATACAACAACATCAACAACAAACTCTTGGTCTCAAAGTAAATCAAGCATTCAATTTTTAGCAATTCAGCTCCATTGACACTGAAATGTGATCATCAATTGGAGAATTTGTAAGGAGTTAATCTGACATACAACATGAAGCCAAACAAACGACAAAGAAATGCATATCATTAGCATCAGGCAAATGTAGAGATATTGAAGTGCCTACTTGAGTAACGCGGTTGTGGTACTTCTGACTGACAGTATGACCAATTGTATCGAGAATCAAGCTACCAATCCCTCCATTAAAAGAAACCTAAAAAAAGCCGCAAACACATAGTAACATCAGGGAGCTACTCTGATGGTCAGGTAATAATAAGACACATTAAGCCCGTTGGACATGTTATCTCCTTTTCGAATATATAAAGCTATGTTGCAGGTTCTGATTCTTAAATTGTTCTGACGGAAATAATACAAGGAATATAGATAACCAAACTTAGAAATGCTGCAGATTCAGAAGATAGCGCATGTGTACAGTATGGTAAAGAAACGTAAAATGTTACCAAGTCCAACGTCCACAAGAACAGGAACCCTAGAGAGATATAAAGTAGCTGTTCAGAGTTAAGTTCAAGGGCATTCCACGCAGCAACACCACCTAAAGCCGCGGCAATTTGCAGGTTTCTCTCTATTGAGCCAAGTGTCGAATCCACAGGTGATAACAGCGACACAGCTTCAATCCCATTTAGCTTTAATTCATCCAAACTATACAATCTCTGAGGAACCTGCACTATACATCACACATTGATCAGCTGAGTTTTAGCCTGAACGTTATTACTTGAGTATAAACTTTACACCAGGAGGCACCATCTGTAGTGAGGCTCCCCCAAGGTTCCAAAACGCAATACAAAAGGTCGATTAAAAATAGGTAAATCGTAATATTTGGCTCTTCCAACTGATTCTGCCTCATACAGCCCAAATGGTCAAAAACAACAAAATGGTTCCACAAACCCACCATTCTCTATGATCCGATTGTGATTTTTAGGTAATCAAATCTTACATCTACTAGTATATATTCAACTATAGTATCTTAGTTCCTATAGTGCCCCCCCCCCCCAAAAAAAAAGAAACAAACTCATTGCGGATCACTTGTCGCACTTTCATGTCTCATTCCATGTACCCCACCCCCAAATTCTTTTGATGACATGCAATCAAAGGAGCCACCATAATTCCAATCATCAGTAGACATACCATACCCAAAAAATCCGGTCCGATGACATTCGCAAGAACAATGCCAGTATCCGTATCTTTAATTGTTTACATCTAGTTTGAATACGTGACACATGACAGAAACTCAAACTAAACGTAAACGACCCGAAAAAAAGACATAAGGGAGTAGATGATCAAATGATTATTGGATCTCCAATACTTTTCAACCATTTGATCATTAAAAAAACAGCTTGGAGATTAAATCATTGAATGTTTGGAACAAGAATTCATCCCTCCAATTCAATTGTATCTACCAGATTATTCAACATAATTATCATCATTGTCATTGTTAATACATTTTTATATTATAATTAAGCTCACGCTCCAGGGCAAATTATATCATGCTCCTGGGAGCACATGGTGGTCTTTCTCACAATATTCTAAGTGTGGTCACTACTCACAATGACCACCATGCTCCTTGTGCTCCCGGGAGCATGGTATAAGCACTGACGTTTTAGAAAGACTCTCTTACTTCAAACGGGATTGGAGGATAAATCGACCAAGTGCAATTTGCAATGCAAGTTTCACCAAGAGGGTTAGTAATTTTGGTAAAAATGGACCATTTTAGTGGGTTAGCCACTAGTCCGGGGTTAGATGGTCCGATTACACCTAAGCCGAGTGCCCGAGTTCGGACCCTTATACTCCCTCCATTCAAGTCCACTCTTCCTATCACTTTTCGGCACGCACTTTAAGGTGCGAGATTCTTTTATGTTTGAGATTACGTAAAATTCTAAAATTTTGTAAAAATCACTATTGACATTTAATCTTGCTTGTCTAAAATTTTTGAAATTTTACGTAATCTCTAACATAGAGAAAATCGCGCCTTAAACTGCGTGCCGAATAGTGTTAGGAAGAGTGGACTTGAATGGAGGAAGTAAGTCATATCGATAGGCCGTTTCACGGAATTATTTAAAGTAAAAATGCAGCGAAAAGCGAGACGAACCTGACGAGCGGAGCCGAAGCCACGGAAACCACCAGGGTGGGCTTTGGACTGCTTGACAAGAGAGAGAGCGGCCCTCTCATCTTGTTTGCCCAACTCCTTGTCCAATTTCTCCAACAAATTCCTTCTCACAACTCCTCTACTAGTTTCTGAGGTGGGCCCACATGATGATATTGTGAAGCTTAAACTATAAGATAAGATGCCCATTCATTCGTGTTTGTGTGTAATGCAATTGCAATCCAAAATGATGGAAGTTGAAGGCTTTGGAGCAAAACATAGGCCCGCCCTCAAGGCTTTAAACCCATCTTCTCTCTACTAATGGGATCCACATATTTTGTGGATTTTTATTTTCTTTCGTTATTTTATGTTGCCCACAAAAAAACACATTTCTATTAGTTATCATAAAAAAAACTACAATCACGATGTTAACAAGAATAATCGATGCCTTGAGGGCCATCTAATTAGGATTCCTATGACGAATACCAATGATTTGAGGTACTCAACTAGTCAATTACTCAATTCATTTCTTATAATTTTCTCGTTTGCTATTTAACCAATGTTTTATGACAAATGTAAAATAATAATGTGATTGAAATAAGAAAATGGAATCATATAGTATTGTATATGAGTAAGTCACTTTGAGTTATTTCAAAAAAAAAAAAAAAGTTACTTTGAGAATACTTTTTACTCATATAAGTATACTCGAGAAGGGTTTAATGTTAGTATGGAGCATAATGTAATTTAATGGTTGTTTTTGGTGAACAATTAGACACTGGGGCTATGTGAATTAATCATTTCGAATTTCATTTAAACAAAAAATAGCAATAAGTAAATACAGTATGAGTTTATAACAAGTTTTCTCGAAATAATGAACCATACCACATACAGAGTATTATATTATCGTAACTCGTAAGTAATCCAAATTTACTCAAAATCGACTCAATCAAAGTTCGGCTCGTGTTTATTCAAGTTGACTCGTTTACACACCTTAATGAGTTGTGACATGCGGAAATTACTTGGTTGCTCAAGTTGGGCTTTGTAGATCTGTTAGCAGTATTTGTAGGAAAGTGGGGTCTAGTGTGGAGTAGAAACTAGAAAGTCTAGAGACTAAAGAGGAAGACACGTGATGAGATACAATGGGTAGGCGGATGTCACGTGCATTGAATTAACTATGGGGGGTGAGCTGTAAACCGGGAGACATTAACCAGCCTTTTTTTGGGTTTTACTGCACTGTACGGATTGCTCTCCAGAAACTGACCTACTCCCTTCGACTTCTTTGGGTCTTCTCTTTCAAGTTTCAACTCGCTCCTTTCATCAACCTGCTTTGCCGGTTCCCCATTCCCCCGTTAACAATCGGTCGTCGTTTTCACTTGTTTTTTTTATGTGAATTATTAAGAATAAATAGGTAATATAGTTAGGTAATTTAAATTGGTAATTTTTGCGATAATTCCACAAAAGTAGACCTAAAAATGTAATATCTTACAAACATAGTTTGCAAGGTGTTGTTGGTTTCAACTAATGCGAAATTGACACATGAGTGACATGACCATACATGAAGATACAATTTAGTGCATTATATTCATGTGTAGAGTTTCTTGCGTAAGATGTAAAGTGTAAATATTCTAGCAATCCATGACTAGATACTACAGAGTAGTTATGTTACGACTTGTTATTTTACATTTGTCATAGCTCCGACTATCAAATACCCTTCGAGCTAACTGTTTAGTCATATGTCATGCAATCTGACGGGGCTTGATTATGGAATGTTTAACATTTGACCATCTCTATGAGGGATCTTAAGATGAGTCTCAAAAGAGGAGAGATATTGTCTTTTTCAAATGGAGAATAATTTGACGAGTCTAGTTTGTAGAGACCGTTCTATTGTCAATGAGACCCTACTTTGGCCAAAAATAGATTTTTAAATAATTTAATATGCTTTAAGTTTAACTATAGAGACCCATTTTAAGATTTTATAGGGTCTCGAGTTGAGTCTTACTAACGTAAACAGTATATAATGGAAGAGTTATTGTGACGCCATTTAATTTTCATTTTTCAGATCACGTGTTCCACTGTTATTTTTGGCTATATTTGAATTGCACAATAAACTAGCTTATTTGACTAGTTTTTTAAGTCATTTGACCAAATAAGTTGATTTGGTAACACCACTAACCTAAATAATAGGCTAGCTTATTTAATAAGTTACCTCATGTAACTTATTTAAAATAAGCTAGATTATCATAATTTTATTACTAATTTACCCTCAATTATTTATAAAATAAAATGAGATTAAAAATAAATAATGCATTTTTATGTAACTTTATATATATCAGCTCCTATATCAACTCATTCTGCCAAACACTTATCCGGCTTTCAAATATACAGAGTAGTTATTCAGTCTTCAAGGCGCTTTGTTGATATATCCAATTCATTCTACGTTCTAACCCCTTTTCCAAGCCATGATCGACCTTTCTAATAATTACTTGATTGTGTTGATCCCTTTTAGAAGAAACTCCTCACACTCTTCTTATTTACATATTTCCTTTAGTACCCATATGCGATTGGACTGCATTTTTCTAATTTGATTTTATTTGAATTGAACTGGTCCGATTTGATTTGAATAGACTTGATTTGATCTCAACTGAATTAATTGATAGATTAACTGCAATTAGACGAATTAATAACTAGAAATAGAGTAGATTCATTGATTGTTATTTGGATACTTCTATTCAGATTTTATTTGAATAAATCTGATTTGATTTGAAAACACTGTCGAATAAGTTGAATCGCACAGAGCCTTAGACATTGTAACCAAAATTTATTTTGCCCCTTAGGTCCTGTTTGATGAGACTTAATAAAAGTAATATACAGATCAGTTCAGAGTCATTCAAATCAGATCAGAAATGTACAAATAACTATAAATGTATATGGTCCATAATTGATACTAATTCATTGAAATTCATTCAAATATTCAACCAATCAGATCAGACCAGATTGGTTCAGAGTCATTTAGATTAGAACAAATCAGAGTCATTTAGATCAGAACAGAACATATCAGATCGGGGTTCAAAGTCATTTCAGATTAGATCATATAAGATCATTTCAGAAGGATATATTCCTATTAAACGAGGCTTTATTCCGAGTCCATGCACTAATACGAAATCCATTAAAAACACATTTTATCTACAAAAATGAGGAGTCTTATGCAAAGTACAAAATAGCAATGTTTTAAAAACCGGACCGGACGTCGAACCGGTAACCTCGGGGGTTCGATGGGTCAAGGAGTTCGACCGGTTTAACCGGATCAAAAAACGGATGACGTCCTAATAATAAAAATACAAAATAATTAAATATTTGCAAAAAATTTTAAAATACATAAGAGAAGAACCAAAACCGGTCAAACCCGGGTTGAACCGGCCGGTTCTTGACCGGGTTTGGTTAATTAACCGGGTTTGGCCACCCTCGATTTTCTGACCTAGACAGCCCGGACCACTGGTCGGTTCCTGGTTGAACCGGTTCAACCGGCCGATCCTGTCCGGTTTTTAAAACATTGCAAAATACCTTTAATCAACCCAATCCAACAAGGAACTCATGAAGGATGACTTCTCCTATAGTCATATGTCCTATCTAACAACAAAAGAAAAGAAAAACACAAAGAACTAATAAGCTCCAAAAACCATTAAAGAAACCACTTATGACAATTACGGAGTAATTTTTTTCTCTTACATACACCCAAAATCTTTTTGTTCTCTTGTAGGTGCATACGGTGTATAACTAGTAGGCAGTAGCTAAGTCATATTAAAAAAGAAAATAATAATAAAATAAAAACAACAAAAAAAAAGGTTTTTCTAACTTGTGTGCCTATAATAAAAACCTCGTTCAAAAAGAGATCTCATATACTAGTATTTATTTTCTCCAAAGTCCTAATTGAAATCTTTCACGTGAATAAGGAAAGAAATGAGCGCTTTAAGGATGTATTCTGGACTGTTTTGTCAGTCTTGGAAACTAAAACTGGTCAAACACACAAAGTGAGAAACACCTCTGGTGTAAATTTGTTCGTCATAAGTAGAAGCTCCAAATTGAATCATCCCCTACCGGAACAGTTTTTGACAAATGTACTCTTGATAAAGTTGGAACCTCGCTAAATACTCGTAAACCCTAATCCTTTTCACATGCGCAATAGAAACGCACAGTCGCACACCACATAGCACACACGAAAGAAAAATCGAGATAAAAAAAAAAAAAAAGTGTGACCCACACAGTACCCCCTCCACCCAAAAGCTTGAACAAGGGGTCTCCTGAAGAAGCTCAAAACTCACCACCCATACACACACCAACATCACACTCAAATTTCATGACATTCACACATTTGCCCTTTCTCTCCCTTCCCCAGTCATCCCCTCTCTCGAATCCCAGTTAAACTTAACCCCACTTTCCCATTAGCCATTCCTTATGCGTTGTCACTATTTTACGCCTCTTCCCCTTTTCTAATTATCCTACACCCCCCCCCCCCCCTCTCTCTTTCTGTCTTTGTCTCCTGTGTTTCTATTCTAGCCCTTCGCCATTCTATTTCCCTCGTTTCATACCACTAAACTAAAATCATCCTCGTGGTCGTGTTTAAGATCGAGGTATTGGTTACATCACGCCTCGTCCTCTAAAAATCTTCTTAATTCTATTATACCGACATTTGCGCCTCGTACCGTACCAATACAAAAAGTAGAAATAAATATCATATTAATACCACTCATAATAATCTTAAATCTTAGTTAGTACTACTCCCTACCTTTCCTATTGTCCTTTTCACGCGTTTTTTTTTTGTCTTAGATTTTTGAGGCTCCAGTTTTTCTCCTGTTTTTTTTTTTTTTAATTATATATACTCACACATAATAATAAAACCTGGGGTTTTCTCCCTTTTTTTTTCTAATTTTGTTTAAGATTTTCTGGTGGTTTTTGAGGTGGGTTTTGGGAGATCTTATCTGGGTTGAGCTCAAGATTTGTTCTTTTTTTTTGTTTTCTTTTTTTTTACTATGGCTGGAAATAATGAAGTTAACACCAATGAGTCTAAGGTAAAAAAATTAATCTCCTTGATCCTTTTTTTTTACCTTATGTTTTAACTTTTATTTTACCTGTTCTTTATCTTTTACTTGAATGTTGTTTTTATGTAATTTGCTTTGATTTTATTTTGGATGTGTTTTTCTCTGTTTTCAGGATATTTTGTTAAAAATGAATAATACTTTATTATAAGTTGATAACCTAATGAGAAAAATTAGTCTTTTTTAGGTCACTTGTTGTGGAATTTAGCCTTAAAATGTTATGATTAGAGTTGCCATTATTTTATTGTTTTTTAATCTTTAATTAAGAATTGGAAATTTATTTGGATTGTTTTAGTTTTATAAATTGTGGTATTTGGATTGTTTTAGTTTTATAAATTGTGGAAAATGGGGATGTATGATTATTATTGTGATGGGGTTTGTTTTGGACTTGTTCTCAAATGGTAGAGAAATGAGCAATGACCACACATTTTAGTTTCTATGTGATGTTTTAGGCAATTGTAATTTTGTCCTATGTGGCTATGTGAGTTTGATTTTATTTCCTCTTTTGTTGTTTCTTTAACCTTTAAGCTTTGGTTTGTTAGGTATGCCTGCCTTCTATTTTGGGTTGGTTTGGTTTATTTCCTTGTGATTTCCATTTTGTATTGTTATTATAAGTGTGTGTGTCAAGCTAGAATTTTTTTTGCCATTTGTGGAGATTCATTGCACCATATTTCATCATGTGATGTATTTGGACTATAATTGGGATTATGTCTTTATGCAGTGTCTTCAGATTGTGTAGTTACAATGGGATTATGTCTGATGTCCTTGTTAAGTGTGTCTTTTGTGGCGCTAATTCGCGATTTTTAAGGTGTGGAAAATCTAATTTTATGTTAATTTGTGGTGATTTGTAGAGGGTTGTGCCTCTGAATACATGGATCTTGATCTCTAATTTCAAGTTGGCTTACAATTTGCTTCGGCGTCCTGATGGGACGTTCAACCGTCACCTGGCTGAGTTCCTTGATCGAAAAGTTCCTGCTAATACCAACCCTGTTGATGGGGTGATTTCGTTTGATATTATTGTTGATCGTGCTACAGGCCTACAATGTCGAATATACCGTCCACCAGTTGCTGAGGAAGAGGTTGAAGAAGGTCAGTTGAGCAAAATGACTGACCTTGAGAAGCCAGTTGGGGCTGAGTTTGTTCCTGTGATCATATTTTTTCATGGAGGGAGTTTTGCTCACTCATCTGCTAATAGTGCTATCTATGACACACTTTGTCGTCGTTTGGTTGGTCTCTGCAAGGCTGTTGTAGTGTCTGTGAACTATCGTCGTGCCCCTGAAAACCCATTTCCGTGTGCCTACGATGATGGATGGACGGTTCTTGAATGGGTAAATTCAAGGAAATGGCTCCAAAGTAAGGATTCTAAAGTACACATATACTTGGCTGGTGATAGTTCTGGTGGTAATATTGTTCACCATGTTGCATCAAGAGCAATTGATTCAGACATTCATATATTGGGAAATATCCTTCTCACACCTATGTTTGGTGGGGAAGAGAGAACTGAATCAGAGAAGCAATTAGACGGAAAATATTTCGTGACATTGCGTGATAGAGATTGGTATTGGAAAGCATTCCTACCTGAAGGGGTTGACAGGGATCATCCTGCTTGTAATCCATTTGGTCCTCATGGGAAACCCCTCGAGGGACTCAAGTTTCCGAAGAGTCTGGTGGTTGTGGCTGGCTTGGATCTAATTCAGGACTGGCAGATAGCATACGTAGAAGGGTTAAAGAAAGCAGGCCAGAATGTGAAGCTTCTTTATCTGGAGAAGGCAACAATTGGGTTCTATTTGTTGCCGAATAATGAGCATTTCTACACTGTCATGGACGAAATTTGCAACTTTGTAACTCCTGATAGTGGGGGCTAACAAACGGCAGGAGGAAGGCTAATACAACTGCAATGCATATGTCGCTTCCCTTTCTCAAAGAGACTAAGCATTGTGAGTACTGCTAATACTTGTCGAAAACTGTTTTTATACATGTGACTCTTAGTAAATTAGTCGTGGTCTTCTGCGATCTGAGTGAAATTGTGCTTTCCGGGGAAAGCAAATTGGCTTGATTCAGCATTTAGCTGGGAACTAGTTTGTGCATCTGGTAGTGTCATGGAATCCACCTAGACTTGGTAGTTTCCATTATCTGTGAAGCTGGTAGTATTAGGCCTTCACAGAGTTCTTAGCAATTTGATCAGATTGCTGCTTTTCACTCTGCTTCTGGCCACAAAAGGCAGTGAAGCTTGTGGCAAAAAGTAACCATAAGACAGGGTTTTATCTTTACTGGTTCGCGTTAGCGACTATGCTGATGGTACTAATTTAGAAGACATGGGTTAGCATGTAACCCTTAGATACTGTAAAACATGTATGTATATACGCATATGTATTCACATATATAAATATATAGTATATGACGATCTGTTCAGGTATATTAACCTGTCGATCTTTGCTGTTTATCTTCATTACTCAGTTAGCTCTCTACTGATGATCTGATGTTCACTGTTATTGAGTTTTCTGCTGTGAAGTTTTGAGGTTTCAGTTTTCTCTGAAGTGTATGGTTGTATTCTTCCAGCATAAAGAAAAACCCTTTTTTTCTCAGTTGTCAACTTGTCATAATTCTCAGAGATTTATCTGAAACACTGTGAGTGGAAATGGCAGTAGTAGGGCTAATACAATGTTTTGTCATGTATATTTGCCGTGTGAAAAATGCGAGTTTGGGGATTTGAAGTTGGAATACAAGTGAGAGGGCTCGATTGAGGAGCTTAGGCAGTTCCTAGACGCACAGTCAGTATACGATGAAACTATGGTTTTGTCGTGCCAATTCCGTTTTTTGACAGTGAAATCTGAAAGGAACTTTGATACAGGCTTCTGGAAAGGCATCCTAAGATTGTGTGAAGGTGATTTGTTGGAGGGAAGCCATCTTCATCTTTTTAGTCACATGCTTTATTTTTCCTTTATAGCAATCTAATCTGATGTTTAGTTGTCAAATGCTCTTTTAAGGTTGGAATTTATGGTGGTTTTGAAATGTGGCAGCTGCTATCCAAATTTTTTTGGGGTTGATTGATTTGAGGTTTGATTTTGGATGGAAGTGGGGAGGGAGGGAAGGGAGGAGGGGTCTCTTAGGAAGCAATTAAAGCAAAATGATATAAAGTGTGAAAATGATTGATTTTCTAGGTGAGAGCTTTGTCCTTTTGAGTACCAAAAACATCATTGTTGGTGGTTGAAACTCCGACTTATTGAAAGTCGGAACTTTAGAGAATCGATAAATTACGTATTCTATTGCATGTAATCATGTACTCCGTATAAGACGGATCAATATCTAGGCAAACAACAAGTGGGAAAGAGAGGGTTATCCTCGGTTGGAGTCGGTTCTCTTCTTATCAATTCTCGGCACTTGGGTAGTTTGGAATACATGGGCATGCTCTTCCCTACGGAAGTATCACCATCCCCCAAACAAAACCGAGCTTGGGACTCCTGCAGCATTGCCAAGTTCTGACTTATGACTAGGGTGGCGACTACTTGGTAAATCATTACCATTCACTGGACAGACTCCAGAGCTATTGCTCGTGAGTCGTGACAGTTGTGTCATTCAGCAACAAGCCGGAGCTCAGGCTTGTTGGGCATTTTGTATACAGTATCTAGCAAACATTGGTCACGAGCTCACGAGAATGACCTTTGTTAGCCATTACGAAAGTACAAAGAGGTCAAGTGACTCGAGTCCAGTGTTGTGGCTCGACTGCAATTTACTACCCCTCAGCGCAATTGATCTAAACCATAGTCCTACGTGTTACGTCTGAGAGCATGAAATGAGCAGATCAAATAAATTTTACTGTCAAAAAGGCAAACATAAACCAGAAAAGGATTCTGTAGCAAGCAATCTACATTTAGCAGCACCAACAGATGCTAATGCATCTACATTGATATACTACTAGTAGTGATGAATCCACATTCATCAGCACCAACAGAGATGCATCTACATTATTGCAGTTTTCGCCTTAAACAGGAGGAACACAGAGAAAACATTGATGATCCACCCGAAAAACTACAAGTAAAACTAGGGAAAACCAAAAACAAGCCACCTTCAAAGTTCTGAAGAAAGCTTTTCTGATGTCAATTACTTTGTTCTCAGACTATTTAGCAAAACAACATAAGTTCTAGCACAGCAAAAATTAAGCTTCATCCTCAGCGAACTCTTGCAGCATACGCAAATGAAACAACAGCGGCCAAAATGGTAGTAGCTGAAGAAACCAAAGTCCACAACTTCTTCTGCTTCTTAGCATCTAGCACAGAACACTGCAAGCTCTCCACCTGCTGCCTCATCTCTTCCACTTTGTCTTCCCTGCTCCTAAAAACCGTCCTTATAGCTTCAAGCTCGGCCATGTAAGGCGCCATATCTCCATTCATTGAACGCTCACTCACCACGATTCCATCATCAGTCTTCTTCCCATCCTTCTCAGACAGCTGCACAGCCATATTACTCAGCATACCCAAAGCAGACACAAACATATCACCCTTCGACCTCAATGTGCCCTCCAATTCAGCAACCTTTTCCTTAGCTTTCACAGCACTCTTCTCAGCCAAAACCTTCTCATCAACCAGCTTGTTATACATACTCTGAAGCTCTTTCTTCTCTGCCACAACAGTATCAGTAGCACCCCTCAATTCCTCCATCACTTTCGCAGTCTCCTCCATATTCCTTGAAATTTCAGAAACCTTCAACTCTAATTCCACCCCATTCTTCCTCTCCTCGTCTAGGGCCTTCTTAACAACATCCCTCTCGCTCACAGCTCGTTCCAACGCACTCTTAAAATCATCAACCTCAGACAACAACTTAACATTCCTATCGAGTTCATCCTTATTCGACTCTTGAAGCGACAACACACTACCCCGAATCTCATTCACCTCAGACTGCAACTCCCTAATCTTACCCTCTTGCTTCAATTTCACCCCCTCCAACACTTTCTTCTCCTCCATAACTTCCCCATTTACCTGCTTCCCACTCTCAATTTCCTTCCCCAATTCCCCCAACCTCTTCAGATTCTTCGAATTCTCACCAATCAGACCCTCAATCTCCTTCTCCTTAGCCTTCTTCTCCTCCAACAACGCCCCAAACTCGCTCTTCAACCCGTCTAGTTCCTTCACAACTTCAGCATTACACTTCTCCAACTCGAGAAACTTAACCCTCCACTTCTCCTCACCCTCCCTCAAACTCTCCACAACCTCATTCAACCCATCAACCTCCTCAACCAACCCACCAATTGTCTTCTTCTGCTCCTCATTCGCCTTCCTCAAATCCGCATTCTCACTCAAAACCTCATCTTTCTCCCTACTCAAACCCTCAATCTTCTCCCTCAAGCCACCACATTCCGCCTTCAATCCCTCAATCTCCACCTCCCTCTCCCCCAACACCTTCACCTTATTCTCATACTTCACCTTCAATCCATCCAATTCCACAACAACACTCCTCTCCTTAGCTTCAACTTCACTCAACCTCTTCTCCAACCCCTTCACTTCCCCATCCTTCACCGCAATAGCTTGGTTCAACTCCTCCTTGTCGCGTACCGCCGCAGCAAATCCCTTCTTCTCCTCCTCAATCTCTCTCCTCAACTCATCCCTCACCCCCTTCAACTCCCCAATCTCCAACTCCCCTTCACACTTCATCTTCTCCATCACGCTTCTCTCCTCCACAACCCTCGCCATTTCCGCCTCAACCCCTTCCTTCTCCTCCACCACCCTCCTCAACTCCTCCCCAACCCGAGTCAACTCACCCCGGAGCGAGTCCGCCTCCGACTCGGACCGAGTCAACTCAGCCTCAAGTGATTTCTTATCCTCCAACAGAGCACCAATCTCCTGCCGTTTCTTAGCCGTTTCGTTGACCAACATCTCATTCAAAGACTTCAAATTAGATATCTTCTCCGCCGTATCCTCCACCACAGGCAGGGTGTCGACAGAGGCGGCGGGTTCAGCGGCGGCGGAGACAGGGGCATTTTCGGTATTTTGGTGGGTTTCGGGTTCCTGAGCCATTTGAGAAGATTTGTGAAGATGGGTCTGTTTCTTTTTTGCCATAGTGAAATGGGTATGAATCAGATTTTAGTAATTTGTATTGAGTGGTGGGGAATTTGTGTAGGGTTTATCGAATTATCCCCTCTTTTTTTTGTGAGTATCTAGGGTTTTTGAATGGCGTAAAAATAAACTGAAATGAAAATGCAGAAAATATTAAAAAGGGGGCGAAATAAGTAACTAAGAGGAAGAAGATTTATAAAGAAGTTAGGGTTTTTTTCATGGAAATTGAAAGTTTTTTTTTTTTTTTTTTTTGAGGAAATTTAGGGGAAAGTGGGGAGGACAGATGGAAGGGTGGATTTCAAATTCAAATGTTTTGCAGATTTCGAGGGAGAGGTTTTTGATCGTTTTTTTTTTTTGTGGTGAGGTAGCGTTATTATTACTGTTTACACTGTGGACGTTTCAGTTTCTGCCACGTTTTTTTTATTCGTTTGTCTGACTTGTGACTTGCTCACTCTATTTCCAACGTCTATTTCTCTATTGTACGAGAATAACCGAAGTCATATCTTTTTTTTTTTTTTTTTATTATAGAGACATCTAGTGTTACTAAATCAAATTTCAGTAGAGAAATAGGAGTATACGAGTAATGGACAGTAATTTGTACAAATGTTTATCCTAATGGAGTAATGGAGGTAATAATTCTATTATTATCAACTAAGTAAGTGTTCGGGGTGATTTACCCGAGGTGTTGTTGGGACGTCAGGGCCTCCGTGGATCCGGGCTGCTCGCTTGGTGATGACCTGCACAATGAAAGGGAAGTCTAGGACCCGGGAGTTTTTACCCGGGTGAGGACCCTCCGACGCTCAAATCAGGGTCTACACGAGAGCAGACTCTCCTTGTTACCAATGTGCCGAAAGTATTAAAGAAATATTGAGAGAGTTTTGAGAAGTTTACTGATTATGTAAGAAAAGTGGAGAGAATTCTCCTTGGAAATGATGTTGAATGATGAATATGTGTGTGTCGTCTCAAAAAGCTTGTCTTCCTTCCATAAAGAAAGGGGGTATTTATAATACTCCTCCAAGTAGGGTTTAGCTTGTAGTAAGGGCCCCCTGCCAAGTGTAAGTCTGTCCTTACTCCCTTGGGGAAGGGGTAACCACTTATCAACGGTCAAGATATTTTCTCATTAAAAGGACTATTTTACCCTTCATTTAGTCTTTCTTGTAGGCTTTGATTCCTTTATCGTATATGGGCTTTTATACACTTTGGTCCATCGATATTTTTGGGCCCAACAGTAAGGAAAAAAATATTTTGTAACTCGAGTAAAATATGGAGTTTGGATCAGAGAAGTAAGGTTCACTCATGATATGAATTTAACCTGCATCAAAGATATCTTGCAAATCGATTTTTCACTAGTTTGTCCGAAATAAAGTTGATCATTTTATTTCTTTTAAACAAATACGAAGTAGTTTTTTAATCAATTTTTTCAGATATGAAAAACATCAACCGTATGTCATCATGGGTGTAAAATTCATCTAAACTCTTTATTATAAAAGTTATTTTAAATAATTTTTCTAAGTAGTCGTTGTCTCTATCACATCTTTTAGATAAGATAAGATAAGTGATATGCCCTTAACCGCGATAAATATTGTTGGGTCAAACGGGCTGAGGGAGTATTATATTTATCACGGTTATAACATTGGGCTTGGACTGGTCCATGTCTTGGATTGGCCTGATTCCAACATCCTTGTAAGCCTGTGAGCGCCACTTTGCGTCGATATCCATTGACTTGTTCCGTCGAGTCAAGTCTTCAACAGACCCAAACCCTACAGAGTACTTATCAAAGAATTTGTTCTGATGATGTAGTAACATCTGTGCTGAAGTAAGACAAGGCTTAAAGTGTAAGAAAGTTTTGAACATTTGACGAAAAGGAACAGATTATTACAGGACCAAATACTGAGCATTTGGTACAAACTTTCAACTGTACGAAGAAATATATCTACTGTTATTAGACACTAATGCAAAGTATGAGACAGATTATCTAACACCAGACACTCAAACTTGATGATCACACCATCTCACTTTTCCGCGGCTGCCTGAGCTTCAAGGGCAAGTAATGCCACTTTCAGTTGTTCCCGAGTTAAACCATTGGGGAAGAACTCTGTGGTTTCCATTACATACACCAGATCTCCAAGCTCACGAAGGTTGAAGCGAAACATGACTTTCTTAGACGGGTCTGTTAGAAAGCACACAAGGAACACATTGTCTAGTGAACAAGCCTTCTTCAACGACTCACGCTCACCATGATTGCAGTTGAACCATGCACTAGGATCATCCTCTAGCTCTAGCCCTCTGGTTCCACCAATCTGCACAATTTCTTCTTTCATCAGTCAGGTTGTTTTTACCAAATAAATCTTGATGAGCAATGAAAAGCAGATTTTTCTAACGAACTATTACCCTCTCATCATCATACTCATACTCCACTGTTTTACGCCTTTTAAGATCCATAAACTTCACATTCTCAGCTGTCATCTTTGCTGCAACTGATACATATGAACGCCGATGATTAGAATACAAACCCAACACATAAATTTTCAGTCTTGTTCAGTTTTCTGTACTGCTACAGAATTAGAAAATGAGTACCTGTCTGAGTTTCTTTTTCGACAGGTAGCTGCATGATCCACGATAAGCATTCTGTTGGTACAGCAGCTTCACAAAAGAATATGATGTTGTTAAATGCTTCAAACTCAGAATCATCAGTTTCCAATAGCGCGATTGAATGCTCTCTAGGTTCTGGCCTTCCTGCTCACACAAACAACCAAAAGTTTAACATCAGGTAACCCTAATTCTAATTAATTTCCTGTCGAATTTCAAGATGCAACCAACTTTTCTGAATTTCAATAACAAGAAGAGTAAGAATCAACCAAAAGTCGAAAGAAGAACATTAATACCAAACACAAACTGAAGATCTGTAGACCCATCAGGGAGACGAATAGTGACAGTATCTGCATCATCAGCATCAACAAGGTTCTTGTAAATTTCGGACAGTCGAACCACCTTATTCTTAACAGGCCTGGAACACTCAAAGTTGATCAAACCAGTGGCATTAAGCCAAAGATTGCTGGTAACACAACTTTCCCTGTTGCAAACTGTGACCCCAAACCCTTTTTGATCCACATCGATCCTCCCTATTCCTTTCGGATTGAAATCACAATCACACAGTGCTGCTAATGCCAATGTCAGTTTGTGCACAGGCTTCATATCAAACTTAAAACTGTGGGTTTGTTTTAATTTTGAAGGTCCACCAATGGTGCTTGAGTTTTCTTTCCGAGTTTTCGTAATGTTAGACATGGTGACTAGAGAGAGAGAGAGAGGGATAGTTTTGCAAAGTGATGTTCAGAATGATTTCTACATCAATTTGTAAGGGATTTTGTAACTGTTGCTGCAGACCAACTACCTAGTAACTAACTTAAACCACCTTTAACAGATGCTAACCGTTTTTCCCGCCAATTCTACTACTAATTCGAGCTTGTAGTTGAAGTCAATATCTAATAACAACTCAGTAACTAATTTGTAACAACCCTTAACTGAATATAACTGCTTTTGCCACCAGTTTTAACAGAATAATAATATGACTGCCTGTAACTTGTAACAACCACGTAACAGAATTACTTTTCCTGCTAACTGTACAAATTTATCCAAAACTGCACTGCTGAATCTGAACTTTGTCTTCTCAGCTATCAAAACTTCGCGCAAGCCTCTTGAAATACGAAAAATAGATGTCGAACACAAAAATGATGCTGTTTATATCATATATTATAGCCTGTCTGAAGACATTGCTACCAAAGTCATCGATTGTTCTCTTGCGATCTCTAGGAAGAGAAACATCTTAAGCCTTTTGAAGTACATAAAATAGAAGTCAAAAACATTAACAAAGCTGTAAACTTTCTTATTGAAACTTTTGACATCAACAATCGTAGCCTGTCTAAAGGCATTCAATGCTGCCAAATTAGTAAACCTTCTTATTGTCGAACACATGCCTGATGCTACCAATCACATTACAGGTTACAGGTACCAGGTCATTTCTGAACATCAGAAAACAGAAATCTGATGTCATAAGACCAAATTTAGACCTCAAAATTTAAAGTACATTGAACTGTAATTTTATTCTAGCGAAGTATCAGACACATTGCAAACTACTGAAAATCTAATGTCACAGGATCAGACTGTTAACCTCAAAGATCTCACATCTTGCTTTTTAGCTTCTCCATTGCCAAATCAATTTGATCCCAAGTTGCATCGTCAGGGAAGAACTCTGTCACTTCCATAACATACACCAGATCTCCAAGTTCACGGAGGTTGAACCGCAGCATGATGTGCTTGGGTGGATCAGCAAGAAAGCACACAAGAAACCCACGATCCAGTAAACACGCCTTCTGCAACGACTGACAGTCACCACGACTCCAGTTGAACAGCACAATAGGTTTATGCCCTGGTTCTAGCCCCCTGGTTGCAGCAATCTGCACAATAGTATCCACCAAGTTTCTTTTTTACAAAATGAAATCATCCTCCAATTTATGAGCAATGAAACTGAATTTAACTTTTACAATACCTTCTTGTTGTATGTATACTGCCATTCGATATCTTCCTTAAGAGCCACGAGCTTCACTATCGATTCTGACATTTTTACTCCAACTGATTTACATACAGTAGATATGAAGGAAGTTGATCATTAGACTATTTAGAGCATTAAATCAAATTTCTAAATTTATTACTGCGAAATATTAAGAGGCCGGATACGTACCACTCATAATCTTTTCTTCAATGATCTGCCAGAGGTATTCAGTTGTGTTAGGAAATCACCCCTTAATATCCAAATATATATCTTACCTTGTGTTGTAAATACTAATTAGAGTAATTAGTATTATGTGTTAGTATTTGGGTGGTAGTAAAAAGACTACTTTGCCCTTACTTGGTTCCTTCTTTTGGAAGCTTGGCAAACAAAAGAGGAAGGCTTGAGAGCAGAAAAAGAGAGATCAAAACACACACACAAAACACATTCACAAAGAGAGAGAAAGAGAGAGAAAGAGAGGAGGAGCTTAATCCCGTAGAACCCTAAAACCCAGAATTTGAAGTCCTGATTCCCGCTCCGTCCGAGCTCGGATTGCAGCCAAATTTGGAGGGGTGTCTACTGCATATACAAGCTTCATTCCTGCCAATTTTGGAGTCGTTTCGACTTCTCTAGCTGGTACTTTCGTTCCCTCTGCCTCTTTGTGTATTTTGGTGTTAATCGCTACTTTGTAGTGGAGATAGGTGTGGTTGTTTGTCCAAGGTTGTTACCTTGAGAGTGTGGTTGCCCCTAGTGGTTACTAGGGAGGATTGTAGTGTTGTACTCCATTGATATTGTTGATTAGTGGAAGGGCTTGGTACCGGGCTTACGGTACCTGTGGTTTTCTTCCCATCTTGGGTTTCCACATAAATCCTTGTGTCATTTGGTTTCTTGAGGTTTTGTTTTTGGGGCAGTTATACAGTCCCGGAGGGCTGCCGAAATTTCCATTTTTTCATTGCACATAATCGTTGTAGTACTCCTCTCCTAATTGTCGTGGGTCGTTTACCGTCTCCCACACCGTTGTTTGTTGCACGCTTCCCCAACAAGTGGTATCAGAGCCGTAAGGTTCTTTTGTCCTTGGAGGTGTGGTAGACTTTGTTTTAGGGAGGAAATTGGTGTTTATTGTGCAAGTAAGAATGGGTGAGTCTAAGTTCCAAGTTCCGTTGTTTGACGGAAAAATGAACTTTATGGTATGGAAGAGTACCGTAGAGGACTTGTTAGTTCAAGCAAACCTTGATGTGGCCTTAGAGAAGGTCAAACCATCGGAAATGAGTGATTCCGATTGGAATGATAAGAGGAAGAAAGCCGTTAGTATGATTAGGTTGGCGGTTCACCCGGATTTGAAGTGGAACCTTTTAGGAGAAAAGGATCCAATGGCCTTGTTAGAGAAGCTACAAGGCACTTATGCTTCAAAATCGCTCACTAATCGATTATGTCTACGGTGGGAATTGTATCAACTCAAGATGGAGAGTAGTGATACAAAATTGCAAGATCACATTAACACTTTTAACCAACTAGTGTGTCAACTCTTGAATGCCGATGAGAAGATTTCGGATCAAGAGCAAGCTCTCTTGTTGCTAGCTTCTTTGCCTAAGACGTTTAGGCCAATTGTGATGACTTTACTTGTGGGTAGAGAGAAGATCACTTTGGATGAGGCTATAACCGTGGTTAGAGAGAATGAGAGGATGATGGCTCAAATGGATGGAGTTGGATCATCTAGTGACAATGCACTAGTGGCGGATGGTTATGAAAGAGGAAGGAAATCGCAAAGGAAGGGAGATGGCCGGAATAGGACTAAGTCGCGGACTAGAGACATGAGTAGTGTGGAGTGCTACTATTGTCATGAGAAGGGTCATATCCAAAGCAAGTGTCCAAGAATACAAGATGATTTGAAAAGCTTGAAATCACTTCAAGGAAAGTTGGGCAAGGCTAAAATCAATGATGAGAGCGATTCTTCCAATGTGGTGGTGGGTGGTTCTTGTAGTGATGAAGAGTTGTTCTTGACTTCTCACAATGAGGTGGAGAAATTTCAAGAAAAATGGGTGTTTGATTCGGCCGCTTCCGTACATGTGTGTAGAGACCAAGCTTCATTTGATACATTGCAATTACAAGGTGACTTTGGGCACATCAAAGTGGGTGATGGCCTCAAATTGAAAGTGGAGGGTGTAGGGTGTGTGAGGTTGAAGCTCCACAATGGCACCATGAGGACTTTCAACAATGTGAGGTATGTTCCTAAAGCCCGTGCTAACATTATTTCTTTGGGTGTGTTGACATGTCAAGGAAATCGATATGTTGGTAGTGGTAAGTGGTGTAAGGTGTATCATGGGAGTGACTTGGTGATGCAAGGGAGGAAGTCGGTGAACAACATATGCTATGTTGACGGACATAGTGTAAAGATGAAGAGGGCCGATGTGAAGAAGAGGGTCCGTTTCCGTGAAGAGGTAGAGGTATTTGGAGATTTGGGTTGAGGGAGGATTTGTTAGGAAATCACCCCTTAATATCCAAATATATATCTTACCTTGTGTTGTAAATACTAATTAGAGTAATTAGTATTATGTGTTAGTATTTGGGTGGTAGTAAAAAGACTACTTTGCCCTTACTTGGTTCCTTCTTTTGGAAGCTTGGCAAACAAAAGAGGAAGGCTTGAGAGCAGAAAAAGAGAGATCAAAACACACACACAAAACACATTCACAAAGAGAGAGAAAGAGAGAGAAAGAGAGGAGGAGCTTAATCCCGTAGAACCCTAAAACCCAGAATTTGAAGTCCTGATTCCCGCTCCGTCCGAGCTCGGATTGCAGCCAAATTTGGAGGGGTGTCTACTGCATATACAAGCTTCATTCCTGCCAATTTTGGAGTCGTTTCGACTTCTCTAGCTGGTACTTTCGTTCCCTCTGCCTCTTTGTGTATTTTGGTGTTAATCGCTACTTTGTAGTGGAGATAGGTGTGGTTGTTTGTCCAAGGTTGTTACCTTGAGAGTGTGGTTGCCCCTAGTGGTTACTAGGGAGGATTGTAGTGTTGTACTCCATTGATATTGTTGATTAGTGGAAGGGCTTGGTACCGGGCTTACGGTACCTGTGGTTTTCTTCCCATCTTGGGTTTCCACATAAATCCTTGTGTCATTTGGTTTCTTGAGGTTTTGTTTTTGGGGCAGTTATACAGTCCCGGAGGGCTGCCGAAATTTCCATTTTTTCATTGCACATAATCGTTGTAGTACTCCTCTCCTAATTGTCGTGGGTCGTTTACCGTCTCCCACACCGTTGTTTGTTGCACGCTTCCCCAACAAGTTGGTACACAAGCCTCACAGAAAAATGTCATCTTTGGAAACCTCCCAATTTCGAGACCATTTTCGAGTAATTCTACTGAAAACTCTTTAGAAGCTTCCTTCCCTGCTCAAACAACATGATCTTAATAAAGATTATAACCTTCGGATTTTAAACTGTAATGTGTGTTTCATTCTGATGACATTGCAGCGAAACATTATCAAAACGAAAATCTATACAAACAACATGATCTTAATAAAGATTATAACCTTGAAATAATGCAGATTGAACAATAATCAACAATCTTGCAGATGTAACAATCAACAATCATTCATATATTGATAAATTTGACATTATTATGAACCTGAAGAAAACACTCTTTTCAGTACAGATTCAACAGTGAACAAAAACCGAAAACCTGATCAGATTCGACACCAGTTTCGAGTAGCTCTACTGAAAATTAAACCCTTTAGAAGCTTAATCATGCAAATTCACAGTCAACAATCATTCATATGTATTGATAAACATGACATTAAAATCATGAAGAAATTACCATTTGCAATGAAAATTGATCAAGGATGAACATTATTACATACCAATCTTAAATTTGAGATCAGTAGACCCATCAAGAAGATAAATGGTGACAGAATCATCATCTTCAGCCTCACGCAGACTATTGTAAATCTCGATCAAACGAACCTCCTTACCCTCAACAGGCTTGCGACACTCAAAGTTAATCAAACCAGTGACATTGAGCAGAAGATTGGCAGTAAATCCAGTTTTGGTGTTAGGAACTGTTATCTCGAAACCTTCGTGATCCACATCAAGCCTCCCTAACCCTTTGGGATTGTAATCACTGTCACATAATGCAAAGATTGCCAGTTCCAGCTTGCACAATGGCTTCACTTTGAAGCTGAAATCAGAGGTTTGGTTTTCATCTTTTGAAGGTCCATCAATGGAGTTCGAGTTTTGTTTCCGAGTTTCGGCCATGAGGGTTATGTCTGACATTGTTAGTGAGTGTGTGTGTTTGTGTGTGTGTGTGTGTGTGTGTGAGAGAGAGAGAGAGAGAGAGAGAGAGAGAGAGAGAGAGAGAGAGAGAGAGAGAGAGAGAGAGAGAGAGAGAGAGAGAGAGAGAGAGAGAGAGAGAGAGAGAGAGAGATCAGAGAAAAGGGTTAAAGATTATTGAATCAGTTTATTTGGTTATTTATAGAAGGTATTTTGTAACGACCCTGTAACTAACTTTTAACCACCTCTAACAGAAAGTAACAGTTTTTCCCGCCCATCCTACTTAAAACATAAAATTCGTCATATCAATTCATTCATTACCCATTTCTTGGAATTCGGTTAGTAGAAGGTGCAGCCTACTAACTAACTTGTAACAAACTAGGTTCATGCACTGACCTAGGTCGGTTCATGCTTTTCACATGTACTAACCTAGGTTCGTACATGTTTTCTGTACTTCTTTTCGGAAATTCTTTTTTCATAAACAAATTAGTTTTTGTGAAAAAAAAATTGTTACATCATTTATGACTTCTCTTTGCATTTAAATTGTTGTTGATCAAGTTTGTTAAACATTTTGAGGTTGAGTTTTAGTTTTGGTTTAGTGAGAGAACGAGTTAGAAAAAGAGTGGAGAGGGTGAAGGAGAGCCAAGGGCAAGATTGGAAAAATGACGCGACATTAAGTATTTTTGGGGCGACATATAGCATGCTCCTTAAGAAAAGATAGTCATAGGTTACACCCAGAACAAACAAATGTTAGTAATCGCTAGAATAATTTGCGAGACCGCACCTTATAAAACCAGTTTTTTGCGAGACCGCACCTTTTATGTTAGATTTTGCGAAACTGCATCTTTTATATCTATTTCTTTGCGATCTGCACATTTTCTCATTTCCGGTGACCACTCTCCAACGTTGACCCGATCTTACTCTTCCCCTTCAATTCCCCCCCCAAACCCCTAAATTGTTTAAACAAATCAACGCCAGGTCAACTCTGGAGAGTGGTCAAAATTGGTCGGAAATGAGAAAAGGTGCAGCTTCGCAAAGAGGTAGATTTAAAAGGTGCAGTTTCACAAAAGTTAACTCAAAATGTGTGGTCTCGCTAAAAAATGGTTTTACTCGCAAATTTTCCTATTCGTTACTACTCACTTAAGTAGCAGAGCTCACTTAAATTCAGTTGCATAGTAATGCTCTATGCCTAGTATCCCTTACAAAAATTACGGCCCAATAATATGTTGGAGTGTTTGTTCTTTCTTGTACTCTTCCAGAAGAAGACACAGCAATATGTCAGGGAGATTTACTGGAGATTCTTTACTGAGGTATGTGAACTTTTATTAAGTTCTCAATTTTTACTTTTTTGATTAAAATTTGGGGAGTTAATTTTTTTGGCTTAGTTAATGATGTTTTGGGATATATTTGTTTAATTTATGAATTTTGTTAATGCCACTGGTAAAAATAAGCATAGGATAAATGCATGGTCTTGGATAATTTTTGACTTTGTTAGCGTGCTTGTTAAGTTGCTATTATGCTCAATTTCTGTAATTTAATTGATGAACACACAACTTTAAGTAGTACTAGTATACATATTGGACTCAATTTTGATTCCCGATGACGGTTCATGTTAGCCGACCCCAAATCATGTCGTTATGTTGTCGTTGCTGAATTGAAGCCCTTTTGCTTTCTTTACTGATTGCCTTTAATTGCATAATTTGGACAGATGGAACCTCCATTTGAGCTGTGATTATCTCTGATTTAGCTTCTGATTGAAGAGTTAGAATGGATGTGGATTTAAACACTGAGAGAAGCAGGCATGTGGCAGCCTTTATGGCCTTTGGGACAAAGGGGGATGTCTATCCCATTGCTGCCCTAGCTGGCGGCTTTTGCGTGTGATCAGCAGAATTATGATGTGTTTCTTATCACTCATTCTGCTCATCAAGACTTAGGTTCACGGTTGGTGGAACGAGATGTTATATACAGGCCGGTTTCTTCACCGCCTGTCTTATCACCTCCAGAGGGTAATGAGAGTGATGAGTCGGTTTATGCGTCCTTCTGTATGCAGAAAAGCCGGGTTGTAAGGGAACATAGACGAGAATGTCTTTCTATAGTGGAAAAGATCTTTGGAGATGGACCTAGTGTTGGGGGTGATTTTGTTTTGATCAACTTTTTTGCATTGGAAGGTTGGAGTCTTGCTGAGTTATTTCAAGTCAGATGTGTCGTTGCTGCTCCGTATGTTGTACATTATACTGCTCCTTCGTCTTTTGAGAGACAGTTCAGACGAGAGCTTCCAGAGCTTTACAAATATCTGCAAGAGGCTTCAGCTGGTGAGCTCGGTTGGAGAGATGTAACACACTGGATGTGGCCACTTTTCTCTGAGGATTGGGGGTCGTGGAGGAGGGAAGAACTTAACCTTAGCCCTTTGCCTTTTACTGATCGGGTAACAGGTCTGCCGATGTGGCATGACAAACCTTCTGCTCCCTTATTATTGTATGGGTTTAGCAGAGAGATTGTTGAGTGTCCTGAGTATTGGCCTTCAAATTCTAGGGTTTGTGGATTTTGGTTTCTTTCTCCTATTTGGCAGTTCTCATGCCATGGCTGCCAGGAGACATTATGTTGTGAGCGAATATTCTGCTCCGTTCATACAGATTTACACAGCTTTATTGATTCAAATATGTCAGAGCCACTTGTATTCGTGGGTTTGAGCTCAGCTGGTAATTTGGGCTTCTTGAGGAATCCTATGACGTTGCTACGAGTTTTACAAGCTGCACTTGAGATTACCAAGTGTAGGTTCATTGTTCTTACTGCTGGGTTTGAACCACTCAATGTGGCTGTTCAAGTTACTGCTACTGAAGAGAATCTGTCACTTCTAGGACAAAATATCAGTGTAGATACCGGGGTTTGTTTATATGGTGGCCGTTTATTTTGCTATTCTGGTTCTATTCCGTACAGTTGGATTTTCCCAAAATGCGCGGTTTTGAAAGCTCCTGAAAGCTCATCATGCTACACGAACTTGGGGATCTGGCGTACATATTAGAAGCTGAAAAGATGTTTCAATTCACAAGGTAATCCCGGGGATCCTTAAAGATTGGACATAGTTTTATGATAGCAGAAATGGAACTCACATCCACAGCAAGCAAGGTCTGGCACTGTTAATCTGCTGCACTAATTTACACAAATTGAACCCTCCAGAATAGGACATTCAGAGTTTTCTCTTTGGAAATCAACCAATTCTTTCCTATTGTTGTTTGATTGCCTTTTCTTCTATAAGTTCAACATATTACAGAACAAGTCTTGTTTAACGTCATCCATGTGTTCTAAATACATCAGCAATTCAGCATAATAGTTGAAATGTCAGGCTTAATGTATCAGACCCTGGTGCAATGATAATGGAAAGCCATAAGGATGCCTTTTATGACCCAACTCATAGAGACGGATCCTGATAGTGTACTTGATACGTCCACTAAAAAATTGCTTGGTAACTGTAGAACTAGATGGTTCATAGCTAATAAGGTCTGGTACTGTAATAATATACTTGAATTAATCGTACTACTGTCAATAGTTTGACATCAACTTTCTTCTATAGGGAATAAGGCATGGTATAATGTAATCTTCTGCAGCAATGAACTCGAATCGTACCCATCAAGAATATATAATACATTCTGAATTTTTCTTTGAGAAATGCAACCAATTCTTTCCTACTGTTGGTTGTCTGGATTGCAGCAGGCAGCATTCGTCATAGCATTTAATTTGTTTTTATTTTTGTCAGAACAGCCTCAGCCCTCAAGTGAATTCTCAAGTAACCTACTGGTCGACGACATCAGTCGATCCAAAGAATGCGACTAACAGGTCGACGACATCAGTCGATCCAAAGAATGCGACTAACAGGTCGACCACAGCAGTCCAACGAATGAAGTAGTTGATCATCATTGGAGTGGCTCCTGAATTGTTCATGCAACACCAAGGTTTCTTGATAAACACACACAATATTTTTTTCAAGTGGAAGTGGACCCTTGTTGAATCATCACTGCTACTATTCCCAAACACTCGTCCGACATTGCTCGTCAACAGTCTCCAATCTTCAAGTCCGAGATCTAGCTCGTACAGCTTCACCCACGACTCCTTCTCCCTCGCCCATATACCAATGCAAAGATGTTTCAAACTGCATAACCTCAAAAAAATGAGTTTCTGATTGGAAACCGACAATCGTGTGCGCCCGCTTTCAACACTACTACTTGTTCTTAATTTGGTAATACTAGTACCGTCATCGTTGGCCGGCAATCTCAGGTACGTAAATTGTTCATCTATTAGATTAAAACAGAGAAGACATGAATAATGAGAATACTTTACATTGATATCTCTTTCGCAAATCCAGTATACTCCACTTTCAAAATATGTCATCCATAAGTACCTTGGTTTTGCAACGTAAATATCAAGTTTTGCCCGTCGGTCTGAAGACCACGTACCATCGCTTACATTATAAACATTGTAATTCAAGTGATAATTAGGAGGAGAACTAAGTTGTTGTTGTTGTTGTTCCACGTAAAAAGCTACGACCTTATAGCTAGTTGTTACGGTGTCCAACCCAAACCCAAAAACCTTTAATATCTCGTTAGGGATTGGAATATCTAAGCCTTTATCGATGCACGGATTCCATAACGAAATTACATCATCTTTTCTTTCGTCGCTATTCCTCCTCCTCCTCTGCGTCAATAGAATCCCGTCCACATACCCGTAATAATAGGGCCGAAATTTACCGTGGAAATTGTTGTCCTCATTAATGCCCTTTGGATTTGTCGAATCGCAAGGCAAGAATAAATTGTTATGGTCCGAAGAATTGTTGTTGAAGACTCGGAGATGCAACTGTTGGAAATCATGAGTTTTTATTAGGGAGTACAAGGATTTGCAAACGTACTTGCAACTCAACACACTTTTCACAGGGAGGCGTAATAGTATCTCTGATCTCCACAATTCCTCAGGAAGATACGGAAAACCCATGTTTGTTTTTATGAGATGATTTAATCAAGAATCAAAACCTAGATTGCGTTATTTATAGGTTTCGGGGGCCCTTCTTTCACTGGTTTTCGTATTATTAGGACTACATTCTACTTACTAGTGCTCATAGTAATAGGAGTATAGGACTGGTTGGTCAATAGTCAATACGATTTGTTTTTACAATTTTTTTTTTTTTTATATTTTTATCATTAAAATTGGAAAAAATTTCTAACTCCTACCTTTTATATACCAAAACTTTCAAAATCCTACCTTATTTTTAAAAAGGTTCCAACTCCTACCTTATAAAACATATTTTTATCAAACTCCTACCAAAACTTCTACTCCGGCGGGTTTGACTCTGTTTTCCGGCATTGACCTTCGACTTGGCGCGATTTCCTTCGTATTCCCTCCAATTTCACCTTCTCCCTCCTATTTCTCACATTATTATATCACATTGCACTCCAATTTGATCTTCTCTCTCCTATTTCTCACATATTGCGATCAAATTGAAGTGCAATGTGATATAATGTGGGAAATAGGAAAGAGAAGGTAAAATTGGAGGGAGAAGTTGGAGGGAAACGAAACAAATCGAAGGAAATCGCGTCAATTTGAAGGTCAATGCCGGAAAATTGAGTCAAACTCGCCGGAGTAGAAGTTTTGGTAGTAGTTTGATAAAAAAAATGTTTTATAAGGTAGGAGTTGGAAACTTTTTAGAAATAAGGTAGCATTTTGAAAGTTTTGGTATATAAAAGGTAGGAGTTAGAAATTTATCCTTAAAATTGTAAACCACTGGATCTATTATGGATGGGCATGGGTGAGACGCACATGTGCACAGGTCTCCCACTCTGAATGTTACGATGACTATTTGGAACCTTCAATAGGAAGGTTTTGAGCTTTGTTCTGTGATTCGTGTTTCGTAATGATATACAAGTAGTAATTACTCCCCTCCGTCCTCTGTTGAATGTTAAAATTTCTATTTTCAACTGTCCCAAAAAATTTGCAATTATTCTCAAGTGATAGTAATTTGTCATATAATCTTATTATTTTGGGAATATGTTATAAACATTTTGGAAAAATTAATGGTTTAGGAAAGAGGTAAAGAAATCTTTTAGTTAAACTTAAAATTTTACCTTTCCAAATTTGGAGTACGGAGGGAGTAAACTTTTGATCCGTTTTTGGTAGTTGCCAATTTGGCGGGAAAAGCTGTTGGAATTTCTAACTACTAACCTACTGAGTTGCTGCAGAAGTCAGAACAGGAAAACAAGTTGGTCAACTCCAGAATTTTGGCGGGAATATCAGTTAGAATCCGTTAGCTGTCTGTTACAAGTTAGTTACTGGTTGTAGGCCATTTGTCATTACTTTGTTAATTACTGTTGTTGAGTAATACTTACTCCTTATTAATTGCTCTTTTTTCTTTCTTCTTTTTTCTAAAGTGGTAAATTTGGTAGTCGTATCAATTGATATTCGATTTTGAGACGGGGATTACGAGTTTTAGAAATCGTAAGAGCACAATCAATGTTTTCGGAAGCAATTCAAGTTGAAAAGACAAAGCACAAAGAGTCAGTGGACTCAGTACCCTCAGGTCTATATATATAAATCAAATCAACAACCCTCCTTTCACAAACATACACATTCCAAAATTCTGCCAAATTAAACCCTCTTCTCAACTAACTTCCTCCTCTAAAATTAACTGATTTTCCTGTGTTCCAAAATTCCTGCAAAATTAAACCTAAAACCCTCCCTCTCAATCAATTTCCTCCTCCAAAATTAACTGATATTCCTCTGTAAATCCCACCATGGACGACTTTTCTGAAGAATCCTTTGTCATGGTTGAAGATCAACAAGAAAACCAAGTACTAAGTTTCAACTATGGTATTGATGTCCTTCCTATATTAGATGAAGATTACTTTGGCAATCTTGAAACTCCCAAAGAAACCCCAACCGACATTGCTGAAGGTACGAAGAATCGCCTTATTTTTACTGTCAAGTCTTCATTTCAATATATCTATGTTGGTTTCTTGTTTGTGAAGTTGTAAATAAGTGACAGAATTGGCCTGTTTTTTTTACTGATAATTTGTTCATTATAATGCTTGAAAGACTTTCGTGAAAAAACACAGTTAACTGTTAAGGTTTACTGCTGAATGTTCATGAAGGATGTTATTATGTTTGATGGAGAAAAATGCAAGAGAACTGAATGCCTGTTGTTTTTACTGCTCTTAGTTCATGATTCTTGAATATGAAGGATGTTTGCTAACAATTTTCTTTTTTTACATTCTGTTTCTCAATGACAGTGAACATATCAGACATTGTTGAAACTCATACTGAATCCCCAACTGCCATTGCTGACAGTCCGAAGAAAACAGTCATTGGTGAAAGTTCTGAAACTACTGCAAATTCCACTGAAAACCCATCAATCCCCATTGAAGAACCTTCCAGGGAAAGCCAAGTCAGTTCAATTAGCTTCGGGATGAAGCCAGCCAGGAAGATGAAGCTTGCAATAGAGGCACTTGCTGACTCTGAGTTCAATTTAGAAGGGTTAGCAAGGATCGATATGGATGACAAGGGCTTCAAGATTACTGTTAATAATCCTCACAGCCATGCTACAGGATATCTCTGGCTTGAGCCCCCTGGTGATTTCAAATGTCAAAAGTCGGTCCAGGATAAGGAGATTAACTTGGCTGTATTCTCCGACAGTCTCAAAGCTGTTGATGATGAAGATACCATCACCTTTGATCTTCTTGAAGGATCAACTGTACTGGCTGTCAGATTTGGTAAGAATTGCTATAAATCTATGCTTTGTTCAGTCTTGTTTTTGATTCTGTGAGTTTCATGTTTGCTGTCTCAATCTAAGTTGTTGGTTCTGTGAACTTCTTGTTGGTGGTTTAAATTTTATATGTTGATTCTGTTGGTTTTGTCAAACTAAATTTATGAGAGAAATATATCTGATGACTGATAATAACTTATCTTGATAAGTAATAACAGTACATTATGGAAACTAATTTCGTGTGTTCTTCAGTATCATGCATCACAGTCTTCTGTGAATCTCATGTTAAGTTATGTCTGATTGATGTGAAGTCACTGATGATTGATAATAATAGATCCTGATCACAGTAGCTTCGTATTGGTTTCGTGCCTGCAGACTGATATGGATTGATCCTGTAGATTAATTGAGGTCTAAGTCCGTCTACATTAATGTGTAGCATGAAGTTATGATGGCTTTGATTCTATTAGCAAGAAAAGCACAATCATTTGAATTTTCAGGAATGATTTAACCACTTTCTGATAAGATTTAATTCTTTGTGCCTAAGATAAGATTGCTGTAATCATCGAATTTTCAGGAATGATTTAACCACTAATCTTCTAAAACTACTGAGCAGGAAGGCCACCTACTGAAGGTTTTATTACAGTCGAATTACACGAACCCACTGTACATCGTGACAGGACGTTCAAAAAGGGCATCTATTGCGAGGCTAGTCTTCGAGGCAATGACTTGAGGAAGATAATTCAAGCTTATCAACAAGAACAACCTCAACAAGGTCGTCAACAAGAAAAACTTTAATTCATTTTATTATGTGTTTTGGTTTGCACTCTTATCACTCTGATGACAAATTCTGATAACTTTCCCCTGCTTTTTATTTGACATGTCGCAGTTGTAGCAATCCTGGGAGATGAGTTTACAGTGTACTTCATTCCTGAAATTAAGAAGGCATGGGGAATTGTGTCCGATGACAAGGTTATTACGAAAACACTCATTTTCAATTTCAGTTGCTGAAAGATAATACAGTATATGAGATGCTAAATGATTGTTTTTTACCATTGGTGCAGCTTTTTTTTAGCAGGGAAATTTCTGCAGGGGAAGAGTATACTGCAGAGTTCACCTTTCCTCATGAAAGGTCACTGCTAAAAGCATCTCTGCTGATTACAGATTTCATTGCCCTTTTGACCATTCTGAGAGTTCCTCCTAAGTACATCATGCTGCGCTTCCCTCTGTGCAGACAAGGATATCTGGCATACATATGGCAAGCTAAAAGGGTGCATCTAGAGATTGGCGTATCTCCATAGATGCACAGCTAATAAGGTCTGGTTCTGTAATACTGTACTGTACTCAAATCGTACTACTGTCAATTGTTTCATTGGAATTCTTCTATAGGGAATAAGGTGTGGTACTGTAATCTGCTGCAGACCCTGCAGTAATGTACTCGAATCGTACCCCCAAGAATAATACATTCTGAATTTGCATTTTGAAAAGCAACCAATTCTTTCCAACTGTTGGTTGTCTGATTGCATTCTCTTCTTTAAATTCAGCATTCGTCATTACATTTGTTCAACACTGACACACTGTGCTGAATGTGGTTTTATGACATCCTGGTACATACCTGTAACCTGTTAAAACGATTGGTAGCATCAGGCAGGTGTTCGACAGTAAGAAGATTTACAACCTTCCTGATTTTTCAAGTTGTTGTTTTGTAGTTTTGTCATAATTACGATTTTTTTTTCGAAATAGGGCTCAAAAAATAAATATTGAACAAAATGGGTCGGATTGAAAAATGTTCAATTTTATGGGGTGCACGTCACCCCATTTCAAGTTTGGGACAAAACCGCCAGTGCCCCTGGCGGTTTTAAGTGTCTTGAATAGTAGCTATGGGGTTGTAAGTGATATTTTGGTTAGGGTGAAACCGCCATGGGGGATGACGGTTTCACCCATGGCGGTTTTAATTTTTTTTTTTGGATTGACATTATATTGGGGTGATATTTTGGCCGAGGGTGAAACCTCCATGGGGAGTGGCGGTTTTACACAAGTGAAACCGCCACCCCCCATGGCGGTTTCACCCTTGGCCAAAATATCACGCACTCGATTTGTATCTCATTTTTGTGAAAAAACCGCTATGCAGGGTTGCGATTTCTCTCCATTTAAAACCGCCAGGGGCACTGGCGGTTTTGTCCTGGACCTGAAATGGGGTGACGTGCACCCCATAAGATTAAACATTTTTCAATCCGACCCATTTTGTTTAATATTTATTTTTCGAAAAAAAATTCCATAATTACATGGATGAACAAAACTCAACTCATATGTATGTTCAGACCAATATTTAAGAGTGTACTTTGAAATTAGGCTATTGTTTATACGTACAGCATGACTAGATCGACTATCTTGGGATGACGACTACTGGGGTAATTACCCCCTGAAAAGCTTGAGCACACATTTGATCGAGGTTGGTCTTATACAAAAGTACTAGCTTTTGGGCGGCCCTATTTCTCTATAATTTTAATTTGTTTAAATGAATAACATTTTAAATAGTAATTGTTAACTCATCAAATATTAAAACAACTTTTAATAAGTGTCGTATTTGCTATTTAGTTTGATATTTAACAATGATTTTAAATTAACAATGTAGGCAACTTTTAAAGCTTAGTCGATCGATAAAATAAATCTGATTGGGTGTGCTTTTTCTGAGCCATGAAAATTTTTAGTGACCCGCCTATATTTAACCGACCATAATTTAACCAGCATATTTTGAGTCAATGCCTAGCCAACCCTTTGACCCAATTTTGACCCTTAGTATAAGACAAAATAAAGAAGAATAAAATTCAATACAAAAATGAAATACTGGAATATTAAGTTAATATAATAAATCAAAAGCTAATTTTAGTTGTTACCCCTGCAAAATTGCAAGGATTGTTTAGCGGGATTTTTCTAACGTGTGCCCATGATGTACATTTCTTTCCTTAATTAAGTGATATTCTCCTTAGAAAAATCCCGCTAAACAATCCTTGCAATTTATTAGAACTAGTTTGATGGCCCGTGCAATGCCCGGGCTACTTATGTTTAAATGATAAAAAATTATGTAAACGAAATTTTTATCTAAAACCTAAAATTTAATTTCAAACACCCGTGTGATATTTGTAATGTAATTAGATGCAAAATCACCTTTCAAAACCTAAAATCATGTTTCAAACACCCGTGAGATTTTTTTAATGTAATTAGATGGAAAGTTACATTTTAAAATTTAAAATGCCGTTTCAAACACCCGTGGGATATTTGTCATGTAATTAGATGGAAAGTTACTTTTCAAAATCTAAAATCTAATTTCGAACACTCGTGGGGTATTTGTAATGTAATTACAGGAAAAGTCACCTTTCAAAAGCCAAAGTCCCATTTTGAAACACCCGAGGGATATTTGATCAAATTGCCATAAATCAAGTAATTACTATAGTACACAACTATTTTCCATAAATCAAATGATTAATAATGTTATTTTATTAGAATAATATTACCATATATATAGTATCCACTTACCATATCTATTTTGGATAAACTTTATTTACAATATAATAATATTATTATATGCCACGTGTCAGCGTGGGGATTGAGCGGGTTCAGGATTACATATATATACTAGTTTGATGGCCCGTGCAACGCCCGGGCTATTTATGTTTAAATGTTAAACTTATGTAAATGGAATTTTTATCTAAAACCTAAAATCTCATTTCAAACACCCTTGGGATATTTGTAATCTAATTAGATGGAAAGTCACATTTAAAAACCTAAAGTCATGTTTCGAACACCCGTGGGATATTTGTAATGTAATTAGATGGAAAGTCACCTTGAAAAACCTAAAATCATGTTTCGAACACCCTTGGAAAATTTGTAATGTGATTAGATGGAAAGTCGCATTTCAAAACCTAAAATCCCGTTTTGAACATACACCCGTGGTATATTTGTAATGTATTTAGATGGAAAGTTACATTTCAAAATCTAAAATCTCATCATTTTGGACATCCATAGGATATTCGTAATGTAATTACATGGAAAATCACCTTTCAAAACCTAAAAATCCCATTTCGAACACCCGTGTGATATTTGTAATGTAATTAGAGGAAAAGTCACATTTCAAAAGCCAAAGTCCCATTTTGTAACACCCGTGGGATATTTGATCGAATTGTCATAAATCAAGTAATAATTACTATATTACATACTCCGTAACTATTTTCCATAAATCAAGTAATAATGTTATTTCATTAGAGTAATATTACCATATAGTATGAACCATAATATTATATTAATATATTATTATATGACAATTTCTATAATGAAGCTTTTATATTTATTTATTTTGACCTGTTATATTATATTTTGTATTAACCAATCGTAGATGGCCAAGTGTCCGCGTGGGAATTGAGCGGGTTCAGGATTACATATATATATATATTAGCAGCAAGTCTTGTGTGAGACCGTCTCACCATAAGTTATTGTGAGACCAATACACAAAAAAATGAAATGTAAATATAATTATTTATTATTTGAGTGTATTGGTCTCACAATAACTTATGGTGAGACGGTCTCATATGAGACTTGGGGATATATTAGATTAGATTAGATTAGATAAAAGGATTTTTCTTCACAAAAACTTTGTAATATACTTATATTTAATAATTCTATATTGTTTCTAATTTAGCCGGCAGTAATAATGCGTTTAAAAAAAATTGATCATACAACGTTAATTGACCTACACTCGTTTACTCGTATTGACTTTTTATGACCCGTGACATGTATTTACGTGCACCCGTCTACTCGTATTCTAATTTGACGGATATGATTCCGCATACAACGTTAATTGACCTGCACCCGTTTACCAGTATTGACCTTTCATGACTCATGACATGCATTGAACTGCATCCGTTTACACGTAAAGTTGACGGACATGATTCCTCATTGATCCAGACACATTATTGACATGGCCCAAAATACTTACCATGGAGTAACAAAAGAATTAACAATCCCAAACAATTTTAAATTTTAACAAAAGAATTACTTGTTCTTTTTGTAGAAGATTGCGTAAGATATGATTGATATACTCCATATAAATTATATACTCATTCCTAAACAAAACATAAATAAGACACTATTGTAGAAGTTTTTATAATTTACTGCAATTAACTTCGGTGATTATTTGGTTTATGCATTACTGAATATTCCCCGCCCTAAATTAAATTTACATAAGATTTTTGCTTTTTAATTTGGACGAAATATTAGGGATTTATGTCCTTTATTTATAATTTTATTAATAAAAGAATCAACAAAATCAATTGTTTTAGTGGTTGTACTGTTATAGATTGATATGTTAGGGACGGACAATCAATGGGTTAAACGACAATTCTCATAATTTCATTGGCCGAGTAACACCAATGTGACAAAAATGAGTTAGATTGTCTCATTGAGAGGCACAAAGCACCAAAATTTATTACCATACTAGTTTTAAGCCCGTGCGCTGCACGGTTAAAATAATATATCATTCTTCATGACTTTTATGTTTATAACCAACTACGTTATCATTTCATTTAAAATAATTCATAACAATTGTTGTGATGTTGCTTAAATGTATTAAAATATGGATCAATTCCAAAAAAAAAAAACAATTACAAAGTTGTCTAGATTGTTCATTTTTAAAATATACAACAACATTTTTTATCTATACTCTTAAAAAAAACCCTTTTTTTAATCGATAAAGTAAATGAAGTTGATTTTAAAAATTAAGCATTGCATATCGTAAAATGCATAAATGGGTCTCAAATTTAAATACATTTCGAATCAAATAAAATGATATATGTTTAAAAGTTTCGGATAGACATAACTAATTGTATGATCAATTGTACTCTATTTCTATAAGTATAGCTTTATGTAGTTTCACAAAAATGAGAATCTCTGTGTGCATTGTTAATGATTAGTTGTGCAATATATCTTTTACTATTATGTATTTATCTTAAAAGATAAATCTTCTTGTTTGGACTATGTCTGAGCTCGTGCATCTTAATTATCTTTTACTATTATGTATTTATCTTAAAAGATAAATCTGTTTTATCTTGTTTACCCTTTCACCATAAACTAATATATGTTTAAAAATTTCTGATACACATGACCAATTGTATGATAAATTGTACCGTGTTTTTATTATATAGGTTTATGTAAGAGTTTTGCTAAAATGAGAAGACTTTGTCTGAGGTCGTGCATCTTAAATAAATTTTACTATTATATATTTATCTTAAATGATAAAGCTAGACTCTTTCACCATACACTAAAATTTTTTGTTTACTCTTTCACCATGTATTAAACTCTTTTGTTTACTTTTTTACCATACACCAGTGGTAGACGTTCTATACATATATTTTACGGAGATTGCTTTAGAATATAAAGATTTGCTTTAAAATATAGAATGAGTTTCTAAACATTACCATTTGATTAGCTTGTTTTGCCACTTTACGTCATATTAGAACTTTTACTCTTAGTCTAATTTTTCCTTATACACATAAGGAAGGATCAAAGAGGATGAAGATAGGAAAAAAAACGAAAGCTTACACTAAATATGGCAATTATGCAACATGTGCTTTCCATCATATGCTTACACTAAACTTGAATTTTCTGTCACTATTTAAGTTAGATGGTAAGTTTTGATTGTTTAATATGACAATTCCATTATTATAGTAATTTCTAAGATTAATGCATATATTCTTTTCCTAATAAACTCAAAAGATTACAAAGATCTAAGAAAATTAGAAATGCCTAGACACGTTGAATGACCACGAAAAAAGGTTCGTTTATATATATATATATATATATATATATATATATATATATATATATATATATATATATATATATATATATATATATTGATTGATTGATTGATTGATAATACAAGTACGACATAACCGACATTATAATATAAGGAGTACATCAGTTTCAAGATTATTAAGGCCCTGTGCGATTGGACTGCATTTTTCTGATCTGATTTGATTTGATTTGAATAAACTTGATTTGATTTGATCTGATCTGAATGAATTGATAAATTAACTGCAATTAGATGAATTAATAACTACAAATAGACTAGATTCATTGATAGTTATTTGGATAATTCTAATCTGATTTGATTTGATTTGAATAAAACTGATATGATTTGATTTGAATAAATCTGATCTGATTTGAAAACACCGTTGAATAAGTTGAATCACACGGGGCCTAAACCTACTTAAGTGGTTGTAGCTTATAAACTTTATTTGTGCATCATTTATACGGAGTATGCTTCATGGAATATGAATTAACAAGTATAAAGAACATACACCCGATCTGATAAATTGGAATATTATGACTCCCAATAAACAAGTACTAGCACAAAAACATGACCCTTAACCTAATTGCGACACATTCGCTGTACTGACTACTGAGCCTTTGTATTTAGTATACAATGAAACCCCAATTTCTGCGTCACACATATTCCAACTAATCACTTCCAAACTTATTATTTTTTGTTAAGTCCAACTTCCAGTGGCAGAGTACCTAGACATGCATGCAATTGCAGCTCCAATATTTTGGTATCCAATAATGACCATATCTCAATATTTTTGATCCTCTCTTTATTTTTATGGGTCACTCCACGTGAGGGAATTTGTTTACTCATCTTCACACTATATACGGTTGACATGTTTATGTTTAGTTTGAATATATACATGTATGAGCAAAATAAAAGTTAAATTCACCGAACTAAGAGAGAGAGAGAGTTCTGCTAGCGAAAATTGTTGATCCATTCAAGGCATTTTGTAACACAAGCATCTCACCGGTACAGGTTGATAATATAGTATAAGGGTACAAATGTAAATTGTCACACTGTTTATAGTATATATATACAGACGCCAGGCACCCTAGAAGGGTACAGCTTTCCGCACATTCATATACTCTATTAGTTGAGACCGTCAACTAAATGAAAGAGTAAACCTAGTTTGCCATGCATGTAAAGATTGTGTAGCCCAACCATCGGCATATGTATGTGCCTCTGAGAAAGAAATTAAACTTAGTTTCTCCATTATTTAGACATGGAATTTTTCATTTTTCTTAGGATCATGATCTTATGGCAGGTGCCTTTAAGACACTTGGGTAAAGATGTTGATGTTGTTATGATCATGGTTTGATCCTTCATAGTACATTTGATAAATTCTTGATATTACGAAATCCAAACCTCAAGTACTATACATGATTATTATATGGTTTACGAATTGTTCATCAAATTAATCGTCACCAAGGCTTGACTTATTAAATGATGCTTTCGCATATGGTGAATATACCATACTTATCCCGAAGCCCGTTCTTAAGGAGTACTTTGTACTTAATTAAAACAATTTTGGCTAAACATTAAGAATCAAGAATATACCCAAAATGAGTGGTAGAGAGCAACACAAGTTGCCCTTTAAAACAATGGCAAACCATGCATGGACTTCGGTTTATTAAAATGATGATAATATGCCCATGACGATTCGTGTTTGCCTACCAATCATTAGAACTAGAGATTTGTTATGGTTGTTGTTGTGCTCAAATAAAAGTAAGATAGCGTATCGGAGTTTATAACATGATTATTTATATTTAGATATTCTACCATCGGTTTCATAACTTTTATTACAAGATTGCATCTACATGTGAAAAAACATTTTCATATGCGCAAGCAAGTACAAGGAGCAAAATACAGGGACTACTACTTGATCTTTCTTATGTGGACCGAATTCGAGATAAGCTAATTAAAAGGGCCAAAAAAAAATCAAGAACAAAAATCCCTCATTTTGCAATAATAATGTTGTTTGCTCAACAAATGCAACATTTTAGTAACCACTGACTACATTTGGAATTGACCCACCAGCTGCCAGGATCTGTTGCTCTAACTACAAAATGTCAATATAATATGTCATTATAATATGTGACATGCTGTAATTAATACAGATTTAAAAACAAAGTAATTAAATTAAAGATCAGAGGTCAAACTACTAAATTAAGCCAAAAAAACAAAAGAAAATATGACAATGTAAACACTTCATTCTATGCTCACCTTGAACATAGTTTCCAGCTTGGTCTTCAGAAGGGAGTACTCATTCTTCACATGTTGTAGACAATTTAGGCACCTAGTATGGAAGTTAGGTAAATCGGTCATATGATGCCGCGTGGTGAAAACACGTAGTGACTTTGGATTTGAATTTATAGTTAGGGTCTCGTCTATCGTCAAAACGGTTATATTAAAAACTTTGACACGACTAATTATAAGTAAAATTGAGACTTAAAACTCATACCCATTAACGTTCTTCTCATCACAAAAGTTCCGGAAAGCAATGCATGCCTTTTGCACCCTTTGAGCTCCAATGCTAGATAATTCACATACAAAAGAGAAATAATATTAGCAACGTTTTGAGAAGGAGAAGTTATTAGTTTTCTAATAGAGGAGTAACCATCAGTTTAGACTTTAATTGGGTGTTTCTTCATAATTAAGGTTACAAGGTGTAGTATTCAAATTCACTTAGCCCCCCTTCAAGTGAACTCTCGACACATAAATATGGATGTATTGGTGCATTATTACTCGCGCTTCGTTCAAACCAAAAGAGAATTAGCATGAAAATGCGTGTTAAGATATAAAACCGTCAATGAACTTCAACCATGGGCATATGCATAGTTAGACATTTGGTTGAGAGGGATCTTTCAAATACATCGTGACCTATGGCACGCAAATAAGAACATGAAGTTTAAACAAAATCTTATGCATCACATCATGTTCCAAATGTTTGTTATTACCAATTGATTGAGAGGGAAAGATTAATGGATCCTAGCCATATGTCTATGTAGAACAAACTTATGTGATCGACAAAATTGCCCCAATGCTACTATTTTCTCTTTTATTTTACTAAAATGTACCAATGCCAATTGGTACACTGCTAAGGCTTTCAATAGTGATACAAAATTTGTCTGAAACTCATTCACATCAATATTACCCTTATGACGACTATGTAGAACATAAAGAATAATGCACCTCAAACAACTATTTTCTATTACTACACATGAATGTCGAAATCTCTATTATGCCATTCTGAAGAAAAAATTGGTACGATATTTAGAGTTCTACTAAATTGCACAGTGAATTTCACAAATTCTTTCTTTCTTTATTGAATTTATTTGTTGAAAAAATTCCATATGGAGAGATCGAACAGTAGAAATGAGTTGAATGTGAAGTTACCTGGAACTACTGCCCTTCAATTGGTGGACATGAGAATCAAGTTTCTTGAAGTCCACAATCTGTTGTCCTCTGCACAATCATTATATGTATAGTTGTATTGGATCAATTGGAGCGTCAGAAACTCGAAAGTCATTTGAATACGCGAGAAATTCAAATCAGAACTAAAAAAAACCTAAATATACTAAAAAGAGTATATATATATATATATTGTATAACCCTTCAAGTCCAACATTTTTGGTCCGGCTTTTTTTTTATAAGGATATTTATATTCACGGGAAGCTTGAACTTGAAGGAATGGAGTATGATTCATATACAAACTTGAAAGATTTTACTGAGGAGTAAAAGAAAATGTACTTACAGAGTCATGGACATTTCATTGAGAAGTCTTTCAGAATCTTCAAAGAAAAGATTCACCACTTCTCCTACAAAATTTGGGTTGCTTTCATCTTGGAGTGACTGAAGCTGAGTAAACTGTTCATTCAAAACACCCTGCAAATTCAAATTCATACAAATTAAAACCCCAAATTATTAATCGTACAAGTTAAATCATCATCAAAAGTTCAAAACCCGTGTTAACGACAACCAAACCTTATTCCCAAAATGATTTGGTGTCGGTTAACATGATCGAATAGTCATCAGTGACCGTAAACAAGATGGAAAAACTGCAGTAAAAATCAAAAGTGGGTAAAATTAGTTAATTTACCTCATGAAACAAAGAGGCAGTGTAATCTATAAGCTGTTTCTGAAACTGAGCAACTCCACTACCCATTTTTGTTCTTTTTTTTAACAGAAATTTTGTTGTAAGAGAGAAGATTTGTTCTCTAAGAACAAATAATTAAAAGGGTGTTTTTCAGGGATAAGTTTGCATCTAGAATATGTTCATCTTCATCATCATTTCAATATGTATATAGGGAGAGAGAGGAGAGAGATAGATGGAAAGTCAGAGAATAGATTTAATATAAATAATGGGGTTTATGCTAAACTAGGCAAATCCTGAGTGTTAATTTTACTAGAAAATATTTATTAGATTGTCTAATTAAGAAAAGAAAATATTTGTTTCCTTTTACTTTGGACAAGAAATGATTTGTTTCTATGTTAAATAAAAGCTTTTATGGATACAAATCAAAGCAAAATAGAAATTTAATTAACTTTTTTTATGTAAAAAAAAATATAATTATGGTAAAATATATACATAATCTGGTTAAATGCAAAGTCCAATAAGGATCCTTTGTCCCATCATAAATTTTCCTGCTATGTGTACCAAACAAATAGAGTTCAGAAGTTCACGGTATAAACAACTTATGATTTTGGTCTTGTACATGTATGAGATTGGACACGAGATGTTTGACCGAGGATGTGCTCTCTATTTACATTTCAAAGTCCGTCAATTTAACACGAATTAAGACATTGGTACGTGAAACAAAATATTTGCTATTTTTTACATTACATACTCCGTATCTATTTGACCTAATAATGATTTTCTATATTGTTCGCCAAAACACCAAAAAAAAAAAAACATTAGGATATCTGGCCTAAATGATGAATAATGGTAATAATACATATTGAAACGATGGCTTTATCAGTAGGTCGATTAGATGGCTCATACTTTTCACGACAATCTGGTCTAAGCCGTCAATTAGTTCACGCTGACAAAATCTTCAATCTCTAAGAATTATTGTTTACCAATAATGTTTTGTACATTGATTCCAAAAAACTTATAAACTTTGGTTATTTCTTATTAGTGATATAAGATTGGGTTTTAGTGTTTTACCATACAAAACAGCAATAACGTTCACCAAATCCAATAGAAGTAATTTTCTCTAATATAAATATACGGTCAACTGATCCATCATTCTCTTTCTCTTTCGGACCCCCACCCCCTCTCTCTACTCTTCAGTCTTCACTCCACATATTGTCCTATATTATATGACTCTGTCACTCTTCCTGTTCCAAAGTGATGCTCATTTGTTTTGTAGGCATGAAACATCCATGTCTATCTTTGTAAATCTAATTTGTTGCTTGTCTACTACTACTACTAGCCTTTGTTGGAATAATCTAGAAAAATCTAGATTAGTCCAAAATATTCTAGAATAGTGTAGCAATTAGAGAGGAAAATTAACCTAGAAAGTCCTACAAAGGTCTAGAATTATGTAGCATTAGGAAGAAGGATTGTAATTTGTAAGCAAGCTAGAAGATACTAGAATGTTGGTTGATGCATGATCAACCAACTTAAGCATGCTATAAATAGCACAAAGGTGCTATCACAATGTAATCAACAATTCAAGAAACAAGTAATGAAAAAATACTTCCCAATCATAAACCAATAGCCTCACAAAATCTTCCTCACTTTCTCGATCAACCAACAACAAAACAAACATACTAATAACAAATCAATCTCACCTTTATACACCAACACACCACATTTATATAACAAACAAAAAATCCTAACAGTGGTATCAGAGCCAGTCTGATCTGGCTTAATCCAAGACCTCAAATAAAGTGCCCAACATTCAAACAATCAAACTAAATAATTTCAACTAAGAAACCCATATGGCCAACCAAGCGGGAACGTCTAACACAATAATTAATTATCCCCAAGTTAATTGGGTTCCAACATTCAGAGGCGAAAAATATGACCTCTGGTGTATACAAATGAAATCAATATTCATTTCACAAGGCCTTTGGGAATTGATACAGAATGGGTACGAGAAACCCACTGGCACAGAGGCATCTTGGAGTGCGGCAAAGAAAGCTCAATATGTCGAAAATCAAAGAAGGGATTCATATGCCCTATCTTTGATTTATCGAGCATTGGACGAGCCGGTGCTACCGCGAGTTATGTCCGCTACAACGGCTACAGATGCATGGAAGATCCTGCAAGATACATACAAGGGCTCCGGAAAGGTAATTACTGTTAAACTTCAAACTTTATGGAAAGATTTTGAAAATATATCAATGTCGGAAGACGAATCAGTTGAAGCATTCTTTAACCGTGTCACAAACATAATTAACCAAATTCGTTCATATGGTGACACGATTGAAGATGCGAAAATCACGCCAAAAATATTAAGAAGTCTTCCGAGAAAATTCGAACATGTGGTAGCCGCTATAGAAGAGTCAAAAGATTTGAAAGAAGTAAATATAGTCGATCTAATGAGTTCCCTCCAAGCACATGAGGAGAGAATGAAAAGATTTTCAGATCCTCCACTAGAACAAGCTTTCCAAGCCAAATTAAAATTTAATGGTAAAAAATCAAATTACCACGGCAAAAATTTTCAACAAAGAAAAGATAATTCAAACTACCGTGGTAGGGAAAGAGGATCTTACCATAATACTGGGAGCCGAATTAATCGCACAGGGCCATATTGCAATTTGTGTAAGAAAGGTGGTCATGACACTAATGATTGTCGGTTTAAATGCAAAAGGTGTAAAAGACATACACACTTTGAAAAAGATTGTTGGTTCCGACAAAAAGATGAGGCAAATTTCACCGAAAAAGAAGAACCCGAGGGACAATTATTTTATTCGTGTCTAAACACCCAACACCAGTCCACTGACATCTGGTACCTAGACAGTGGATGTTCCAACCATATGACTGGCAATAAAAATTCATTTGTCAGTCTAAATGAGAATGTAAAATCCCAAATTACGCTTGGTGATGGGAGAAGCCAAGACGTAGCCGGAAAAGGGACAATCGCCGTTAAAACAAAAGACGGCTCATCAAAACACATCCATGATGTGCTGTATGTCCCTGGCCTAGCACAAAATCTACTAAGTGTTGGGCAATTAATCCAAAAAGGGTATTTGGTGAAATTTGATAATAATAAATGCCTCATCTATGACAAGAAAAATGGTCAATTGATCGCCTCGGTACAAATGGCCCAAAATAAGATTTTCCCACTAAGAATGCTGTTGGAGGAAAACTTAGCTCTCAGCTCCATCTTGGATGAACCTACATTATGGCATCTGAGATTCGGACATCTCAACTTTAACAGTCTAAAGCTGTTAAAACAAAAGGAGATGGTTATTGGTCTCCCCCCCATTAAAACCGAAAAGAAAATTTGTGAGGGTTGTATATATGGCAAAATGCATAGATTGCCATTTAAAACATCAACGTGGAGGGCGAAAGCTCCGTTAGAGTTGGTCCATGCAGATGTTTGGGGGCCAACGAAAAGGTCATCCTTTGCTGGTAAAAGATACTTTCTGTTATTTGTCGATGATTACTCTCGCATGATGTGGGTGTATTTCCTGAGACGGAAATCAGAAGTATTTTACTACTTTAAACAATTCAAAGCCCTCACAGAAAAACAAAGTGGGCATTCTATAAAGGTTTTCAGAACAGATCGTGGGGGAGAATTTACGAGCAATGAATTCAATGCTTATTGTAAAGAACATGGAATTAAAAGAGAATTGACAGTGCGGCGTACACCTCAACAAAATGGTGTTGCCGAAAGAAAAAATAGAACAATTGCAGAAATGGCTCGGAGTATGATGAAAAGCAAACGTCTGCCTAAACACTTTTGGGCTGAAGCTGTTCACACAGCTATATATCTCCTTAACCGATCTCCTACGAAAGCTGTATGGGGTACTACACCTTACGAAGTGTGGTACAAAAGAAAACCCAATGTGGAGCACCTTAAAATTTTTGGGTGCATCGCCTATGCCCACGTCCCGAAAGAGAATCGGGAAAAGTTAGATGAAAAAGGAGAAAAATGCATCTTCATTGGCTACAGTGACGAATCTAAAGGCTACCGCCTATATGATCCGCAATCTGAAAAACTAATCATATCAAGAGATGTAATATTCGATGAGGAAGCAGATTGGAGGTGGCAAGAAGATAAGCAACAACATCAACAAGACGACTTTCCACTAACCCATTCCGAAACAATTCAAAACACTCAACCAGACACACAAGAATTATCACCTCATACAACACCTAGAACTCCACAATCTCCATATTCCTCTACATCAGAAAGGTCATCTCCAGTAAGGCACTCAAGATCATCCAGTCCAACTACACCTCAAGAACCTCCAGTTCGACATTCTATACGAGAAAGGCGACCTCCAGCTTGGACGGATGATTATCATTGTGGGCAAGCAATTGTGGCACTCATAGCTAGTGAGCCACAAAACTTCCAGGAGGCAGCAAAAGAAGAAAAATGGATTGAAGCTATGAATAATGAGATAGAGATGATCGAGAAGAATCAGACATGGGAGCTTGTGGACAAGCCCGAACATAAAGAAATCATTGGTTTAAAATGGGTTTACAAAATCAAACACAATGAAGATGGCTCCATCCAGAAATACAAGGCACGTGTCGTCGCTAAAGGATATTCACAACAACCAGGCATCGATTTCAACGAGACATTCGCTCCTGTTGTCCGCATGGAGACAATCAGCACCAATCCAAGAATGATCGAAGATTTCAAGAAGGCAATGATGTCTAAGTTCGAGATGACCGACCTTGGACCGATGAAATATTTTCTTGGTATGCAAGTCAAACAAAGTCCCGGTCGTATTTTTCTATCACAAGAGAAGTATACAGAAGACTTATTGAAGAAATTCAAAATGATCGACTGCAAGCCGGTGACTACACCTATGACCACGAGTGAGAAATTATCTAAAAACGATGGTCAAGAAAAGGTTGATGAGTCTGTATACCGAAGTTTGGTTGGGTCACTCATATACCTCACCAACACGAGACCCGACATAGTTAGTGCAGTTAGCATTGTATCCAGGTTCATGAGCGAACCTAGCAAGGCACATCTGACAGCAGCAAAAAGGATTCTGAGATATGTCAAAGGTACGAAGAATTATGGTCTTATGTACGAGTCAGAAAAAGACAACAATCTCACAGGATTCACAGACAGTGATTGGGCCGGAAGCATCGACGACAGGAAAAGTACAAGTGGGTACATTTTCAAATTAGGGTCGAAGGTAATCTCATGGTCATCCAAAAAGCAAGCAACAGTTGCACTATCATCGGCTGAAGCTGAATACATGGCAGCAACAAGTGCAGCATGTGAAGCTATATGGCTAAGAAGAATTCTAGACGATCTACATCAGCCTTCTACTGGTCCAACTACCATATATTGCGATAACATGTCAGCTATCGCGATGACGAAAAATCCCGTATTCCACAGCCGTTCGAAGCATATCGAGATACGACACCACTTCATACGAGAGCTCGTGGATAAGCAAGAGATCGAGTTAGAATTTTGCAAGACGGGGGAGCAGCTGGCAGATATATTCACAAAGGCAATTCCGATAGAAAAATTTACACAATTCAGGCAACAACTCGGAATTCAAGATTTTTCAGATTAGGGGGAGTGTTGGAATAATCTAGAAAAATCTAGATTAGTCCAAAATATTCTAGAATAGTGTAGCAATTAGAGAGGAAAATTAACCTAGAAAGTCCTACAAAGGTCTAGAATTATGTAGCATTAGGAAGAAGGATTGTAATTTGTAAGCAAGCTAGAAGATACTAGAATGTTGGTTGATGCATGATCAACCAACTTAAGCATGCTATAAATAGCACAAAGGTGCTATCACAATGTAATCAACAATTCAAGAAACAAGTAATGAAAAAATACTTCCCAATCATAAACCAATAGCCTCACAAAATCTTCCTCACTTTCTCGATCAACCAACAACAAAACAAACATACTAATAACAAATCAATCTCACCTTTATACACCAACACACCACATTTATATAACAAACAAAAAATCCTAACAGCCTTGTGGATTTTATTAACATCATTATACATGGAGATATATATGGTAATTACGAAAAACATTGAGATACACTTGAAAAATACACATACTAGTGGAGTAATGTGGAAAAAATGTCCTATTTATTGACATTATATCATACAAGACTTTTATTTTATGTCGTCAAGTTCTATACAAGAACGTATAGTTGAACTTCAATGACTTTCTCAAGTTCATTTACTGATTATTCACCGAAAGAACGAAAAGACTTGACAATCGAAGTTACTCTACTATGCGGCTCACATAGCCTAATCTACTACAGTATTAACTTTTTTCTTTTCATTTTGACATATATCAAACTGACTAAATGTTAGGATGAGCACACGATATATTAAAGTTTCAAATTAAAGTATATTCCCCCGATTGTGAGATTGTGACATGCTTGGTAAAGCGAAATGAAGATTGCATTAGTCTAGAACACAATGAGTAATGATTGAAGGAATAGATTTCACTAGAAAGCCAATTCACATCTTTATTCCCATTTTCTTTTTACTCCGTCCAAACCCTATTCATTAATTCTTGATTGTTTTTAAACCAATATCTAGGCATATGACAAACAGGTGGAGAAAGGGTAGAGCTAGAAGTATATTCTCATTATTATGGAGGGAAATCGAGTACTCGTCGCAAAAGTAAGTAAGACGAATTCAAAGAAACGATGAAAAGGGTAAACGCGAAGAAATGAAGTGAGTGAAGGGGACATAATAAAGATTAAGAGAAGTGCAATAAACGTGTTGCAAACATATTTGATTTCGATAATTGTCACCCAACCGAGTCATATCATCAGTATATCACTAATCACTTCATATTTCACATCAAGTAGCTCTTTTGATCTTATGACATAATTCTGTTTCTTATGTTTTCATTGCTGTTCACCGTTGGTGTTGTTGTAGATTGGTTGGTTACACTCAAGCAAAGACAAACTTAATCGATCCCATGTTTAGTAGGGTACATACCCTACAACCTTTTTTACATTTGGCTTATGCCCTAAACTCTTTACTCTCTCTATTCACCTTTGTTTTTCTGCTAAGATATGATTGTATGGAATTGTTGCATGGGTCTCAACACCCAACGGCTAAGCCATTACCTACGACTTTTAGTTCGTTTTCTAGTTGAAAATAAAGTATACAATAATTGATAAACATTCATTTCGACTTTTAGTTGGTTGTTTCATTTTCAAACTCGATTTCTAAGTTTTCCTTTACCTCTTGAATAAATCATAGCAATTAAAAAAAAAAAATAGTTATTAAAAGTTTGATGTTGATTCCTGGTGATGTTAACATCCTAGATTTCTAAAGGTCAATCAATAAGAATTGGATGCCGTCGAATATGCAAAATTTTGGTTAAATGGGGTTGACATATAATATATGTCAAGTTTACCGGTCTATAGATGTATTATTAGTTTCTAAATTAAATTAAGATCGTTTCATTTTATAAAGTATATTAGCAAGTATTCTTTTGAATTTAAAACTATCCGATAATTATCCGGAAATATTATAACTATATAAGCAAAATTTATTATATAATATTAAATAATAATCAAACATCACAGGCCCAACACAAGAACATAAGTGTTGTAGGCTAGTGTGAGTGTGACCGGCCACATTTGCGCAAAGAATTGCATCACGAAAGCCTCCCAAGTAAAAACTGAAGGAATCTGATTCTAGACCGTGGACCACATTCTTTCGGTGTCATACATTCATGTGTATTGTGTAGTATTGTGCACGCAAATCGCAATTTAGCATGGACTTCGTCTCTTATTTTCATGTTTTAACGTTTAGTTTGAGTTAATCTCACATATTCATATGAAATGTTAATGATAAGATGTGATTAGGGTTGTGAATGATAGTTGTGTTGTGGTCTTATTGATGAGGGGTGAACCCCTATTTATATCGTTACAATATCTTGTACCATAAGGCGGACAGGGGCGAAGCCAGGAATTAATTTTCGGGGTGGCGAATTATAACTATATACGCGGTATTCCTAACGTATAATTTAGGATTCATTCATTATATGTAGCCAAAATCAATACTAAATAAGCTCATCTAATAAGAAAAATAACGAAACGGACATACTCATTAAATTACGGAATAAGAAAGAAAAAATAAACATACGAACAAAGATTGGGGCAAAGGGAAATGAATGTTTTATATATTAAAGTTTGTATAAGAAGCATGAAATGATTGTGGACTATAGGTTAGTTGTTAACATTTGATTCCATTAGGTCAAGAGTTCAAATCCTCTCATAGAATACTTAAAGCTTAATTCAATTTTAAAAGAAAAGGAAAAATTTTAAAAATTAATAGAACTTGCCTCTAACAAGGATCAAACCCAACACCTCCTAGTTATAGGGATTCCAATATAACCACTATGCCAACTACATCTAATTTGTTATTTGAGTACTCAAAATTATATATAAACTACCTATTCCTATAAAACCGAAAAAATTCTGCACCCCACCAGGGTGGCCGCCGCCACCCCTCGCCACCAGGTGGCTTCGCCCCTGAAGGCGGAGATCTACTCCTATTATTCCATAATACTATTCCTACCATAAGGCTAATATTCCCTAATCATATTCCTAATACAATAAGGAATACTTCCAAATCCTCTAACAGTTAACAAATGAAAAAGATGTAAAAAGTAACAGGTTGCATATGTAACATCCAATCTAGATGTGTTAGAATTGCGGTGGTGAGGTTGGACTTAGACTAAGTTCTGAAACGTACGCTTCGACCTTGTTTGATACGACCGCGTCTTTGTGATCTGATTGAATGAATTCGATCTAACATTTGGCTAAAATTTGACGAATTAATATCAATAAATGGACTACACTCATTAATTGTTATTTGAACAATTTGCTATGTGATCTAATTTAAATGCATCTGATTTGTTCTGATCTAATTTGAGGGCTAGAAGTCTAATCTTGAAGGTACCTAATTACTCCCTCCATTTCTTTTAATTCTTTACGTTTGGTTTGATTTCTCTCACAGATTCAAATCAAACGTAAAGAATCAAAAGAAATGGAGGGAGCATGTGAAGTTGGGCGAGAAACCAAAATCTTTAAGATTTTATACAACTAGCCACTACGTAGACACTTCACTAGTGCAAGGATAGGCAGGCCTTAAAAAGCTCAAAGTGAAAGCAAGTTTCTCTGTCTGTTTATCCAAATTAGGGAATTACAGCAAGTGACCCACCTCCATTCTTCTGCACATTATTCTTTCCCATTTTATTTTATTTTCAATTTTAGGCTCATAACTCTGGAGATTCGGACTCAATCCACTATACAATTTCGGAAGTAAAAACGTCAACTAAACGATTAAAATTCAAAACATAAGAACGGTGACTAAACAACATCCGTCAAATTACAACACCGAATTGGAGACGAACTCTTGTTATGCTCTATAAATCTATAATTACTACTACTATCAAACCCTTGTGTTGTTTTGCTCAACAAATGCTCCAATAATATGTGCACCACACAAAGAAAATCAAGACGAAAACTATCCAAAGGTTTGTTTCATACTTAGTAAAAAAAGTTTCGTTTAACAATCATGCTTATATAAGAACCCAGTGGACTCGTCGCTTGCTATTTCCGAGTGAAATGTAAGTCCAAAAGCAAATCATAGCAGTTAAACACTACTAACGGAACTTGGGCCGAACATCTTTTCCTCTCGTAAACCAAAAGCCCAATGACATGGGCTGTACTAGTCCGTCTTAACCCAACACAGTCCTCCCCCTTATTTAAGTTACGAGTATAATAAACGAGAGAAAACGAGTTTTCGATTATTAATCTTCCTCACTCCTCGCTACTAGAGTACTAGTTGTACATCGAGTCACGATTCCATACTCACACTGGCTACGTATGAGTCTATGATGCACAATGTGTCATCGTACCCATGAAAATGAGTCAGTGGTATCACTTGACTCGGAGAAAAACCTTCACAACCCGTTTGAAACTTGAAACCGTTATACTCATATCTACATCACCACTCACGCAAACGAAGTCATTGACATCTTTACCATTACCAACTAACTTTTGGAAAATTCACTTCATAATCATCATCCGCACAATGATGCAACCCCCCTCCACAAGACCGTGTATTAGGATTTAGGACCCTTTATGACCACACTAGGTCGCTACGAGCCTTGAATACGAGTTTCATATAGGCTAAACCAGAATTTTAGAGTCGAAAATATCAAATGGACTCAATACAACACAATGGAAGACTGCAGGGTGATTAAGCTGGTTAGTGGTTACAAATTTCTTTCAGAAGCCATTGCTATTTGCTCAACGCCATGAAACATCGCCAAATGACCAATTCTTCTTTGTTTTTTTTTTTTTTTTTTTTTCCATCTAAACTAACGTACAGACTACACACACATAAAGTCATAAATGTCCACTTTCTAGGTATAATACACCATTATCTGTAAAAAGAAAGGGTATAATACACGAGTATGAGGCGTGTTCGGAACGCACAAAGTTGGCACACGGCATTAGAAAATGGATTGAAAACTCCGTCTTGTATTTTGTTGGTTCATGTCTATGACCAAATTTTCGAAATTCCAAATCAACCTAAATAGTTGTTACCTTGTTGGTATTAATTTACCTAAATACAGTTCGGCGGCAGATTTAAACGTAGAACACACAGTCGAATAAAACATCAGTGCGGATCACCTGTCCCATCTACTAGTCCCGTTCCATGTATCCCCCCAACCACATACTAGCCTTCCATTAATTTTAATTTTAATTTAAATCATCTAGAAAGATTTATGAAATGCTAGAATGTAATGGAGCAGGACAGGAAGACCTAAAACACGTAGATATAGTACGGTTCCCCAAACCGAATTTCTTCCTTGCAAGAATGGGAAAGTTGGTTGCTAAGTTTGTTGAGGATGTTGTTCTGCAATTCAAGCAATCTCTAGTTCTTTGCGCAAAAGTAAAAGCAAGCAAGAACAAGAAAGGACACCATCCCCAAAATAAAGGGCATAATAACATTGAATAAATCAAATAATGTTGGAATATACACAACATTTTTCTGCGTCTGCAGCAACAGAGTATTTCTCTTGAGTAAAGAAAATGTTAAGGATACAACAGTACAGTAATGTACACAATTTAACTAAAAATCGTCCGATAAATTTTTGTTTTCCACCTTTTTTTTTTTACTTTGTTTAACTTATTGCTATTTTCCCCCTTTTTCATTTCAGAAAAGAAAAATTCAGTGTTACAGAGAATTAAAGGATCATATGGTCACAGAAATCACTTGCACTAGCTCAATCTACGACATGTACAGGTAAAAGGCTAGAAGAATGAAAAAACCAGCAGCACTTGGGATTTGGCATCAATGGCACAAAATGAAAAGAAAGAACAAATTTACAATCGTCCCGCTGAGTAAATCAGTCAACTGAAGCAAATATTGAATGGCTACGATGGACAGAAAACACGACATTACTTGAATCGACACCCTTCAAGTTGGCGGACTTCTGAGCATATACTGCTTCTAAATTTAGCACAAGTCCAGCACTGAATGGGCCGATGAATGTCGCTTTTTTCATCCTGTACAAACAAAGAGGTGCAACGATCAACCATCATGGAACCCTCGAGAAATACTAAATTTTCTGCTAGAAGATACATATACACCCAGACCAAAAGTTTATCTGTCACAAGGTTTCGACAAAACAGCAATTACAACAGTGAAATAGATCGATGAGCACTCCATGAGTCCATGGTAGAGGCAAAAGCTAATCTTATCCTAAGTCATAAATCGCTAATTTTCACATATGAACTCTGTGAAACACATCTCCAAGCATAAAACAACGTCCACTTCAGCCAGTGAACTCTAAGCAGGGAAGATTCACATGAAATTATCCATCTAGTTATTGGTTATGATTGCTATAGTAGTATAGAGGCTGGAAGAAACAAAAGGTAGACTTCATCAAACTCATAGCTAAGGATAGCTGGGTAACTGAACATATAGATGTTCCCAAATATTACAAGAAAGATACCAAAACCTTCTCTAGGTGAGAATAAATGAAGCGACAAGTTCAAGTTCATACCTTCTTCAGAGAAGTCAAATACACCTCCAAGCATGTCATCATTCTCGTCATCATCTTCGCCATCTACTTCTGACTTCTTCTCGCGGGGGCTGCTGCTGCTATCTACATCAGTAACAACTTCTGACACCTCGTGTCCTTCATCACGAGGTGCAGCTTTACAATATTCCTCTTCGAAAAACCCCCCAAAATCTAGCGGGTCCTGAACAGAGCCCTCATCAACAACGTTCATACTAAAATCAGAACGGTTAGAACTAATATTTGAAGCTTCACTGGTTCCAACACTGTTTGATGATTCGACTTCCTTTGCAGTAGCTCTCTCAGACGACGCTGAGGTGTTATTCAAAGAGGGTGGACTATTTACAAGGCAACTATTCTCAGGTGGAGAAATTTCCATGACCGCATTGTCAGCTTTGAATGAGTTTTGGGTCAGTAAAGTTGAAGGAAAATTAGAAGAAACATTCATCCCATTTTTGACGGTTGAATTCTGAGCATTTGTTAGATAAGACTTGACCTTCTCCATCTGCGCAGCTGGTATAGTCATTCCTGTGGAAAATGCAAGCAAACATTAGACATGGAAAAAAAATAAAAGCATCCAACACCTACAAAATGAATCTTCTTACCAAGTTGGGAATCTGGAACTGGCTGAGGATAGATAACAGTACCAGGTGGGTACTTCTCTCCAGCTACATGACCATCAGATGCAAAGATAGAATACTTTTGCCCAGTTGCACCCCTATTGAATTTCATAATAGCCTATCAGTCACGACAATAAAAGAGAGACGATAACAAAACAGCACAATTGGACTCATTCACTCATACATGATCCTGAACTTTATTTATAAAAAAAAAAAAAGGAAAAGAAAAGAAAGGTGCCCCAAATGTCTGCGGGAAGGTCTGTTCCAATGGGTGCAAATCAACGAACTGTACCGAGATGACACCTCAAAGACAGACTTATTCTCTTTCCCTCAAAAAAGAAAGGAAAAAAAAAAAGACGAACATTTTCTCAGTCAAATGACTCAGCCACAAGATCCGAAATGTATCTTTCCAATCACATACTCTAAGATTTAAAGTCAAATAAAAACATGGTACCCTAATCCAAATATAAGCTCGCTGCTTTACTCATTCTCGTGAACATTACGAGCTCAGAAAAGTCCTATTCGAGTTGCACACATGTAACGTTGAGTCCAGCTCTCAAATCCAAGCTCGACTAGCCTTAAACCACCAATGTTTCCCCCTTAATTCTAGTACGGAGTATATTGCATCCAAGAAAGCTTCTTTTGGTAATAACTATTAATTCACTCAGCTCCTTACATTTCACTACATATAAACCAAGCACCCATCAGGCATAATAACAATTTAGACATTTAGTCCAATATCTTTTTAAAAATGTCCTAGAATTCTTATTGCAATCTTTTAAGTTGGGAGTTTTATTTACTGTTTTAAGTTATTGCAATCTTTCAGCTCGATTCTTATTGTAAAAATGGTTTTTCTTAGAATTATTCTCAATGAATATACCAACTTAAAAAAAAAATCTCAAGCAGCTCAAAGTATACCCATGACTAGAATCTCAGATCTCGAGCCAGCGTACAGTCCATACACAATGGAAATATCACACTTAATCCCATGAACGACAGGTACACCCATACACAATAGCAATATCATGCAGTAAGATATCTGAAATGCAAGAGACTACCATAAAGAATGCAGGTTAATGATCAGAGGCTTCAGAGCAGTTAAATATTAGTCTTGGGACATGCAGCTCGGTCATCAAATAAAACTCCCTACTCCAACACCTATTGCTAACACAAACAAAGGTTTAACTTTTTTCCCCCCCCTATAAATCAAGCCAAAAAGAAACAAAATCAACACAATTTAGAATCTTCATACAAGCTTCTCTAATGTCCCATAACACTAAATTATAGCCAATATGACAACAGCGGAAGAATGTGTTATTTCAGGGTCAACCTCAAGAAGGTTAATAGACAAATTTAATGGTCAACAAGGTAAATGATTATTGGTGGAAGAAGTTCCTGTACCTGGTGCTCCAATCAGGCTTCACTTTTTGAAAGTGCTCAAAAACAGGCAACAAATCCTTCCGCTTTATTTCAATCTCAAGATGAGGAACCTTTTCTATTTCAATTTCTCCAGCAAACTTATCACTAGAAGTCATCTGGTTGTCGGGCACCATAGAATTCATAGCAAAGAAATGTATCTAACAATCAGGATAAGAAGAATAATTAGGATAGACAAGACACAAACTGCCAGACAAAGCAACACAACACATGTAAAAATAAGTACCTTGGAATTTTGCCAAGTAGAAATCCTCCCATAGTTCACCTGGACTTCAGCTTTGGATAGATACAATGTGGATCGTTCTTGCAGCAGATCTCCCTTTTCACCATTATCCTCACAGTCTGAAGTCTCCATGACCATATCTGTGCAATCCTTTCTACCAAAAACTATCCCCTCAACACAGTCCTCTCTTTCTGGCCAATCTGCCCTTCGGCAGACATCCCAACATTGTATTGGATCAGATTTAACCCTCAAGTCCTCATCCTGTATCTGCACTAACGAGCCTGAATCTGTTCTTAAAGCAGCATCAGTTGTCTCTGCACCCATTGATGGGAATAGTTCATACTGGATAACATGACCAGTAGGTGAGTACACCAAAAGGTGCTCCAAGGCATTTGAACGCCCGGGGAGCAAGCCATTAGGCATGGAGCAATGAAAAACAGCAGAAACAGCAGAGGGTGACATGGAGGCCATTCCAGCAGCAGACGATGCAGCAGAGCTTACTGTGTTGAGCCACCCAGAGTTACCCGTTCTAATTCTACTAACTACAGAGAGGGTGACTGGAGGTGGGGGAGGAGCAGAATAGGACTGCTGATTTGCAGTACAAGCTGAAGTAGACCACCATGGTAAAGATAAGATAGGTACAAGAGTTGTCCCATCTACATGAGAGTTCTGAACCTGAAGCCCACAATCTCCACCAAAGGGGGACATTACATAAATGTGGCAAGTCCCTTTTGATGAAATTACAGCCACCCACTGGCTGTATTGGCTGAAACAAATATCTTGAATAACCTGCAACAGAACATAAGTCAAGTTGGGTAAATACCTGAAAGAAGACAACTGTAGTAAACAGTACTACAACAGAAAAGATGCTGAACATACTGCAGACGTAATGCCACGATGAAGTTTGTACAGATGCACGTGAGCAGACGTCCAATTATAGCTTTGACTACCTGCTCCATTCTGGGAGGATGATGGCATAATTCTGAAGATGTTTATATTATTACCATAAATCGACGCAGTCACCAGTAGCGTGCCACTTGGATCAAAACAAAGAGCAGAAATTGGACTAGTATGAGCTCTAAAGTGTGCTATAACAGCTCTAGAAACAAAATCCTTCACAATAACCTGCAATAATCATCAAAAGCCATAAATTCCACTGAAAACTAAGCCAAAATAAGGATACGCAATATATCGAGTGTTTCATTTCAACATTCGGAAGAGAACTTACAGTTCCAGCAATATCTGTTTCCGGGGAATTCGCTGAAGGCTTATTAACTTTCCATCCAGAACTGGCTGTTACAGGAGAACTTGGAAGCTCCTGATAGTACTTGGACAATGTCTTATAGCCCATATCACCTAGATTAATCAGCCCTGTGGCCAACTGCTTGCTTGACTCCATAGCATATCTAGCCATCAAACTCCCACTGCTAGGTGAAGTAGAGGGACTTACGCCAGGAGAAGGAGTCATAGTTTGAGGACTTAATCGCCCTGTGTTTGTCAACAATGGGTTATTTGAAGCATAGGCTAACCACCTAGGACCAACATCCATTGGACCATAACCAATGTTAATTCCGGGCATTCCTTGGCCAACCATTTGAGGAACCGGATAGGTTAAAACGCTGAACTTGTTTTCAAGAGTGAGGGCATCAAAGCAATATATCTGCATGTGATACAAAAATGGCGTTACTCAAATGCATTTTCACATGTTCCTTATTCTCGATTTCCTTTCCCAGGAATTCATAAATCGCCATACACGGATAAATGGTTATGACCTTTTGCTTAAAGCAAAAACAAAAAAGGGGCAAGCATAAGCTAGTCTGAGAATTATGCTCAGAGACAGGCTGGTCGCATGCGCATCTTTTACATACTAGGCCTCTTATACGTGTCGAGATAAGAAACAAAGTCGCACCTCTCTTATATGCCATAGCTTGCCAAACTATTTCAAATTTGCAGTTTTATGAAGCATTGCTTTAATTTATGAAGTATTGTATACTTACTGTCCAAAAGAGAGAGGATGAAAAGTAAAGAAGGTGGCATTGCTTTAATTTATGAAGAATTGTAACTTAATCTAAGCTCAAACACTGTTTGACCATTACCTGTACGCATGTGCATCTTCTTAACTTTTCAAATGTGACTAAAAGATAAAGAAGATTTACCTTCTCCGGAATGTCATAACTTAATGCGACAACAGGTTAACGGTTTTATCATCTCTTTCGGTTAAATCTACTGGGAAAGTAGAAACAGATGGAATTGCCCAAAATTAAGATACTCAAGAAGCAAATTTTATCTAGAAATTAGCCAGAAGTGATAATACACTTGCAAACAATTTTAGTCACATAAATTATGTCTGTATGAACATCTGAAATAATGAGCCACTTACTTGTGAAAGAAGTCCCACAGCAACTATGCGAGGACTGCAACGAACTGTGTAGACAGCAGAACGAAATCTCAGAACATGAACATAGTTATGAGACCTCAAGGAATAAAAACGAACAGCTGTTGGAGAGTTGACAACGCTCCCTGATGGGGAATCAGTGAAACCATCTCTTCTCCTCTGAGGGGCCTCTTGACTCTTTGTTTCATCTCCTGCTGCAACCAACAGCAAGGGATGTGATGCCCTGAACCCTTCACAGCCTTCGCAGTGTAGAGGGTAAGGCTGTATTTGCAAAAATGTACAAGGGCCATCACGCTTTGAAACCAGTTCATTGACAGTAGAGGCATCATCCACATCCAGGACTTGGAAACCATTGGTGTAACCAAGCAATAGAATACGCTTGAAGCTAGATGGACCAACTTCTAGCCTATCAAAGCAAGCCCACAGCACCTGTTTTTCAAGGTAAAGTGACCCTTTATCAACTATCTATAATGCCACACCAGCTAAGGATATATACCACAAAAGCGAAAGAAGGAAAAGCCAGAACCTGTCTTACTGCCGAGAATAGTAAAAACATACAAACAACGGCATTATTAAACCCTTTCCAACTTTTCTCTCAAATACCCTAGTCTGGTTGAGGAATTTACATCAATCCCATTGATATGAATCATTTTATGTGTTAACATTGTTACTTTAAGTCGCTGAAATGTAGCTTGGCACACTTCAGTAACTGTTGGCAATTTAGCAAGCATCATCCTATCTAGAAACTTTATCTCATCTTCAAATGCATCAGGATATTTCACGAAATCACGAAAGATAATATCAACCAGCACGGCGATTGCCAACAGCTCCTACATTGCATTATGGTTCACATCCACTTTAGGCTGACTAATCGCAAACTTAAAGAGGACATAAATCTGATTGTAATGTGAAGCTCCACATTGTTCTATTAAAAAATTCAGCAAATCATTCACAAGAGAACGGACCTAAGTGCAAATGGCACACATCCCTAAAGTAGAAGGGCATTCAAATAGAAGGAAACAGGACAAGTGAGCTGGAAAATTGATCATTGAGCGATTTTAATGCGTCAACTTTAACCCTACTTTCCTTCCCAGACACTTGTCAACAAAAATTGGCACCTGATAATCATCACAGCTCGGAATGTGAAGCTCATAAAAGAAAGCAGGCCAAATGAATCATCGAATGCAGCATCTAACACACATTTCTAACCAAACACACTACCCGAATTCACAAATCCTTAACAAATCTACCCTCAGGAAATTCCCAAATCCCTTCTCTAGGCGTTTACCAATCATATCCATATCCCCTCAGGAAAATACAATATCAATCCTCTACCTGACGAACAATAAAGATCTCTTCACTTAGCCACCAAACCATCCTGCTCCCGCAAAGATCTCAAACAATACGCTATGCTGAACGAAATTTATCCGCATTGAACATTGCAAATCAAATGTCCAGCTTACAACAGAAATCAACACCGAAATGACTAACCAAACCCTCCATCCAACAAACATTTCAAACCAGACCCACCTCCATAATTCGCAAGTCCCCAATAAAAAACCGATCATTCCCCCGCGAAGAAATCGTAAAAAATCACTTCTTTCGACATTTGTCAATCATCCTCCCATAAAAAAGTACACAATCCCAACTTCTTCAAGTGCTTCCAAAATCCTCAAACCACAATCAATTCCCCCAATTTTCAAGATAAGGGCATTCTCCATTCCTCCCAAAATCCAACCACATCTTGATCATCCCCAAATTTCACCCCAATTTTTTTTTCCAGCACAAATCGCAATCAGTGAACATCAAGATACTCAAGTCCAAACAAAAAGCAACCACCCAACTCAACATAAGCCACCATTTCTCTCCACCAATCATAACTTGTGATAATCCAACATAATAATAATCAAAATTATCATAATCTAAACATAATAATAAATTAATAATCAACTAAATCAGCAAAAACCCAAATCATAGAAACGTAATCAATAAGATTCAAATAAAAACAAACAAACAAACCTGGTCTTTAAGGTGATTAGAATCAGAAGAAATAGAAGCAGCTACAGAGGCACTAGCAGACCGGACACCGGAAGAAACAGTCTTGATACAAGAAGATATAAACTTGAAAGAATTGCGTGTGAATCCATTAGTTTTGTTGTTGTTGTTATTGATACTTTTTGTTTGCTGATGTTTCATCTAGAACTTGAAACTTACCCTAGAAGATACAGTAAATATGTATATAGTAAAAAAAATAGTAATTTCAAGCAACTATAAATAGAAAGGTGAGACCTTTCTAGTGGATACCGGATTGTTACCGGAAAATATGAGTTGGGTCACATATAAAGTTCCGAACTTTGGCCGGAAAAGTTGGCCGGGCGGTGAAGATTGTTGATGATGGAGGAGAGAGAAAATAGAAATGAAGGTGGAGAAGGAGTTTTCTTCTTCTTTTTGTTTTCTTGTGTTGTTGGGTGTTTGACCCTGTTTCTTCCTTGTTTTTATTTCAGACGATTCTTTCTTTGCTTTTGTTTTCTGATTTTTGTCTCTCTTTCAAAAAAAAAAAAAATTATAATTGTTACCAAAAAAAAGTATTAAGATTTGGAGTAATTTGCTTTTCTAAGAATTTTAATTTTTAGACGTTGTTTGTTTTGAATATTTTGATGATGTTTTTACTTCAAGTTAATGGATAGCGTGAGTCGTCGTTTGGGGATTGTATTTTGATATGCGTGTTTTATTATAAATAGGAATGGTAGATCTGTCGTTATTGTAAAGATGGTGATTGGACATTACACACAAGGTTATTACTTATAAATCTTTGTAGTTAGTTCTTCACGAGTTTTATTGGGGTTGAGGGGTAATTTAATCACATTTCCTTGACCACTTGTGGGATTAACTAATTTTCTTTTTTTGGGTAAAGTGGGATTAACTAATTAAGCCCCATCGTTGAATTTTAATCTTTGTTATTTTGACGTGGGGTGAATATTTGATAATGTTTTTACTTCAAGATAATTGATAGCGTGAGAATAAGTGTATAAGAATTGCCTTTTAGTATGCGTGTTTTAGTATGGATGGTGATGAAACTTTATACGTAAAGCAATGCAACTTTGTAATTATTTCTGATCTTCATGAGTTTTATTGGGGAAGGGGAGGGGTAGTTCGATGATTTGATCCTATTTCTTTGACCGTTGGTGGGATTAAACACCTACTTATATATCTTCTGATTTACGCTAATTATTCGTCAGATTGATGTTATGGTATTGAAAATAATTTGATTTACAATGACTAATACACCCTAATAATTATACTATGCATTTGAGGTGGTATATGAGTCAGATATGGATAACGTCTTATATCTTTATAGTATTTTGGATAGGTAGACAATACTAATTAGTAAATTATATTTTTTTTTTCATGATTTTGATTTTACTAAGTAGATGAATTGACAACTCTTTTGCTAACTGTTGCTATCTATCCTTTGACGACTATTAAAAACAATGTCTCTTTTGATTGTTTATGTTTAGTTTAAATGTGTGAGAATGTTCAAATGAAACGTAAATTAAAGAGAAAAAAAGATTATATGTTATCAAAAATTCAGAATAAGTAATTTTGTTAAAAAGAGTCCGGAAAATGACGGGCTTTATTTATGAAGACAAATTAATGAAACCATAGGTTGGTCCCTGTATGAAAGATGGCAAGGGAGTACATAAAAACTTGTCATATACGCTTGAAAAATTGGGGTGAAAATGAATAATGTAGGAAGGGATTTGTGGAGGAATATCTCTCTCATTCGCATCCCTGGGAACTTGGGGAGTTGGGATTTTGTGAAGAGTCCACCTGTCACCTACCAACTTTACTGGAGACGAAATTGGTACCAATCCTTTATTTTTCTACCATTATTTAATTTGTTATTGCTGCATTTTATGTTATCCACTTGAATTATGAGTAGTATGGGAACTATGGATTCATATTTCATGGATACAAATAAATACCAAAAATCATGGATTCATGGTTACAAATAAATAATACTTCTACTATAAATGGACTAAGATCCTAATTCCATACCTGTTGTTTTCTCGGCTTCTCGTACATTTACAAATTATAATAATGCTCTATTTTATTTTAATATGAGATCAATAACGAAGTAAAAAAAAAAGTGACGGAGTTTCCATTCGATCTCATTTATCTCAATCTATCTTGCGTAATTGTGTTTACATGTGTGTACTCCCTCCGTCCCAGTTCAAACAAGTCGGGCGTTTTTTGTAATGGAATAAGAAAAATTGATATAATAAGTTGGGTGGGGTAATATTAGGAAAAATGAGGAGAGAGAATGTGGGGATTAAGAAAAGTAGGAGAGATTATGTGATAATTTAATAAAAGTATGAGAGAAAAATATGTCCCAAAATAGATGGGGTGTTTGAAGTGGGATGTCCCAAAATGGAATATGGGGCGTTTGAACTGGGACGAAGGGAGTAGTGTGTTAGACCATCTCCATTGGGGGTGTCAAAACGGGTCTCAAAAAGGAGAGAGAAGGTTTTTTTCCTAATGGAGAACAATTTGACGGGTCTCGTCTTTAGAGACAGTCTCTGTTTTTAGAGACTGTCTCATTGCTAATGAGACCCTATTTTTGCCAAAAATAACTTTATAAATGATTTAATATATTGTTTAAGTATTATCATAGAGACTGATCCCCAAGTCTTACGAATGAAGTGTAGGGTCTCAAGATGAGTCTCAAAACTCAAGACTACACATTTTTGGAAATAATTTGTATTTGAGACTCAAGTTGAGTCTCACCAATAAAGATGCTCTTAGCTCAGATCAATATAATCCGTGATTAACAACCAAAACATTAGCTTTCCATCAACTATTTTTGATATATACTTGAAACATTTTCTAAATTGAAAATCTACTTAAATTATTTTCTTTGGAAGTAATCAACATGCCAAAATAGTTACGACATTGTGTCAAAAAAGCCGGTTGAAGCAATGCCAATTACAATCTTAAATACTCAATCTAGTGCACTAGTTGATCTCCATTCCTACAAACATGACTAAAAATAGTTGACGATAATTAGTATACATCAGGACACGACTTACATTAGTTAGTTAAGGCAAGTTTTAAAGCACAAGTTTCAACCTAATATATACTCCGTATATGTTTTTGTTCAAGCTAAGGGAATATATAAAGCAATAAAAAAACACCTGACAATATGTTCTTCTTAAGTGTACTATTTGAGTATTAGATACCCCCAAGTCTCATATGAGACCGTCTCACGTCAGACCAACACACTGAAATAATAAATAATTATAAAAATTATATTTCAGTTTTGTGTGTGTTGGTTTCACAATAACTTATGGTGAGACCGTCTCACACAAGATTTACTGAATAGATACAATAAAATCGATCTTTTTAATAATCTTAGGTCAGCTTAACCAAATCCTCATAAATTGCTCTACGCTATGATATAAAAGTGTAATGGAAGAGGGTGAGAAATTGCAGGAAATGGGGTTGTAGTTTTAAACTTTTATACGTTGGCGAATACTCGTGCGTGCTCGGCAAGACTGATCAAAGAAAGTGATTTACGTTACCGAAGAGAAGGGGAATAAATTTATGTTAAACAAATTGATGCATGAAGAAGCAAACGGCGTTGAGATCAATTATACGGAGTTTACTCCACATTTTATATACGCAAGTACGCAACCCATTTACTAATGTTAATGTACACCATAACTATTCCTTAATTAATCAACGTGCCCCAAGTCTAACTACTTGCATTTTTCTGTTCTAATACGACTTTTTGGCGACATATAGTATTGATTACTACTCGTCTACTCCTGTCCAAACACCTATTCTCGTTTTAAAATGTTGCTTTGATTGGTCATGTTGAGGTCTACTTTTAGATCAAAGGAAATATTTGTTTGTCTTAAAATCAAGTGGAATTGATAGAATACAATTCGGAATACAACTAATGAATGATTCATTTGGTTTAGAGATAATTAACTTTTACACGGCCAGCAAGAAAGGCAAAACGAAAGGTGGAGAAGTTTTTGGAGTTAAATGTCAAATTGGTCCCCGAACTTTGCCTTGAGGGTGAAATTGGGGACCAGTAACTTTTGTTGTAAAAAATGGGGACTCACCCCAATTTTTCATCCAATTGTTAATGTCAGTTAACTCCTTTCCCTCTTCCTTCTCTTTCATATCATCTTCCCCAAATCCTAAAAATTTAACCCAGAAATTACCTAAAAAATTCAACAATCCATAAATTATCCAAATCCTAGCAATCAAACCCATAATTCACCCAAATCCTAAACATATAATCCACAAAATATCGACAAATATAGATCAAATTACAACAAACCCATCTATTTTAAAATAATTCTAAAACAAAACCCAGAAAATCAATTACTTCTACAGCCACATTAAAGTTTGCAACGACGCCGTAGCGGTGTCGGAATCATAGGCGTGTTGGAGAAGGAGAATGTAGAGACGCCAACCCTATAAAAGGGTGGAATAAATTGTGATGATTTCTAGGATTGAATTGATGCGATCGAGTTTTCCGAGCTTGGGCTTGGGCTCGGTGGTTGTGGAGAGGAATCGGGAGGAGAGAGCGACGGAGGTGGCGGTGGAGGTGGTGGTGAGAGGAGGCGGTTGATTAGAGATTTTTGCGGGAATTTGGTTAAAATGTGACGCATTTTGTGATTTTGATTTGCAATTGATGGATTTAATTGATTAATTATTTGGGAGATTTCAGATTTTGATTTTGGGAATTTGATGTCTTTTTTAGTTGAGTGAAGTTGAAGCTGAGTTTTGTTTAGGGTTTTTGCTGTGAAAGGCTTGTGTAGAGAAGTGTTGAAGGGATGAACATGGAGGGGAGACAAAAAAATCTTGTGTAGAGAAGTGTTGAAGGGATGAAGGTGGAAGAAAGAGAGAAGGAAGAGAAAGGGTTATAGAGGAGGGCTAACGGGGAACAATTGGATGGAAAAATGGGATGAGTCCCCACTTTTTATAAAAAAAAGTTACGGGTCCCCAATTTCACCCTCAAGACAAAGTTCGGGGACCAATTTGATACTTAACTCGAAGTTTTTGGGTATGAGGTTATTATATATATTACCGCGACAACTATAACTAGCCGTTGAAATAGATTTCATGTTCCGTTTTTCATTTTTGTGTATCAAATCCATCGTACTCTCTCTTTTCATTTGATTATTTATGTTTAGTTTGAATATGTGAGAGAAATTCAAATAAACATAAAAAAAGTGGAGGTATTTAGAAATTCTAGCCAGTCTGCATTTTTTTTTTAATAAAACAAGTTCCCGTGAGTTTTATTTGATAATAAATACTCTGTACGTAATAAGCACAATGGAATAGAAATTGTAGACAAATACAATAACAGAATAGTTTTCCTTGAGTAACATGAACGGATGATCATTTTAATTACTTTCAACTTAAGTTGTCATATTAGCAAGTCTTAAGACTAAATTGATTAACAAATTGCAATAGTTTCGAAACTAAGGAAAAACCAAGAAAATTTGGGAGGCTGAAGGCCGGAAGAAGGAAACAAAAAGAAGCAGGAGTATCCAAGAAGCTGGCAAATTGCACGGTTTGCAGCCACATCATGCAACTTAAAACTGCTGCACCGTCAACATTTTCGACTCTAGGCATATGCCATTTCCTCATCCTTTTGGATACTTTATACTACTAACTTCACCATTACATGTATTCCATAAATACTTCACAGTTCACATCATTTGTGGGGCTATAGGTCTTCATGAAATTACTGGAGCATTTTGCTTGTGTAAAACATTGACTATTTTCGTTTTAAATATGTGAAGTTTGGGATTGAATAAGTATATAGACAATTTGACAGTGCAATCGTTATAAACTAGTTTATTAGCTAGTGCAAAATTGCACGGGTTGGTATATGAACTTGGTTATAACTCTATTTTACTACGCATACTTAACGCAAAATATTAGAATTGTAAAAAATTTAACCGACCAGATGTTCAAGGTTAATAGCCCATTTTTTCCCTGATCAAGTTCTGGCATAAATAATTCGAACCTGTTTAGACCAGTATTATTTTGGGTTAAACTTGAGATGACTCGTTGTCCCAATTTTTCTGTAATTAAGACGAAAAAAACATATTTAATTTGGTATCATCTTAGAAAAGTTATGTTTGATTAATGAAAACAATTTAGTAAGTATAGCGAATTTATATCAGTACTTCATATTTATGTACGAATTATAATTTTTGACCCGTGACCCGTTACTTTTGGATCCCGGTTTTGTGAACTGTAATTCATATTAACCCCGACTACTTTTTTTTTTAACTCTGACCCCACCCGTTGACCCGTATTTTGAGTTAAAACGAAACACACGCAAGATGTGTTATTTCCTAATATATTGCGCATATATATATTACTTCATAAATTATCTCCAAAAATGAAATGATTTGATTTGATTCAAATTATCTCGTCCAAGGTTGTTTGCGAAATTATCTCCTAAAATCTCAAATCATTTATATATAACTTTGTTAATAAAAATATCAAAAAAACCAGTTGCGATGGTGGTTGAAGTGTTGGAAAACTGTTTTTTGAAAAAATAGTGAGTGTTTGGTTCAAAATACTACAAAAGCACTTCATTTGTAATTGTGATCTATTTTTTGTATTTTTACCAAATTAAAATATCTCACAAATAGATTATTTTTAGAGAAATAGAAGCAGAGAAACAGAAACACCAAATTGGTGCTTCTGTTTTTGAGGATCAATATTTAAGTAAGAGCTTTTATTAAAGGAAAATTTAACGTGAATAATCCTAACTTTCACTTTCTCTCCCAAAATAATCCCAAGTTTGGATTATCCCAAAATAATCCCAACTTTGAATTATGTCTTCCCAAAATGAGCTCTCATAATTTACAACCTCTTAAACAGGTTACCTTGGAAATTTAGTTTATAAATCAATCTCGACCATTCATCCACATTAATTTAATGGTTTAAAAATTAAAAGATACAAAAAAAAAAAGTAGAACCCCAGCGCATCATCCGTCATTTGTTTTCTCCCCCTCTCTGAGTCGTCCCTTCCCCACTATCCCCCAATCCAACCACCAACCACCACCGGAGCCGCACTCACCTCCACCACGTAGCCGTAAGGACCCACCATTAGAATATACGACTGACGACCTGTTCTCGACCTTTCACCACCGTAGCTCATGCCCTTCCACGAATCTCCCCTCCCGTCCTTTCTCTCCTCTTCCGCACACCTCTAGCCCATCCCCAACCCTACACCCCTCGACTCGCCGCCCAGTTTCCGTGACACCTTTCAAAACTTGTTGCCATCATTTCAAACAAGGAGAGGGGAGGAAAGAAGGGGAAAATGGAGAAGAAGGGATGAGGAAAGGTGTCGCGGGGTGGGGCAAGTGGTGTCTGCCGATTGTGGTTCGTGGTGGTGGTATTGAGGGTGGGTATGATGGTCATGACTCATGAGTCATGAGGGATATCGACGGAGGTGGTGCAGGTGGATGGGGGATGAGAGGGAAAGCGGGAGGAGAGAGAGAATAAAAACCGATTTTAATATTTTTTCTTTTATTGACAATTTCTTTTAAATGAATTTGGTGACCTGCTACTATAGGTAAAATTGGGGAAGAGACTATTTTGGGAAGACATTGTTCAAAGTTGAGATTATTTTGGGATAATCCAAACTTGAGATTATTTTGGGAGAGAAAGTGAAAGTTGGGATTATTCACGTTAAATTTACCTTTATTAAATAGTTTCTAACTTTTAAAAACTCTTATGTTTGGCCAAATTTATAGTTTTAGGGAATAAAAACACTTTGAAAAGATAGGCCAAACACATACTAATTTGGATAGTCAAGTTGTGACATCATTGATAGAATCGGATAATCCTTGTTCGATTGCATACAAGTATAAGATTGCACTTAAAATTTATGTTGCACTTAGAAGAATTTGCAGTTTAATATATATACTCCCTCTAGATTAAACAAAGAGAATAAACTTAACATACTTTTTGAAGGGTTTAATATGACTTTATAACAACCATACACGAGCCAAAAAGGCAAAGTTACAGTGAAGATGTTAATTGGGTTAGCACTCAGCAGCAAGCTGCGTCATTCTCGTAGGTATAAGGCCCGTACTACTATTTTGGGCTCGCAAAGGAACTCTGGGACATCAGGGCCATTGGAGAGATATTACACGGAGTTTACAAGCCCCAACACAACACGCACAAGACAAAGGTGAAATGGTGGAGTTTTTATCCTGTGACACACCATTTCAGCTTTGTCTTATGCGTGCTTGACTCTGCACAATGTTGGTGCTAGCAAACCTCGTATTACACTTGCACGTTGTAATCTTAAATTAACTCTGATACACTATCTCATCCAATCCGAATAAATATGCATCCAAAGTTTGACAGGACCGAAAAAAATACGAATTGGAGAACATGCATGTTTATCACAAGAACTATATACAAACCCAACAAATTATAACCAAACAGTGGACACTAGGCAGTTTTGATGTTGACTAGTATTGAATCAGAGTCGTGACTCGTGACATATAGTCATTGTTTGATGAGTGTTGAATCAGAGTCATGTCACGGTAAAATCATCCTAACAACTAGTCTAACAAGTTCTACACCCGTTTGCGAGTTTGCGAAACTGTTGCTTGATCAATACGTCGGTCTGCAGTTTGATCAACTTGAAGAATGCTACACCAGTCCCTGCTATTAAACTCTGCTGAGCAATGCACCAGGCCAGGACTTCAGACACAGTTAGCAACTGTGAGATGCTATTGTTTTTCGGGTTCAGTTTCTGTGCCTTCAAAGCGAATCTACGTGCTGCAGCATAATCTTTGTCATGAAAGTTTCTTCTCGGCAATGTTCTTTGCCCTAATCGCCTCGTCTTTGTTGCACTCTATTCACAGTTTCACGATTGATTTGGCAGGAATTTGCAAGACTGAACCACTAACTAGGACATTGTTTCGTCTTCCTTAAGGAAACCAAATCTTGCACTTGCCATAGCTCTGTGGCCTCTGTCGATTAATAAACAATCTCAACCAAAAATGAGGCCGATACATTGATTTTAACACATTAGGTTTAAAGCGTGGGTGACCCACAGATAGGGGCTATTAAGATTTGAGATTGAGACCTCGGTGACAACGACCCATACATTGAGTATAACAGTGTTTCGAATTGCAAGATTTTGGCTTAGAACAACGGACGAAAAAATAAAAGAGAAAGAGCAACAGGATCACAAATTTATGATTTGTACGTAGTTTTGTACGATCTTAAGGGTAGGGGGATCGCACACACAAAATTAGTTAAATTAAAGCGATTCTACGTAACGTTTGAGGATGTAGATTCTACATGCAACATGACAAACTTCAGAGGTACCACGTGAATTTTCCTAGAAATGAAACGACCATACTTGTAGGTTACTTTATTCTGTATTTTCCCTTGATTTGGCTCCAAAGTTAAAAGTTGTCATATGATATGTATTCCCAGAGTCATAATTTTGATCATGCTTTCAATTCCTCAATATGTACACTCAAATACCACAACTGTGGAGAACATAAATTTTGATGGAGGGAGGCTATGGAGACTTCAATTGAGACTGAGCAATCGGAATTATGCTTCCTGTGATCTTTCAACCCCAAGTTCCGATCAGAGACCTGAGTTCTTATTAAGACACAGGAAAAAACAGATCAATAGCATTGCTCTGTCCACAAAAATCTCGAACCTCCACTCCTATCTCATCTCATCATCATATTTGAGTCTACAAAAGTTACAGCGACTGACCAACATTTTGTTACAACTTTTACGAGGCCTAATTAGTCATTTTAAAGACCAAAAGCAACTTGTCTGTGACGCCGCAGTTCATTCAGGCGCCTCGCTGAGTTGTATTCCTTGGCATCAAGAAGCTCTTCTGAGTACGTTCTTCTAAGGATCTGTATTTGTTTCGCTTTCACTACATCTGGACAGTAGTCGTCGCCTCTGAGTAGAACTGCAACCTGCAGCAGGATATATCTTTTTATGGCCTTGACAGTAATGCAGTAGAGTTTATGCTTACGCTAAGCTAATTGGTTTTAAGACATTTCGTAAGATTGAAGATACATGCCTGATTCATTCGGGGTCTCAGAACTGGAGTTTGCTGTATACACAAGGCTGCTGTCAACACCATGCGATCCAACTCCTCATTATCATAGTTATTCTCGAGAACAGGATCAACCAGCTTCTCAAGATCATGATTATCGAGCAAAGGCTTTGCCTGAAAAAACGTAATATTACTCGTAAGTCATAAGCAATAAGTCGAAAAGCCTAATGTTATGCAGGATACAGTAACAGGTATAGGGTGGGAAACAAACCCAGAGCAAAATGCTTTGACTTTCATCATTGAAAGCTTTTCGTCCAGTGATAAGCTCCAAAAGAAGCACTCCGAAAGCATACACATCAGTTTTTTCATCCACTATCCCATGCATGAAGTACTCAGGCGCAAAGTAACTGTCACAGTCACAGTCACCAGACAACTTATGTATATATCGAAATTATAAACTTGAAAGATGTAGAAATTCACAAGGATCTTCTATATATCAGCTGACTTACCCAAAGGTGCCTTCGAATTTGGATACGTTGTGATGAGTCCATTGTCCTGGTAACCACTTTCCAAGTCCAAAATCACATATCTGAACAGTATGTAAACACTCCATCAAATTCAGTTACTGCAGTATTCATCCTCTATCAGTATCATGCATCTTAGGTTTCGGAAACCTGATAGTACCTGTGGCTCATAGTTTTCTGTAAGCAGTATATTATCGGCTTTAATGTCCCTGTGGATAATTCGCCTTTGACAGCCCTCATGAAGATACCGAAGGCCATCAGCTGTCCCCAAGGCAATTTTATACCTAATGCTCCAATCTAAGTTTTCCCCTGATCCTGTTGAGACATGGAAGAAAATATCTGTAAGAAACATTAGCCACAAGTACCTTATCACTGAAGTTACGGAAAACTTGAAAATCTCTACACACCGTGAAGAAGAGACCCTAGACTCCCAAGTGAAGATAATTGTAAGACAATGTGCAGTCCTCCTTGAACACCATAGCCAATTAATTTAGCTGTATTAGGATGATCAACATGAGCTATAATTCCAAGCTCAGAAAGAAAACTGGTAATCCTTTCTTCATTTGTTCCTCTAGTTAAACGTTTAACTGCTACCAGCTCTCCTCCTTTCAGTTGTCCCTTGTAGACTTCGGCAAAACCACCTTTACCAATCAAGTTATCTGCAATGACAGGGCGAACATGTCAAAAGGAACACGTTAAGGTAGTCTCCAGCTTAACAACTCCTAAGAATCCTACCAGCTTTTCACAATGAAGTGACAGTGCAGGTTAGATCCATAGGAGGGACAATTTTTCAATCTTTCAGGACAATTGCAGCACACGTGGGACTTGAATCGATCCCACAAGTTAGGATTAAGAACAGTCACGTAATGCTAAACCCTAGGGAGATTTTTACGCAGTGTTTAGTACGTATAGCTAAACAGTATTTTGAGTGTAGAAAATCAGACCTGTGCTGAAATTGCTGGTTGCCTTTTGAAGATCAGAGAAAGAGAATATTTTCCAAGAGGCCTTCATTTTGCACATATTAGGATCAACTTTCGGGGCTGATACATTGTCGTCTCCAGCTCCACTTATCTTACAAGATATCTTTTGTACAGGAGTGATAGTTGATAGGTGTTTCAATGACTTCTTTTTCCACACTTTGAAAAGCTTTCTCCACCGAAAATGTGGCCTTCCTCTTGCAGGAATGCAAAGAGATTGAACCTTTGTAGGTGAGTCATCTTCGGATTCTGCCATTATCTTACACGCTTCAAGAGCTCCTCTAGGAGAATTCTCGTCATTCTTTTCATGTTCTAAATCCAATGTTCGCAAGTCTGCAATTTAACATCAACACCATCACAACAGGCCTAGGATAATTTATACGAAACTAGGAAAATTAAAGAGATAGACAGACTACCATGAGCAGATGCCGTAAAAAAGGACCCTATAGTCCTACATCTTATAGGAACCTTAGCTGCAGGTGGTTTCCAACTCGACTCCTTTTCAGTACTGCAACATTTGCATACAAACATAAGGAGGAAAGCAAAAATTTTAACTTGCAGAGAAGCAAGACATTGACAGGAAATTGAGCAGTTCATATGTCCAGTTAACAAAATCACAGCCAACAACATATAGTTAAATAATTGTTCAGCTGTATGTCTGAATTAAGTTACATTCATAAGAATGCAACATGATTTTTTCCTGGTCGCGTTCATTTTATAAAGACTAAATTTTAATTCTCAGCAGACATGTACATACAAAAACCTTATTTCACATTCATAATTAACACGAAACAAAATGTGGACGGTCACAGAAACCGGTTAGCTAAGGACTTGTTCAGGAGATCGATCTACAGAAAACGACCATCAGACTCTCTTATCAGGGTGCAAGATACTCAGGGCATTCGCCACCAAATTGCTGTTTCGATCATACCTTAAAATCGAAAATTATCTACTGTACCATACTCAAACTACTGTTTGATTAACTAGCTCAGTCAGACTCAGGTACAAAATTGCAGTAACATCATTTGCAGTACGGCATTACCTGGTAAATTCTCTAAGAAAAACAAATTTTATCATAAAGTCGAGATTTTTTCAGAATACTAAACTTGTAATAAACGAAAAAAATAGCAGGAGGGACCCCCCCCTCTTCCCCACAATTATAAAGGAAAAAAAATAAATCAAATTCTCATCATTTTGCCCAAAAGGACAAGAATGAAGAATCTGACAATCACCCATTTGACAGAATCTTACAAAGATTCAGAAAAACTACATTCATCTAGAAATTTTGCACCTAAAAATACATTTAAAAAGCAGGAGTAAGGACCTACATACTTCCAATCATTTCCATTCAACATAAAATTATAGAAAAATGTACGTGTATATAAATGCACGCACGTTTCAAGTCTCACGTGAAGTCGTAAATGTTACTTTGGTAATGCAATTGAACCCAAAATAAGAATACCAAAAAAACACACGTACATAAACACGAACACGAACATGAACACGAAATAAACACAACCCAAATAATATAAGGCAAAAGAGCATACCAGGGATGTAAATTCTCAGAATCACCCATAACAAAAAACTGTAATTAGAAGAAGAAAAAGGAGGAGAGAAAAAAAAAAGGGAGGAGAAGTAGAAGAGACAAAGAAAAAAAGAAACAAGAAAAGCCTGCTTTTTTTTTTGTTCTTAGAGCAATAAATGCTGTTTAGGATGATTTTAAGAGAAGTTGGGAAAACCCAGGAAAATTGGTGAAGAAGCCACAGATTTGTTGCGCCAAAAAGGGTGAGAATATGAATAATTATGGTTAGAGTTGAAGAAGAAGATGATGATGAATGCATTGCCATATTTGGGATATATATTTGTTTTGCATTAATGTCTGTCTGATTAGTTATTACTAACTCATCATTTTCGTTGTTTTTTTTTACATTCTAACAAACAATCCCTTATCTTTTACCAGAGTGGGAAAAAAAACGAGTTGTCCCCGGATTCTGCTCTCAACCCTCGAGTATGATGTGGGGAGGTATGTCAATCTTGTGTTTTTTCTTTCAAATTTTATCCAACTATGGATCAATGTCTTTGGAGTATGGACTATTGACTATTGGATTATGATCAGGGTTTGGAATTCGTCTAATAAATCGGTATTGTTAATTTTTTTTTGGAAATGAAGTTGCCCGTTTTAAAGTAAACTCTTTTTAAAGCTTTTATGTAACGTTGAAAGTGGTTATAAAGGATCGGGGTATATATCATATATGAAAGTGCATGTAACTGATACGAGGATTAATTGTTTGTTTTTGTCGTGTTACTGTTTGCCCTATTTCAGAGTGTAAAATACGGTTTCAGGCGTAAAGTATAACAGTCCATCAAAATACGCTCAATAATGATGATGAGTTTCGAAGATTTGATTCATGATGTCTATTCCAAGAGATTGAAATAATCACCGCTCATGTTTATAAAGTGCATCATTTTTCTTTCAAAATAAAGGTTTAAGTGATTATAATAAAAGTGTATTTTCGTTCCTTTTCGAAACACGGGAATGAAACAATCTCACTGAATTCTCTATCAGTCTACCATCATCAATTCTCACCTCTATTCTTTACAATTACCTTCCCATCTCACATGTCAAACGAGCCATAAGAAAATTAAAAAAAGTCATTAAAAAGTCCTTCTTTACAACAATATATCGAAATACGCTCAATAATAATGATGATGAGTTTCAAAGATTTGAATCATGATGTCTATTTCAAGAGATTGAAATCACTACTCATGTTCATAAAGTACATTATTTTTCTTTTAAAATAAAGGTTCAAATGATTATAAAAGTGTATTTTCCTTTTCAAAACACAGGAATGAAACAATCTCATTGAATTCTCTCTCAGTCTACCACCATTAATTCTCAACTCTGTTTTTTATCATTACATTCCCATTTCACATGCCAAACGAGCCGTAAGAAAATTAAAAAAAGTTATTAAATTAATGGGAAAATTTCCAAGATACCTTCGAGGTTTCGGAAACTTCCAAGTATACCCCTAGCTCATTTCTAGTTATGTGTGACATTTGTGTAAGCATATGTCCATTAAGGTAGGACATACTCATGTGCATATACAACAAATGTCCTTTAATGTAAAAAAACCAAGAATACATACCCCACTTTTATTAAACTTTGTAGCCAAATAAAATGGGGCAAATCTAAGAATAGGAGGGAGTATCGGTTTAAAAAAACCAGCCTGTACTATTTTCCCCTCCCCTCCTTCCACCTTCACAACCCCTAACCACCACTACCTCCAATATGAACCACCACCGGTGCTTCGGCAATGACCACTATACGACCGGCGACCCTCTGCGACCTCGCATGGGCCACGTTCGATTCCTTCCGCTCCTCCTTTGATCTCCATGACCAGATATTTCGTTTTCACCTTATCCTCCTTCTCATGCAACTCCGCCGCTCTCTTCCCCACGACCACCGCACCCTCCCTCATCGCCCCCGCCTCCTACAATATGTGGGTTGCCAACAACGATGCTTTTCGAGCCCAAAAATGGCGGCGTTTCAACCCAGAAACTGAGCGGCAACCAGTAGAGTCACCAGAGAGGAGAGGCGAGAGAATATGGGTTGAGGGTATTTTTATTTTATTTTTTGAATAAAATTGGGTAATTATAGTGGTTCAAGGTTAATTATGTTAGATAATAATCTCAAATATACTAAAGAGTGTAACGGTGTTAGACGCCATTAGTGAAAAAAAAAATTATTTCACACACGTCATGAGTATTTTGGAAAACTCGCAAACCTGAAGGATATACTTGAAAATCTTAGGGATATCTTGGGAATTTTCCCTAAATTAATGTGGTCATATAACAATAATTGGCATAGAATAGTTGACAATGTGGCATTAAAATAGAATCCCCTCTTATTTACGAGAGTTGCTAGCCCCAACACTAGCCCCAACACTGTGTTAAACTACTTTATTTGAGGGTTTGGAGAAAGAATTGTGGGATTTTTACTTCTAGCCCCATCATTTCTCCCACTTTCCCCTTCAATATAATGTTGTGGCTGAGCACACTAGGTACAATTCTCTATACATTGGTTTCTACATTCGTAAGAGTAAAAAATTCAATACCGTACCCGTACCCGTACCATGCCCACTCGATTAAAACCTTACCAAGAGTACTAGAGTAGACCCGATTGGAATCTTGTTGGGCAAAGACAAACACTTGTCAACATAATAATCAACGGGAAAGTGTTAGAACGAACAGCCCACATTGATCTTAATAATTAATAATCAATGCTGTGTAATGTGTTTCACCTTCTTTGAGATCATGATGTCTGCCCACATTACGCTTCTACTATATGAATGCATATGCATGCATGTGTTTCTTGAACCCAGATTATCATCAATCACAGCATAATAATAATAATAATAATTATGAAGGAAGATTTAAGTGTTCATCTTGTAGATTCTGGTACTAATAATGGTGAATTCTTTGTCGAATCGCCGTCGCCGATCACTTCTACGTTGGTTCTCTCCGCTTTCGCCGCGCTCTTGGGTTCTCTATCCTTTGGGTTCGTTGTAAGTTTTTCTTCATTTCTAGTAGTGATTCTTCTTGTTGAAGATTGTATAGTATTGGTTACATGCATGCAACGACCCTGTTATTATCCACCTAAATATTGTAAGTTATGTGACATTAATCCGTGAGGGTGACGCTTTGTATACGAATTCATATGTTCTTATCAAAATTGTTGTGGCCTTGTAGGCACCTTGTAATTAAAATCTCCTAAATTCCCCGCTAATCTTGTGCAAAATGGGTTTTAATGGTGATTATGTTATACCATTTTTACCAATTACCAATCATGACCTATATTACATTACTTGGGGTTTTAATGGTGATTACGTTATACGAAATATTACTTTTTTTACCAGTAATTTGTCAGTGTCATTCAAAAGTAATTTACTTAAGTGGTCTCATATAATGAGGCGGTAATTTGTATAAAACGAATTGGTAATGGGAGGAGTTACCAACATATAAATTAGTCTGTACTCTTATATTTCTTTAACGTGGGATACTTCCCATAGTGCAAATATGGGTCGTTGTCTACTCCAACATTTCGATAGTAATATTAAGTGATAGTAATATAGAGGGCCTCTGTGATAGTGGTTTTTGAGAATTAAGTCGAGTGTGCATAGCTCTGGCGTGCAATCATGGAGGGCATCTTGGATTGAGACTTTAGTCTGATATTATGATCCTGAAGTATTGGGCTTGATGGTGTGAGATATGGGAAGCCCTCGAGTAGGGTGTCTACAGATGGAATGTCGAAAGTCATTTTACTCTAGACTTTTTGTAGGATGATTTATGTGTATGGTTCCCCCTAAATCAAAATTCTATGTGAGCTAGGGAATTAGATTGGTACCTTTGATATTTTGGCTGATACCCTTTCGGCCTTTTGTGATGAGTTGCCTCGATCTGTATGTTCTCCCAAGGACAAGGTTGTGTACATTCGGCTATCTTACGGTCCTAACCCCCCCCCCCCCCCCCTAGGTGGGAGTTTGGGAGACACTTGAGTAATTTTTTTCTTAACGACTTGTACGAACAGATAGGATATTCATCACCTGTGCAGTCTGAAATCATGAAGGAGCTTGGCCTTTCAACAGCAGAGGTAAGCATTAGCAGTCTATTTTTGGATATGCATAAAAACTGAAAATTGTTACTAGCAAAATGCATTGTCTCAACTTCCTTGAGCATGAGTACATTTTGTCATGAATTTGGTATAACATTGAAAATCTCTTGAGATATTACTTGTACAACTATAATTTGTACTATGTATGTTGCTCTGTTTTGGGATCACTGTCACGGCCTTAATTACAGCTTCTACAACTATGTATGCATGCCTTGTGCAGTATTCACTCTTTGGATCCATCAACAATATTGGAGGGGCAGTGGGAGCGATACTGTGTGGCAAGTTAACTGATTGTTTTGGTCGAAGACGTGTAAGGCTTGCAATATTAACTACAAATTAAACTTTTTTTTTTGCCTTGCTGAACTTTTTTTGAGTTTCATCGTTTCAAGGCAGGCACTGGCAGTAGCCGACGTCATTTATATATTTGGTTGGTTGTCCATAGCCATAGGCCAGGTTCTTTCACTTTCTCCTCTCTCCTTCCTAGTATCTTCAGTAATGTCTTGCTTAAGTTTTACAGTGTTGTTGGTTTCTTACCAGGATGTTTGGTTGCTTAACATGGGTAGATGGATGCTGGGTTTTGCGATGGCCATCAGCAGTTTTGCTGTAAGCATTAAGTTTTATACTTCATTGTGATGATTCTCACATCAAACTTTTTTCGTCTTTTTATTAAGTCATCATCATTTTCTCCAGGTTATAGTTTATGTTGCAGAATTCACACCCACAAATCTTCGAGGAGGCTTTGTAGTTCTCCATGTGGTAAATGATTAGCTTACACTTGATAAATTGTACTCCTGCTTTGATGATTTTAGCCTGATTCGTACGTCTATAGTTAATGGTGACAACTGGAGGATCGATAATGTTTCTCCTTGGGCTGGTCACTCCCTGGCGTACCTTGGCACTGATCGGTATGTTTCATGGTTCTTATACTACCTTAGCAAAGAATTTAAATCCTAGTGTGCTTCATAAACCAATCTGTTCTAAAATTTCTAATTCTCTGAATTTCACTGGCTAATGCTTTATGTCAGGAATCATTCCGAGCCTCATACAGATAATTAGTGTATTCTTCATTCCAGAATCACCGAGATGGCTGGTAAAGTATGCACTAGTGACTTAATTAGCTGGTTTTGTGTCACTGAGGCTGAAATGATCATATAAGATACTTTCTAGATGATGATCGGTGAAGATGAGGAGTTTGAAGCAGCCTTACGGCGATTTAGAGGACCTGGAGTTGATATCTCACAAGAGGTGTCTGATATCAAGGTAACAAGTTATATAGAATGTTTTCTCGTGAAGCAAGTTTGTTATACAATATGTAATGATATATTATCTGGTATGTGTGAAGGTGTGTGCAGAAGTCCTTGAAGAAAAGGAAAAAGTTAGCTTACTACAGCTGTTCGGAAAGAAATATGCATACACACTGACAGTAAGTTTGGCTCAAATGTACTCTCGTATTGTTCCCATTTTCTCCTTGTGAGAATCAGGCCTGAGTCCTGACAAACTATTTTTATATATCAGATTCCGTGAACAAGTTTTTGTGTAGGTTGGCCTGAGTCTTGACAAATTTCCTTCTCATTTCGTATTATACTAAATTTGTGTAGGTTGGGATTGGTCTTTCAGCACTTTCTATGCTTGTCGGATTAAATGGAATCATATTCTACTCTCGTTCCGTATTTGAATCAGCAGGTTAGTTAGCACAAGAGGATTACTGGTGAACTTTTAACTTTTAACAAAACGTTATGAATATCTTTAAACATTAAACCGTTCATGTACTCCCAAACAGGATTTTCAGGGACAGTAGGAACTGTAACGCTAGCCCTTTTCCAGGTCCTTGGTTATTTTCAGTTGTAGATTGTGTAATTTAAGCTGCAGTTTCTGCGAGTCTTGATCTGAAACTTCTTCAAAAACACAGATTCCACCTGTACTTTTGGGCATAGCTTTGACGGATAAGTGTGGGAGACGTCCTCTTTTGATGGTTAGAACCCAAAATGTCAAGTATGTATTATTTACTCATCTTATATTGTCAACTGGTCATATCAAGGAATTCTTGCAGATTTCTTCTGCTGGACTTGGCTTAGGTTGCTCGCTGGCCGGGTTGGCGTTTGTATTGAAGGTTCTCCTCGAGTATTAAAGTTTGTCTCCATCATTTGTTATATGAGTTTGATAAGTTATATACATCATTGTTGTTTACCAGGATCGTCGATTGCTGCAAGGCTTCAGTCCCTATGTTGCTCTTACTGGGATACTGGTAAAATAATTCTAAAGCTCTGCTTCTGATGTTATTGTTTTTGTACTGAGATTTCTTGGCATTGCTAACTGATAATGTTATTTATAATTACAAGACGCCGATGATTTGTAGCATAGCTTCATTTGCACAGTAAGATTACAGCTAACCTAGATAGTCCTTAAGGGACTTAATTAGAAATCATGACAAGAAATCTGATACCTTGCAATCGCTGACTCGAGGCTTAAAATTTACATAGGAGTTTCAAAATTTACTTTTTTGCAACAGGTTTATGCTGCAGCATATCCTATTGGCATAGGTGGAGTATCAGTTGTCATTGTTTCAGAGGTAAACAAGTTCCGCTCTAAATCATCCAAGTGCATACGATGTACATTGTACGGTGGATTGATTATTAAACCAACTCCTTGATGAACAGCTGCATTTTGATTCTATTTTCAGATTTTTCCCTTGAACATAAAAGGATTAGCCGGAAGTGTCACTACTCTAGTATCCTGGTTGTCCGGGTGGCTTGTTTCGTATGTTTTTAATTTTTTCATGGAGTGGAGCTCCTCAGGTGAGTCCTTAAGAACTCTTCTTATGAAATATGCATACACCATAGTATGTATTAACACAGCAACCTGTACTTCATATTAGGAACATTTTTCATATTGGCTGGCGCTTGTGTGGTTACATTTATATTTGTGGCGAAATTGGTACCAGAGACAAAGGGAAAAACCCTTGAAGAAATACATTTGTTGATGAGGAACTTCAGGCAATGATGCAATGTATGCATTTCACTTACCTTTTATATATCGATCTTGTCAAATTTTCCTATATATGATCTCCAATAATTAACAAACGCATGATTAGATTAAATTTTCAGAGCCCTAAAATAAGATCTACATCAAGATGAAGGCGGTAGAAACGGACTACGAATTGATGAGCATGCAAAATTTTCTACAAGAAAGGTGAGGTTGAAGTTTCATATAGGAGTGACAAAGTGAGGTTGCATGCATCTGCCCCAGTAGTGTTTTCCTATACGAATGGTGAGGTTGAAGTTTCATATAGTTTCATACTTTCATATATTTTGACCATCTTATTGATGTTACACGTATATATTTAAATGCTGATGTTATATTTAAGTCGAAATTGTTACACTCGCTTTAAATAAGTTGATTAATTAATGGTAATAGTTACGTCTATAAACTCTATATAAATAGAAACTTTTGTTGTGTAAACCATCATCAATTCAATCTTTCTTTCTTCATTCACTTTTAAAGTTTTAAATCCAACCAAAAAAAAAAAAATTCGGAATTTGAAGTTATGGAGGCTAAAGCTTCATTGATCACATACATTGTCCTTTCTCTTGGTATGTTACTAATTACAGTAGGAAATGCAAGACCAAGTGCTATCTATAAATCCGCGGTAAGTCCCGCTTCTGCATCAGTAATAACTCCACAGAGTTGTGGAAACCAGTTACGTCCTACTTGTCAAGATTCGGTCTTCCGGTTTGTGTTCTTTCCTACGAAAAATGGAGTGTCGACGAGCAAGAAAGCAGTCGACGAAGATTGTTGTAAGCAATTGTTGAAGATGGGTAGACCTTGCCATGATCTTCTAACAGATATCTCTATCAAAGGACAAGATTTTGAGGAAGGTGTTGACAAAATTCTTACCAGAAATGATGAAGTTTGGGATAAATGTGAAGTTGATGGCTACGTCCATTGAAGTACTTAATTTTTATTTGAGAAAACTATTTGAATAATTTGCCCTTTAAAATATAAAATCAATAATGGCAAATGGAAATCCTTAATTAATTTCTTCTTAACGATCTATTTTGTGCCTATAGTTGATCGTTTTACACGATTTATATACGTATGACGGTTGCACCTAAAACTTTCTCTAAGATGTACTCCATGTTTGATCGAACTAGACCAAAACATGTTGTCGTGTGTCTTGCATCTGTGGGGTTGCCATTAGGAGAGTGTTCAAAATGGTTAACCGAACCCAAAATTTGGTAAACTGAAACCAAACTGAAATATAACTCAAGATTTTCGGTTCAGGCCTTACCTTAGTTAACCGAACTATATTAAACCACCTTACATACTTGATACTCCCTCCGTCTACCTCTGAACTTTTATGATTAATCGAACTTCTATTGAACTATGGGCGTATTTGTTTCTTCGGTTTAATTTTTACGGTTCGGTTTTATTTGAACATGGTCCTTAGTTGCCGTGTCATTGTGTCAACTGTCGGATGACTCACATGCATGTGTGGAAAGTGTAAACTGTGTGCAATTGTACATTCCAAATTTTCAAGCCCGTAGTAGTAAGTACAATGTGAGGTCTAGAAACTGTAGTTATAACGGGACCCCATCTTTAAATGTAGTGTACAATTGTACATTAATCTTTTTTGATACTATACTAGTAGTGTACTATAAATTCTGAGTGTAGCTTAACACACACACATACGGAGTACATATAGAATGGAGAAGGATGATAAGCAGGTGGAGCAACAGCTGCTGTGGAAGCTTGAGGAAGGCGGTAGCGGCGTTTATGGCGGTGGTGTAACCTTTGTACTCATATTCAGCGTGTTCGTGGCTGCATGTGGGTCCTTTGTTGGTGGTTGTGTTGTATGTCTTTGTCCTCTCTTCTTTTTCTCTTGTCTCTATTTTGCACAGTGTACATTGTTCAGTTTTATTGCATGCATAGGTAGATTGGAGATTTGTTAGTCTATAAGATATGAGAGAAATGACGCATAGAGAAATAGTGTGGCTTGCGTGCATCTGACCCCTCCTTACCCTGCCTTGTGGCGGGAGCTTTTAAGGCACTGGGGTAAAGATGTTGTTGTTGTTGTTGCTTGTCTCCCTAGACACAGTGTTGCGACTAGCAAATCTCAGTTATGGGGAAATGATGACCAGCATACCTAGTGCACCGTGCACATATTTTAACTTATTTTTGGGTTCTAGTATTTTTGCTATAATAAAAAGTTTCTGATCGAGAATAGTAATTTGCAGCATTTCAGCAACTACCCAGCATGATATTCTTTTGAATGTAGGGTACTGGGTTCATAAATGTTGTGTGATGGATTGATTTTGTGGTACTGGACTACTGGTAGTGTGATTAACGCATCATCATTTGGATGAGTAACGTGCAAAATTAGGACCTTTGTTACCGTGAGTCTGTCTCACACGAGACTTTAATTTATGAGTTGTGACCTATGAATCTATGATACATATGAGAAGTGCTTGTCAGTTGTCACACAAGTTAAGCTACCATGCCGAACATGTCTTGTTTATTTTTATAAATATTAAGTGTGTGTAACAATCTTAAATATTCAAATTTTGATTAGCCTCCTGCAATTCTGATAGCAGTAGCCAGTAGTGTCATATCATTCAACCTAGATTGCTTACACTTTGACTCATTGAACAACAAACATCAATATCAATAAAATAAGTTTGTGTACTGCTGTTCTCAGCTGGTACAGATGAATCAAAATCTTGTAATATTTGACTGCATTGATTTCCTGGTTTATCATTCCTACAGGCAGGTTACTCATCTCCTGCGCAGTCTGGAATTATCGCCGACTTGGGACTCTCTACAGCAGACGTGAGTTTTATCTCAAAGGCTCCCACTTATGGCGGGTTAGGGGCCTAGGGTGGGAGGGTCATCTTTAGTCATCATTCCTCAAGTTGTATGTGACTGTGTTATCAGCAAATTGTTATATCACTTTACTCTGACCCTTTTCGCTTTGCAGTATTCTCTTTTTGGATCAATGATGACAGTTGGAGGATTGTTAGGCTCATTATGTTGCGGAAAAATAACAGATTACATTGGTCGTCGATGGGTAAGTCTTAGCCTGCCACTCTGATTCGTGATGAGACACAGTATATACAGTGTCGAGCTTTGGCTTATCGTGGTTAGTTTCTAGCTAAACACGTACTCACTTTTGATAAATGGGCACAATCCAATAATATGTACAATGTCGAGCATAGGCTTATTCATTAGCTTGATTAATTGTTTTGTGGCAGACTATGGGGTTATCAGACGTACTCTTTCTATTCGGATGGGCTTTTATAGCATTTTCCCAGGTTTTCTCTCACCTTTCCATTTTCAACTTTCAACTATGTAAGTCTTAATCTAAATCTGTCACACATGAATGACATGATAGTCTGTATCTAAATTCATCTATCTTGCGCTTTTTGAAGGGTGCTTGGTCCCTTGATTTTGGTAGACTGCTCTCAGGTTTCGCATTGGCGCTGATTGTTTATGTGGTAATTTTCTGTGAAGTCCATGTTTAATATCATCATGATCTTTGTTCAGCTACATTATGATGATCAGATGATGATGATGTAAAGAGTACTGCTTACATGACTGTGAAACAGATCCAGGTTTACATATCCGAAATATCGCCCAAGAACCTTAGAGGAGGGTTAGTCCTTCTCCATCAGGTACAAATATTTGGTCAGTTCTGAATTCTGATTTATGATTAGAAAAATCAAGTCTCGAATCACTTGACGAGTGACAAGTGATCTTAATGCTCATTCTTTCCAGTTGATGATATCTTTTGGAATAACTTCATCGTTCATTGTTGGGCTTATAATGCCTTGGCGTACCTTAACTTTGATTGGTAACATCTTACATCATACATCTGATTCTAAGTCAAAAGCTCAGCTAAATCAAATTGAATGGCGCTTTTTTTGTCAATTTTCAGGTGCTGTTGCGTGTGTGATACAGCTATTTGGCTTATTTTTCATTCCCGAGTCTCCTAGATGGCTGGTAAGATGCCAGTGCCATCTATACCACATAATCACAGCAAATTACACTGAGAAACTAAACAAGGAAGATCTGTTTCTTCCAGGTAAAGGTTCGTCATGATAAAACTTTTGAGGCTGTTTTGCGAAGCCTTAGAGGGGAGAACGCGGATATATCTCTTGAAGCTTTTGAAATCAAAGTAATGCCATATTTTGTTTGTTCATTTGATATCGTTGCCCTGATATTGATCATAATGAATTAATAATCTGTGCTTTTAAAATCCTGCAGGAGTACACTGAAGCTGTCGAAAGAATCTCTGAGGATAGTGTACTCGATATCTTCCAAATGAAATATGCAGTAGCGCTAACAGTAAGTGGCTAAATGTCATGCATTGTAGTATTGTACCCCCCCGTCCTCAACAACGAAAACTTTGTATGAGATAGTGCTACTATCTGTGTAGGTAAGCCTTGGGCTCGTGACATTGTCAGGGTTTAGTGGAGCAACTGGGATTTTGTTTTATGCTAAGACATTGTTTGAATCAGCAGGTAAGCGACAATGCTCATGGTATCTTGTAGTAGTATGCATGTCCTTGGATTCGAAGTACTAACTTTTTTTGCTTTCCAGGAGTTTCGGGATCACTGGGGACTGTAACGATGGTTCTTGTGCAGGTACACTAGCACCGTATACTCAATTGAACTTTATTGTTCAAATATGGTCTGTGCTTTCTAAGAACTAAACAAATCTATCATGTAAATCTTGTGCAGCTTCCCCCTGCCTTTCTCAGTGTCTTTTTGATGGACAACTACGGAAGAAGGCCACTTTTGCTGGTAAGCATGGCTCCGTTTGCATATCTGGCGCACATTCTTGTACCAATTTCTTCTGTTTTCCAGGGTTGTTAAGCCAATGTCAATAATTTGTGTTTATGGGATTATGTCTAGTGGTCTACATCTGGAATGTCCCTAGGTTGCCTGTCAGTAGCAGTATCATTCTTGATGCAGGTTCGTCTTTATACCTTCCAATCTTGCTTAAGATGTCGCCAGCTGAATTTTTCATGACCAAACTATTTTAATGTGTTTTGAGAGCAGGAACAGGGGTGGATGACAGGATTCAGTCCCTATTTGGCTCTCACTGGCATTTTGGTAATGCGCCTTTGCCATTTTAGTTGCTTAGAAGTTGAAACTTAATTTTCTGATTTACGTTTATAGTCTACTTTGCGGGTGAAACCCCTTCTTGCTGCATAAACCAACTGGATAACTTAATACAAAAACTTTCAAACTAGCGTACTAAGCAAGAAAACCCCACTATAATCTATGGTTTCATGTGATGTTTGTGAACTAAAGTGTATAAATTGGGGTGAGAATGTTACTTATATGAGCTTTCCTTTACATGAATCTTACGACAGATACATTCTGTGGCGTACGCTACAGGAATGGGAGGAATACCATTCCTTATATTGTCCGAGGTAGCTGCACTATTCGTCTTTACATCGTCCTTTCACCTGGCCTTGTCCTCTTCTGCCCGAAATCTTGAACTCAGATCATAAGTATGTACTTGATTTCAGATATTCCCAATGAACGTAAAAGGCGCAGCTGGAAGCCTAGCTTCTGTTTTTTCTTCCTTGAGTGTTTGGACAGTCACTTACACATTTAATTTCATGATGGACTGGACTTCTTCAGGTACGATACTACGATCTTAACTCATTTTGTACTTCCTGCAACTTTTCCTAATGTTCCAATTTTCACTTCTCGAAAAGTAACCTACGGGCCTCTTTAACACGTACTCTCTTCGTCCTCTTAAATTGTTAACGTCTGGATCCTATCCAAAGAAGATGTTCACAATCAAGAAGAATGGATGATGAAGTTTTTCTAGGGATGAACTTACCGAACTACAACGTTCTGTTTATTTTTCCTCTGTTTACAGGCACATTTTTCATGTATGCAATCATCAATTTTTCCGCAATAGTATTTGTTAGTAAACTTGTTCCAGAGACAAAGGGACGGACACTGGAGGAAATACAAGAATCACTCAATCACACTTTGCATTCAAACAACGTGTATGTGTCTATGTGACATGACCTCTAGGACGTATCAGTTCGGGTACCTGAAATAAGCAAAAAGCAATATGCGCCCGTGGTCCATGCATGTAGTACGCAGTACAAGGGCCGACAGGGTAATGTCATTAGACTCGTCTCTCACCTTAGCTTGTGTTTCTCCGAGCACCCAAGGGGGTGTTCAACTAATAAACTCTGATCCATGACAGTGATTTGTTCAAGAAAATTGGCGTCCTCTTAGATCGTCATACATGTGAACAATTACTAGTACGAAATGCAAAGTCGGGCTTGAACGTCTTCTTATTTGAAGGTTCAGGACTTATGTACGCGTTACAACTTTACAAAGTTTAGAACCCATCGAGAAATTGTACGTATGTATTAAGGTTCATTGTACCAAATTACTGTGATGGGTGAGCCCATAATCATCTTCTGTATTCTCTACCTAGTCTCCCTTTTGATTTAATAATTTGAAGTTCTTGGCTCATCACCTCCATTGTTCCAATCAAATGAAAAAGCATCTCAGTGCATGTTACTAGTACATCTGATCAAGTTGCTTATTTGCAAGCATGCATGCTCCGACCATAAATCAATTGGAGATCCACGCCACCGGGAGAGACGTAAGCGGCCGACTACCTCGTCGTCCAGCCTAAGAGAGGCTAGAAAAACCAAGGAAAAAGTTGATTCCGATGCAAGTGCTTGCATGGAATGTTAAGGGACTCGGCTTCATAGCAAATATGAAGCACTTAATTGATATGAACAACCCTGATATTTTCGTTCTGACTGAGACCCGTGTTGGTCGGGAGACTACCTTTTACCTCTTTTGAATATGCTGAATCTATGGGGTAGTGTTAGAAATATTACACACTAATTTATTCAAATTACAGTACAACAAACTTAAAATGAAACCTATGAACTAGGCTTCAAGGTATAGGCTTTAAGGCGCGCACAAAACACTTTCTTTTAGGCGAAATTCCTCTCATAAAATAGTGCAAATGGTCCAACGAATTGTCGTAAGATACAATGAGTAAGCCCCATTAGAGGCGTCAGGATGCTGCGTGTGAATGTGTATTACATGAGACGAACGTGGAATACAACCGCGGACTTTTTGGTACGCCCTCTCCCTCAAGAGTTAGGACTTGCCGGCCATGAAGTATTTTGATGGCAATGAAGTACTTGTTCAGTTGTCCCTCCTTGGGGATGTAATAAACAGTAGTTAAGTTTTAGTTTTCGTCTTGTAACCAAAAGAAAAAAAGTTGCCTATTTGCACGCATTTTCGTATTCTAGGCACCAGAGTTGACATTTCGATAAATGATTGTGTTTAAAATTTCTGTCCTCCTACGTAAGTCTATACATGTGCATCTGATCTACTAAGGTTGGTAGCTTTACAATTTATTTGGAATCCTCTCATGTCAAATACACATGTGCATGCTCTACTGTTTCGTAAAAATATATGGACTCTAGGTGTGTACAGTGTGCTAAGCTGTGTTATTTCGCCCGCAATAGTCGGAAAATTTTCTAACTCCTACCTTTTATATACCAAAACTTCCAAAATCCTACCTTATTTTTAAAAAGTTTCCAACTTCTACCTTATAAAACATCTTTTTATCAAACTCCTACCAAAACTTCTACTCCAGCGGGTTTGACTCTATTTTCCGGCATTGACCTTCGACTTGGCGCGATTTCCTTCGTATTCCCTCCAATTTCACCTTCTCCCTCCTATTTCTCACATTATTATATCACATTCCACTTCAATTTGATCTTCTCTCTCCTATTTCTCACATCTTGCGATCAAATTGAAGTGCAATGTGATATAATGGGAGAAATAGGAATGAGAAGGTGAAATTGGAGGGAAAACGAAACAAATCGAAGGAAATCGCGTCAATTTGAAGGTCAATGCCGGAAAATAGAGTCAAACTCGCCGGAGTAGAAGTTTTGGTAGGAGTTTGATAAAAAAAATGTTTTATAAGGTAAGAGTTGGAAACTTTTTAAAAATAAGCTAGGATTTTGAAAGTTTTGGTATATAAAAAGGTAGGAGTTAGAAATTTATCCGGAATAGTCTTCCTTCTATTTCTTTTTTCTCCTTTTCTCGGCCAGATCTACTGCAATAAAAAAAATCCGAATGTGACGTGATTTCCTTACCTTGTGTGTAGAGCTCCTTGAGTTAGCCTCTCTAAAGATTTGATGTGGTTCTGAATGCAAGCATTTATTAGTAGTCAAAGATATCCTAGCATACTATAGTTTTGTGATGGTACTAGGACTAGGTTCTAGGGTCAGTCACAAAAAGAGTGGGATTCATTGCTGATGATGATAGAGTATATCGTGTTTGGTTTCTCTTTAAAGGATTATTTAGTATCGTTTTCTCTTTTTAGTTTTCTGTTTTTTTTTTATAAACCAAAGTCCCGTTTTTTAAATCAGAAAAAGTGGTTTTTAGTTGTCAGTTTTCATTTTTTGTATGACTATTATGTAAACATACAGTTTAAATTAATTTTTGCAACTTACTCTCTCCATCCCAATTCAAACGCCCCATAACGTCCCACATCAAACACCTCATTTATTTTGGGACATATTTCTCTAACCTACTTTATTAAATTATCACATCCTCTCTAACATTATCTCACCTACTTTTATTAATCATCATACCCCCTCTCCTCGTTTTTCTTAATATTACCCCACTCAACTTATAAAGATTTAATGATATCTTAAACTTATAAATAATAAATTACAAAAAGTTGGTTGGGAGCCGCGAAACAATCTGGGCAACCACACCCTTGGCTATAGAAAAACCAATACGAGTGAAAATATGTGCCGCAGCCTGCGCACCAATGTCCTGCGTCCTGGAGTACCGCTGAATGCGCTGAAGCAGAGCAATGGCACCTGACTCCAATTCTCCCAACGAGGAGAAGGAGAAAGGGAGGAAGCCATAACCTAAAGAAGCGCACAAAGCATCATACTTAGTACGCTTACGATGGGCCGCAGCACGCACAACCCCGCCCGGCTCAAAACCAACCAAGCCAGACTGTGTTAAAGGCGATGAACCAGTCAAATCGACACACACGTCACGCCCACCATCCCACGAATATAAAAGCACATCCGCCGGACGAAGAGGCCTGCCATCAGTGCCGAGCAACCCGATATTCACCTCCTTGCCTGCTGAAATCCAGGACCGATAGCAGACGTCCACCAAGATGTCGCGAACAGCATTGTGACGATGCTTGATTCCCACAACCCCGGCACACGAAACTGCATGGTCCCCAAAAATATCCCCAGCGAAAGTCCTAGAACAAGCAGAACACGGCTGGTCCAAAGAGAACAAAGGGACCCCCAAACGATAGCACAGGACACAGCGATAAGTCCGGCTATTCATAGTCTGCCCTAAGCCAGAAATAGGGACCACTCGAAGCCAATCTGAACAGTGTTCACCCTGCTGTGAATGCCACAAGGCCAACTGACGCGGTGTGAGAGAGAAAACAGAGGGAGCAGTCTGAGTGACTCTAGCAAAATATATATCTGTCATTTTCTTCATGAGTCGGGGGCAGTAATCCTTCTATACTATTAAAGGAGGCTTTTTTGTAGCTATCACATCGACCGGAGATTTTTAGAGAGTTTTCATAGTTTTTTAATATTAAAAGTATTTGATGTCCATCCAAACACAAAAAAAAAAAAATACAATTTTAACATCCCTCCTAATATATTACGATCCTCATTATTATTACTAATTAATTACAAGTAAACCAATCATAAATTCACAATTTCTTATATGAAGCAAATTAAAGATAGTCTGGTTATGTACATTGCTTTGATCGTATACGTAGTACAATACAATGTATATAGCTAGACAATGAGTTTCCTTCCACCGTGCCACGATTCTCATGTTCAATGCTCAATCTCATAAAAAAGTTGTAATATCATGCGTGGAGCTTCATACATTGTTTCGTGATAAAAAGAAAAATTATCCCACACCGATATGTCTGAATATATCAATTTGACTAATCTTTTATAATAGTCTAATGCAGATTTATTACCTCTACAGTAAGAACGACCAAGCTTTATTTCCAAAATAATTTGGGATCGCCTAACAATAGATGTCATTATTGAGAGACCCGTGCAATGCACGGGCTTCATCCTAGTATCTTATTATATTAATTTTTCTTATTCCATTACAAATTTCGCCCGGGTCGTTTGAACTGGGACGGAGGGAGTATTTAGCTAAAACTTTTACGCAAAAAAAACAAAAACTGAAAACGGCAGTGATACCGAACGGGCCTTTAGTAATAAAAATTCGAATCACTTATGGGATTCATTTATATGCCTCAGTTTCTTGTCAATTTTACTTAAAGGACGCAGTTCGGCATTTTCCCTACTTGGTAAACTCTACCATATAGAGTTTGTTTTAAATTTTAGAGGATCCACACACCCGTATATTTGTATACGACAAGTCAGCAGCAATTTCCAATAATTTGGTGTTGCTAAGGAAGCCACCATGTGCCAATAATGTACGTTGCTACCTCTATAGTCTATACTACATGATTCATAAGTAGGACCAGCATTAAAGGAGAAGCCGAGAAGGGGGCATGCCTGCCTCGTGTTTTATTTCATATTGTTGTGTTTACTTCTCATTGAAGGCCGATAATGGACAGTAATATCGTATAATATATTATAGGAGTGTATTAGGCAGTATCGTATATTAGGAAAGATATTGTGGTAGTATAATAGTATAGTATCTTGTCAATAAGATACCAAAGATATCTAGGGCGGCTAGGGTTAGCCCGAACGTATGTAAAGTATTGTGATATAAATACCACCCTATCATTAATGAGAATGACAACCAAGTATTCGTAACCGTAAACACAAATCTAATATGGTATCAGAGCCTCTTTCCTAAAGGACTCTGCAAACCGCTTCTGCTGCCCTGCCGGTGGGTTCATATCCTAGTACGCTTAACCCACCGGCGGGATATCGTAGTAATGATATAATACTTCGTTCTTACTCCGATTCTCGTGTTTGCTCGTCATTCCTCAGTTCTTACGTACGTAAAGTCTATTATCCTTTAAACCCATCAGAAAAGCGAAAGTATATTCATCAAGCTCTGTTCGTACGTGCTAAGCCCAAGTATTTTGAGGACCTCCAAAAGTATTTTGATGGTCAACAACGTAACAAACACATAAGAGTGTTTTCGTGCAAATTTGTATCTTATGGTCGGACCGATTCCGATCATTCCGTGTGCCGAACCAATCTCGACTCACACGTGATAGCATTGGTTTTGCTGTGTCCATTAAACCTTCGTAGTATCGGTATCTTGGCATTGCCGATTTGGTACAATCTGTTGTATTTCGTTGTTTTTTTTCATGGATGTATTGTAATTTCAAACCCATGGAAACTTTTACAAGTTCCCATGTGTTTGGGGGGGGGGGGTAATGGGCAGTAATATCGTATAAGATACTGTAGGAGTGTATTAGGCAGTATCGTATATTAGGAAAGATATTGTGGTAGTATAATAGTATACTATCTTGTCAATAAGATATCAGAGAAATCTAGGGTGGCTAGGGTTAGCCCGAACGTATGTAAAGTATTGTGGTATAAATACCACCCTATCATTAATGAGAATGACAACCAAGTATTCGTAACCGTAAACACAAATCTAATAGCCGGCGACGGGGTTTTAACTCGAGACCCACCATTTTCTCCACGTTCCTCTGAATCCTCTCTAATGTAGTGATACCCGATTGTGTTGTACAGCAGTATGTAGTTGCGCTGGCACTAAAGTAGCAAACAAGGATTAGATCGATTAGGTGCCGCATGATTCTTACTTCCTTCAATTCAAAGAGATTTTCCTGTTTCTTTTTTCAGTTTTGAGCTGTTATGTTGGGAATTAATTTTAGACCAAATGAAAAACTCGTTTGCCTTAAAATCAAGTAGAGGTGGTAAACTGTAATGCAGAATGTAATGTTTACTAATTTTTGCAGCAGGTGAACGATTCATTTGGTCTAAAAATAGACCCCAATATAACACCTCAACTGCAAAATGAAACAGGAAAATCTCTTTGAATCGAAATGAGTATATACCTATTATTACGAGACTTGAAGAGTTTTCATTTCACTAGCATCCCTATGTATATGTATATGAATTAACAAGAGACATACACACATACCACGAGAAGTAGAGAACCAAAAGAAAAAAATAAAAAAAAATGGAGAAGGAGAATGAGGTAAACAAGCATGGAGTAGAAATACCATGCAGTGGAGCTCATGTTCTACTACTAATATACAACCTTCAAGGCCATATAAATCCCATTCTCCAATTCGCAAAACGCTTAGCTTACAGTAGCGTTATGGTTACGGTACTTGTCCCCTCTAGCATGTCCAAGCAAATGTCTTTTTTCGATAACATGCACAAATCTTTTTCACTCGATTTCATCCAAATCTTTGATGGCTACGATGACATGCCAAGTAACTTCGATTTACCCACCTATCTTAGCCGTAGAAGGTCGTCGCTATCGCAGAGTATGATTAGGCTTCTCGATCACTACAAGCAAAATAGCCACAATCTTAACCCTACACCCAAAATGGTCATATATGATGCCATTATGCCTTGGGTAATGTTGGATGTGGTAAGAAAGTTTGATGGGCTTAAGGGGGCTGCTTTTTTTACCCTATCATGTGTAGTAAATTCTATTTTTACCATATCTATGAAGGGGCCTTGAAGGGCCCAATAACGGGTTCGGATCTTGTGTCTTTGCCATCCATTAAACCTTTGTTCAAGGTTTGTGATTTACCCACCTTACTCACTTCCTCATCAATCCCACTTCCACTTAGGAATTTGATCTTGGATCAATTCGAGAATTTGAAAGATGCAGTGTGTGTGTTAATACCATCGACACCCTTGAGATTGAGGTAACATATTGTATCATTTTACTAATTTTTTTTTAAAGAATAACATACTCCCTTCAGTTCTGAATGATCTTCTTGTTTTCTTTTTAAACAAGTTCTAAATGATCTTCTACTTTCCTTATTTGTTATGTAATTTGTTGTTCTAATGGATTGTGACTCACCCACATTCATTTTCCACCACATCTTACTACCTACAAAAAACTTCGTGCCACTTTCATTGTGGAACATCAAAGTGAACCGGAGGGAGTATATCATTTTGCTATTTTAGTTAACGAGGAATTCTAGGGTGCTCGACATCTAATTTAAATTTTGAATAATAATTTGTTTTACTTGGTGTTTATTTCAATGTTTGTTTTTATCTTAGTTTGATGGACACCGCCTGAATTCTATGGCCACTGCCGGAAGTTACGGTGGTTGGTGTCGTAGAGCGGCGGTGAGGTAGCTAGGTTGCTGTCTAGGCGGTGGTGCGGTTAAGTGGAGTTATGTGTTCTAATTAGTGGAGTTAATTAGGTGAATTAGTTAATAATTTAAATCATAACCATTTTGGCACAAATTGTTACATGTTAAACCATAAACACAAATTATATACTCTCTCCAGTTCACTTTGATATTCCACACATGGAAATGACACGGAGGAGTGGAGGACCACAAATAACACAGTCCCTCCGATTTTTTAGATTTGCCTAGTTTTCCTTTTTTAGATGGTGCAATAGATTTGCCCCATTTCTATTTATGTGTGACATTTGTGTAAGCATATGTCCATTTTATCTTTCATTGAAAGTAGGACATACTCATGTGCATATGGGACAAATGCCTTTTAGTGTAAAAAAAATCAAGGCTACCCCACTTTTATTAAACTTTGAGCCCAATTGAAATGGGGCAAATCTAAAGAATCAGAGGGAATAACAATTAAGGAAAGTAGAAGATCATTTAGAACTGGCTAAAATAAAAATAAAAAACAAGAAGATCATTCACAACTAGAGAGAGTATTGTACTTGTTGTACTTGTTGTTTGGCTCCTGCTGCTGCCGGTGTCGACCACTTGTTCAATTAGTATGATATTGTCTGCTTTGGGTTTGTCGGTGTCGACCACATGTTCAATTAGTATGATATTGTATGCTTTGGGTCTAGCACTCACAAATTTGTCTTTGGACTCCTTCATTCACAAAAAACCTCATATTAGTTAGAGTGGTGGTCACTTATAAGCTTGAAATATTGGTTATACTTTTTTTTTTTTTTTTCCGTTTGAGCAAAATCAAACTTTGTTTTTATTTTGTGTCGTTTAAATTGTAGGTTGTAAACTGGATTGAGAATATATTCCCGGTGAAGACAATAGGACCTTGTATTCCGGCAAAGTACTTGGACACCTGTGTACCGGGTGATGTAGACTACGGACTCCATCTTTGGGAGCCCGAAACTAATGCATACTTACAATGGCTAAATTCAAGGTGTTGGGAAATACGACCAATCTCCCAGACGCAACGGAAGTAAACCAATCGATAATAACAAACAAAAGTAGAAAATACGCAAGCTTATAAGATGAGAATAAGATGAGACACAGTTTTAGGGACTAAACCCAGGGCAAAACCCTCCAACTCCGGAGGTAAAACCCACCAGCAAAACCGCTGAATTCCACTATATAAAATAGCACCAGTACAACCACCGTCTCGAATTACAACACCGAATTCGAAACACGCTACAAATCAGTAACAAAGATAAACTACCCCTAGCTTCCGAGTATAATTAATAATCACCAATTAATAATACTCCTAGAGATAAATAACACCTAAACAGATGTACTAACCGTCCCGAGGTTGTAGACGAACCGTTGTACTGCCCGTACGCTGCTGCCCAAATCAATCACCAGATTTGTTAATCCCGCGAACGTTCCACGATACAATATCCGATCGTCTATTCGGACCAGCGCGTACACCACGTACAAAACTGAGCCCTTAATATTTTCGCTCAAGTATTACGTACGTGCAACCCGATAGACTATTTAGAGTCTTACTTGTCCGCTCTTGAAAGTCTCCGTGAGCTAACAAGGAATTACACAATTCCTTTTTATACCAATTGCTAGCCGACATAAGCCTTTCCATAACACATCATGGTGTTATCGGAAATAGAAACCAATAACCAATTTATGCACGTATTTGATTATTGTTTGGGTTGGACTTGGGCTTTACGCCCAACACAAGGCACGACCATTCTGTTGTCTATGTATCAATGGGAAGCATGGCTAAACTAAAAAATGAGGAAATGCAAGAAATAACAAGGGCTTTGAAAAAAAGCGACAGGTATTTCTTGTGGGTAATTAGGCCAACCGAAGAGTGTAAACGTCCATCGAATTTTAAGGAAGAGACGATAGAAAAAGGTATAATCGTTTCTTGGTGCCCCCAACTAGAGGTTTTGGGGCACCGTGCAGTAGGTTGCTTCGTAACTCATTGCGGTTGGAACTCGATTCTAGAAGCCATTGCCTTAGGTGTGCCAATGGTAGCATTTCCACAAATTTTTGACCAACCAACTAATGCCAAATGTATCGAAGATTTTTGGTCGTTGGGAGTTAGAGTGAGGGCAAATGAGAATGGAGTTGTGACAAGTGAAGAATTAACAAGGTGTATTCAAGAAGTTATGGAAGGGGAAAGGTCCCAAGAGATAAGAAATAATGCAAACAATTGGAAGCAATTAGCTAAAGCGACAATGGAAGGTGGCACTTCCTCAAGCAACATTAAAGAACTTGTTACCAATTTGCAAAATGTGTAGAACTTATAGCCTCAAAATAAATTTGCAAACGAAGTATTTCACAAAAAAAAAAAAAAAAAAAAAAAAAAATACCCCCTTCAGTTCTGAATGATCTTCCTGTTTCTTTTTTTCGGTCAGTTCTAAATAATCTTCTACTTTTACCCAAAAGATGGAGTATGATTACTTTGTAAATTCTCACCCCTTATCATCTCAAATTCTCAATTCCATCTCATTTGTCAAACAAGTAGTATAGGTAAAAACCAGGGACATTAACAAGGAGGTTTGCCTCGCAAAAATGTGATTAATAGACAGTACTCCCGTGTTATACAATTTTCGGATTACAATAACATTTATCTTGTACCGTATTCAAATTATCGTTCGTGTTTATTTTGGAGTGACCTAATGACAACGACGCTTGACACACAAAAATATTTTCTTTTTTCAATTATACATGTTAATTTCCTAATCACGAGATTAACCTTTCTAGTTTTGGCAAGTCATACTCATATTCTTAATTCTCTTAAAAAAAATAAAAAATAAAATTCTAATAATCACTGTAGGGGGGATTGTTTATGACAAATGGCCCTGCATGCAAAATGTGGTTGACTTGTTGTTCACATATTTGCAAAGGAGAGAGAAATTTAGGTGAAGGGAGAAGAAGGAAATGGCGGAAGAGAATCTGGAAAAGCAGCTGCTGCTTCTCCACAAAATTGACGGTAATCATGGAGGAGTTGGAGTCTCTGATAAGGATTCTAATGTCGACGGCGAAATTACGAGTGTTTTGTTGTTTAGCATCTTCATTGCCGTTTGCAGTTCTTTCGTTGGGGGTTGTAGCGTAAGCCTCACGCCCTCTCTCTCTCTCTCTCTCTCTCTCCCCCTGAGTTGATGACTTGTTTTTTGATACATTTTTCTGGGTTTTATTTTACTTTTATTATTTTATCTTTTTTATTGATTCTCTCTATTTTACCAACCTATGGTAAGACCTGCGTACATCGGACCCTCTTACCCCGTCTCATGGCGGAGCTTTCGAGGCATTGGGGTAATGTCGTTGTAAAGTATTTTGACACATTGTTTGAATAGAGTGGCAATGAAATGAAGAAGCGTTTTAAAGTTATTTTTTATTAGAGTTGGTAGAGTTCATCGAAATTTGGAGAATCCAAATAAGAAACCAATCATATACATGTCAAGTTGTCAACCATGTGAGATAACTGTATTCACGATATGGGTAAATGTAAAGAATTCAATGAAACAAAAGTCATACTCCGTACTTTTTAGTCTATCTATACGAATTGTATAAGTGATAGGGGGTTAAGAGCCCTTTTAATCTATAGTATGTACTTGACCGTTGGGGAAAAGTTAAAAGTTGATGACAAATTTTGGGGTAACTAGTTTAGCTGCAGTTCAATACTGCTGTTTAAGCTTATAAGGTACTCTGAAGTGATGTTAGATTTTGGATACACTCGAGAAGTCGGAATTCCCATGAACTTGCAAATCCTAGGAATTTAGAAAGTATGAGAATTGGGGAAATATGTTTGGATGAACAAGGGAATTCAATTCCCATGGGAATTTCTACTTACCTAGCCCCCCCTAGGTAATTAAATTCCTACACTTTGGAGGAATTGGAAATGCCTAGGAATTTCCAATTTCTACACTTTAGGGTAACCAAACAACTCATGGTAATTCAATTCCTAGGAAAATAAAACTCCTATGGATTTTGAGGGTATCCAAACGATTAGTGACCTTGCAAAGATATCATTAGATTGGGAGAGAATTTTGCTCCAACCTGTCCATTTGGGATGATCCAAATCGGGATTTTCCTTGGGAGGTCTCGGGAAGGAATTGGAATGTAATCGATTTATGCAGAAGAAAAGGTTCTCTATTGATTCAAACGTTGTGCCTATGGGATAGAGGAAGAGGAAAACCGAGGATTTTACATAGTACTTTTGATCGAAAATAAAAAAATATATGATTTATTTCGTACCATTCGCTCAATGAGAAAGGGTTATGGCGCAAATTTTATAATGTGTAGTTTGTATCATTGTGTGTACCATTGGATATCAGAACTTTGATGCATCTGAAGTCTGAACAAACAAGCCTTCTTATCTACTTGAAATTGCTGTTCTTATTCCGTCAACTAGGCTCTTTTGACTTTCTAAGTTTCTGAGAAAATTAAGTTGTTTGGCATTGAATTTGAAAAGCATCTGTTTGCGTACTTCAACTCAAACAGCAGAAAGGTGTATCTTTGGGTAATAAGGTTATGAGGCACTAATGTTTCGTGTTCTTTTTTTGTAATAGTTTGCGTATTCTGCTCCAGTACAGTCTGCAATCATCTCCGACTTGGGCCTCTCTACCGCGGATGTGAGTTGTTTGTCAAACCTAACACACATTAGGCGTTATTATATCTCTGCTTCTTGGCGGGACAGTGTCCAATGATTATGCATTAGTGTGATTCTTAGTGTTTGGACCCTCTCTGATCACCATCTGACGCATTATAGAGGAGATGAAGTCATTGCTGTACCTTTGATCAGTGCACATTTCAAGTGTTGTGTCTATTTGCAAACATCGGCATCCATGCTTAAAACCCGATTGACAGAATCATTGTGGCTAAATGTTCTGAATAGATAGAGATGGAAACATCTGATGGGAAAATATTACCACTTTCAAAACTATCCCAGGGCTCAACGTTGAGGCAGCTTAAGATAAACTGTCAATAATCTCATGTGTGATCGGTTCCTTAGATTGTTTTAACATTTGTTGGTTGTTGGACCATGCAGTATTCACTCTTCGGATCAGTATTGACCATAGGAGGATTGCTTGGCTCAGTTCTGTGTGGCAACATGACAGACTGCATTGGTCGCAAGGCTGTAAGTTTTCATATTGGTCCTTGAGAAAGGGAGTGCACAAATTAAGATCTAGTATATACGATGCATATTACTGTTCCTTATCCTAAATTTACCTGTCTTGCTGCAGACTATGGGTGTTACAGACATACTCTATGCTGTTGGGTGGCTTGCAATAGCATTTTCTCAGGTTTCACTCTTCGCTGATTTCGGTGCTTCTATGGTCTTGTGCAATATATTTTGTTTGAAAATCTTATGATCTCCTCATTCTTACAGCCAACGTTTGACACCTCTAATTCATATTTATAAAAAAAACGTAGACCGCACATGGTTTTGCACTTGGATGATTCTGTTATTTCTTTTGGATTTCTGAATCAAAGGGTGATTAAGTCTTATGTTGTGCAAGGATCCAAGAACAAGTCTATCTGCAATTTATTAGTATAATATTTGTTTGACATGGAACTGTATAATTGTATTTTTGTCTCATGACCTAACCTGAATTTGACATGCAGGGCGCTTGGTCGCTTGATTTGGGAAGACTAGTGTTAGGTGTTGCAACTTCCCTTGGTGACTACGCGGTATTCCTTATAATGTATTAACCTTTTTCAGTGAAGAAGTCAATACAATAATGAACATTCTAATCATATTTGTGTTAACAGGTTCCTGTGTACATAGCAGAGATATCCCCTAAGAACACGCGAGGAGGTTTAGTGTTTCTTTCTCAGGTAAGCATTTATAGTTAGACGCCCACAAAGGTGCCAATTAATTCTCTTGCAAAGTTTTACCATGCTATCTTCACATTTTGGTGATTTGCTCTTAATTGCTCTGTTTCTAGTTAATGTTCTTTTCCGGAACAGCATCAGTTCTTCTTGCTGGGCTTGTAACAAGATGGCGCCTTTTAGCTTTGATTGGTAAACATTATTTTTCGTCTTTGAACTTCTCTCTCTCTTTTTTTTTTTTCTCTTTTGTGTGTGTGTGTGCCTGGGAAACAAGGATTGCTTCTGTACCAAAAATGATCTGTTATTTCAAACTTGTTCAGCTTTCCTTCCATGTGTGGTACAGCTTTTGGGCCTATTCTTCATTCCTGAGTCACCTAGATGGTTGGTAAGTTAGATTCTAAGACTCCGCTAATTCGAATGTGTCTCAATTGGAAGTAGTATGAGATCAATGCGTCATTTCATGTGAATCCCTATATCCACCCGTGCTCCATAACATCACAACCTCCCCCCCCCCCCCCCCCAAAAAAAAAAACGAAAATGCAGTGTAACAAGAGTCTCGTTCAGTTGGTGATAGATATACAAGAGTCCTTGACATTAGAAAGTCACTACTAAACAAATAAGCCAGCTGCAATTAACGCCTAATTGCTATCTCCATCGGGGTCAATGTCTTCACCAATCTACGTTTGAGAACAAAATTAGCATCACTGTCAAAGTACACGTCGGAAACAAGGCGTAGGTTTGACTTGGATTTTCAAATTTATTTAGGGAGGGGGGGGGGGGGAGGACCTTCCTAGCGTTATAGGCTAAGCCACCAGCAAATATATTCCAAGCTTTATTGATGTGGCATACATCCACTGTTAAAGAGCCAACCACTGTTGAGGCCCCAATAATTGGTTATATCTTAACACTCCCCCTCACGTGAAAGCCCATTGGGCTTGAAACGTGGACTGAAACCACTTGAAATGTGGATGATAAATGCACAACTTTGTGCTGAAATTCCACTTGAAAAGGAGGGGGCTCCCAGGATTTGAACTTGAGACCTCAGGGGCTCTGATACCATGTTATAGAGCCAACTCAACCAAAAGTCTAAACTGATGGTTGATGCCCAATAATTGGTTATATCTTAATATCCACCACTGCGCTTCCCGATGAGCTGGTCCCTGCATGCCAAGCACATATTGGTTACTCTATCTTTCATGATCATGGGACTAAAGATGCCATGAACCACAAACTTGCAGTCGAAACTCGCTATAGATGATGTTGCTGTAAGACCAGTACTTTTTGTACCATGGAATGACAGTGAGTCATAAATAGTGAGGGGAAAGAATAGCTATTTACACATATAGCATTATAGGCCACAATGACAAGGATTGATTTTGTAGGTGAATGTTGGTCGTGATGATGATTATGAAGCTTCTTTGCAACAGCTAAGGGGAAAGAACGTGGATATATCTCACGAAGCTGCTGACATTAGAGTAAAATACATGATATTTATATGAATGTTGTTCTTACACTTTCACGGAAAAACCTTCTGTTGCTAAGACTTTACACTTTCAGTGCCTTCAGGACTATATCGAAAGCGTAGAAAGCATTGAAGGACATAGCTTCTTAAATGTGTTTCTACCGAAGTACGCACATGCACTAATCGTAAGCCCAATAGTACTCCTTAAACATTGACCTTAAAACATGGCTCATTCATGACTTCCCTTAGACCTGAATCTTACATCTTGATTTTGTAGGTCGGCCTAGGCGTCATGGCACTAGCTTCATTTGGGGGAACAACTGGTATTTTATACTATGGAACTGCAATTTTTGAATCAGCTGGTAAGTTAATGACTGAGATCCTTCGAAAAGTTATACCATTGGAGTAGAAGAAAAAGAAGCTGAAATCAAGTATCGATGGCAGGGTTTTCGGGCACAATAGGGACTATGGCGATGGCTCTTATTCAGGTTCTACTACACCGCAAGCAATAAAATTTCGTTTTTACTGGTTCTAAGATTGCCTGAACTAAAGCATTATAAATAAAAAACCCGCAGCTTCCACCAAGTGCTCTTGGTGTAGTTTTGATGGATAAATTTGGAAGATGGCCGCTTTTGATGGTAAGCCAGAGTCATCACTTACCATTGTAACACATCTACTTCCCGTAATTCATATTTTTGAGTTACGCTTCAATGAACATCATGCATGGATGACTCTTTCGATTTCTAGTTTTCTGCTGGTGGAATGTGCATGGCTTGCCTTTCGATTGCATTATCATTTCTTCTAAAGGTATGTTCTCCTTCTGTTATATGATGCACTTAACGAGTAATCTTTGAATGGCTTTATCGTTCATTTAGAAGTTCAGTTCAACTGTTATGATCAAGAGTTACTTATGTAATGTTCATTGAGCAGGAGCATGGCTGGTTGACTTTTTACAGTCCCTATTTGGCGTTCATTGGCATATCGGTAAGCTCTTTTCTCACTTTTCTTGTCTGTGATATTATCACAGCATACACCTACCTAGAATCTTAAACTTATGACAAAAGCATCTGGTATCGTCTCTATTAACCTTGATCAATACTATTTACTCCGTATTTGGTATTGTTGGGCCTCCGCGTCTGTAGACCACCGGTTCAATTAGTATGATATTGTCCGCTTTGGGCCTAGCCCTCACGGATTTGTTTTTGGGCTCCTTCCGAAAATGCCTCATACTAATTAGTTTGGTAATCCCTTATAAGGAAGTATTTAACTTCTTATTTCTCCGATGTGGGACTTGGGTTTGCACCCCAACAATCCTCCCCTCAAACCAAGGCCCATCTTTGAACCTCGATTTTATAACCTCCCCTCAAGCGACAATCTGCTAGCAGCGCACAGATTTCACGAGGTCTAAGATCCCTACTAGAGGACACACCCACATCATGCGCAATTCCCACAAACTAGGGCACGCCGTCCCTAACCAGGCCGCCAAGAGCATTCTCGAGTCTTGATCACCTCCCCTTAGTCGACACACCATGCTACCTGAGTCGCCACGTCTACTGAGCCACATACTACTGAGCCATGAGCCCATACTACTGAGCCACATACTACTGAGCCATGAGCCCATACTACTGAGCCACATACTACTGAGCCATGAGCCCATACTACTGAGCCACATACTACTGAGCCATGAGCCCATACTACTGAGCCACATACTACTGAGCCACAGAGCCATGAGCCCATACTACTGAGCCACATACTACTGAGCCATGAGCCCATACTACTGCACCACATACTACTGAGCCATGAGCCCATACTACTGCACCACATACTACTGAGCCATGAGCCCATACTACTGCACCACATACTACTGAGCCATGAGCCCATACTACTGCACCACATACTACTGAGCCATGAGCCCATACTACTGCACCACATACTACTGAGCCATGAGCCCATACTACTGCACCACATACTACTTACTACTGAGCCATGAGCCCATACTACTGCACCACATACTACTTACTACTGAGCCATGAGCCCATACTACTGCACCACATACTACTGAGCCATGAGCCCATACTACTGCACCACATACTACTGAGCCATGAGCCCATGCGCTCCTGAGCTATGTCTGCACCACATGTTCCCACTCCAGGTCTTGCAAGCCCATGTCACTCTCGGGGACTTGGCTACACTGCATCCGAAGAGTCTTTGTACCCGTCCCACGGGGCTGGCTCCTCGCTCATCACTCTTCCTTCTAGGCTTCGGGATTTCCTATGCATGTACTACTGAGCCATGAGCCCATACTACTGCACCACATACTACTGAGCCATGAGCCCATACTACTGCACCACATACTACTGAGCCATGAGCCCATACTACTGCACCACATACTACTTACTACTGAGCCATGAGCCCATACTACTGCACCACATACTACTTACTACTGAGCCATGAGCCCATACTACTGCACCACATACTACTGAGCCATGAGCCCATACTACTGCACCACATACTACTGAGCCATGAGCCCATGCGCTCCTGAGCTATGTCTGCACCACATGTTCCCACTCCAGGTCTTGCAAGCCCATGTCACTCTCGGGGACTTGGCTACACTGCATCCGAAGAGTCTTTGTACCCGTCCCACGGGGCTGGCTCCTCGCTCATCACTCTTCCTTCTAGGCTTCGGGATTTCCTATGCATGTACGCCACCTTCAAGTCTCGACCAATGCTTCCCCAACGTGTCATACGTGGACTTTCCGCAAATCCATTATCCACACGTTGTGCGCCTGACCCAAGTCGAACCTTGGGCTCTGGTACCACTTGTTGGGCCCCTGCGTACGGCGACTACCGGTTCAATTAGTATGATATTGTCCGCTTTGGGCCTAGCCCTCACGGATTTGTTTTTGGGCTCCTTCCCAAAAGGCCTCATACTAATTAGTTTGGTAAACCCTTATAAGGAAGTCTTTAACTTCTTATTTCTCCGATGTGGGACTTGGGTTTGCACCCCAACAGGTATGCCTCCATTTCATTCATTTCCTTTGTTTTTCAAATTACTCATGATGTGTAGCCTTGGAAGTTGGAACTTTGGAAGTTTCAACAAGTACTTAGACAATAGAGCATCTAGACCCCAACACACCCGAATTCAGCAGGGTGATTGGGGTGCACCGGCTACCTCGGACTTTCTTAAAACATCCTAATATGGCAATTTTCTTTAATGAAAAACTATGCTAAATTTTTTAAAACGAGTGTTTTTGTACTGAAGAAGGCTACCCTGACATTACGTGGGTAGTTTTGCCCCTGGACCCAAAGGCAGGAAATCGTCTTATTACCAGGATTCATGTCATTGCAATTGTAATCTTACCAAGTTCCTGCTATATTGTTTGAACAGCTATTTTCTGCATCATACCCAATTGGCATGGGAGGGATACCATATGTTATAATGTCAGAGGTATGTGGTATTCTCATATGTTATAATGTCAGAGCCAAGCGCACACATATTCATAGTTCTATATCACTTGGATTGTAAAGAAATTTCGTTCTTGTATGTGTAGATTTTCCCAATAAACATGAAGGGAACAGCCGGAAGCCTGGCTATCATAGTTGGCTACTTGAGCGATTTGATTGTTTCATACTCCTTTAACTTTATGATGGCTTGGAGCTCTTCAGGTAACAATTCGGGCTCCCTTTTACTACCCAAAATTTACAAGTTTAACAACATTTGTCCATAATTCAGTCCTACTCCGTGAAGATCTTGTCAACCTACCTAGTCATCTTCTAGAATCGAATGTTTCATGAGAGTAAGGAGTTGACAAGATCTTAACAAAGCCAATGAGCTGAGACATGTGATCTTCATTGCAACTTATATTAGCCCGTGCATTGTCCGACAACGTTAACATTTGTCTAATAGGTGTACCTTTTTCTTCTCAAGGTACATTTTTCATGTTTACAAGCATCAATCTTTTCACCTTGTTTTTCATCGCAAAGGTGGTCCCTGAGACAAAGGGCCGGACACTAGAGGAAATTCAAGTATTGCTCACCCAAATTTTACTCTAGGGATCGGAGTGTACATGGTACTCATACAGTCGTACATATTGTAACTCGATAGAGTGAACTTATTTGCACTCCACTAGATTGCCCATCATTTCTACGGCTAATATAGTCTCGAGTTAATGAGTCGTGTATAATAATTAATCGTACATTTTCTGTCAAGAAAAAGAAAAGATTACGAAATCATCAAATATGATTCTTGTAGATTCAGCCATTTGTTTACACACTTCCATTTTGTAGCAAGTATATTCAACCATTGTTTATATTTATACTATACGCTATATAATTTATTTAGTTGAATAAGTAATCATGAAATCCGATGTCGTCCAGCGGTTAGGATATCTGGCTTTCACCCAGGAGACCCGGGTTCGATTCCCGGCATCGGAACTTTTTTTCAAAAGTGTGTTTTACACAAATCTTCTTCTTCACTCTTCCCTTCCACTTGATTCTTTACTCCTCTGCAAAGTGGCCGGAATTTTCTTAACTATGGCCAAATTCTACAACCGAATAATCAAATCTGAGCGAAAAATTGAGAATGAAATAAATTAAAAGGTTAGTTTGATTTCATCTTTATTTTTACTCATTATGAAAAAATTACCCCCAAATTGATTTCTAAGCAAAACCCTAACCCTAATTCCCCCAAATGCACACATTTCAAATTCTCAGAATTTTACATGTATTTTTGTTTATTGTTGGATTTAATTACGCCAGTCAAATTAGGTTAGAATTACTCATTAGCTTCTTCAACAAGAAAGAAAAAACGTGGGTAGGTCATTAGCAGGTTCAAGAGTTTAATTTGCCGGAACTCGTACTGGAATGTCACATGATGTCTTGATTCTAAAATGTTCGTGGATATGAAGATTCAAACCCGTAATAATGAGTTGGATGGTCAAGTGTTATATTAAATCTTAATTATCGAAATTCTATTCTCACCGTATTTTTGTTAAGTGTGCCAATTTAGAGTATTCGACAAATGTTGTTAAATCGTGGTACATTGTAACCCTTTTGCCGTAATTTTACAACCCCGAATATCAAATCCTAATACCAAGCTCACTGTCGTCAGCTTGATGTGATCTTGGTATGATAATGGCAAGTTATTGCAACGTTCTTCCTTTGCACGTTACCCACACACGCCGAAGACTAATTCTTATGGGACCTGGAGTAGTATTGATTACTCAACCCCTCACTGTGCTTGTGTTATTAAAATAATCAAGTGATTTGGGCAAAGGTTGTTGGGCATGTTATTACATTTGGGAGGAGAGAGAAAGAGATAGTATGTAGGAGGTGATGATGACGCAAATGGCGGAAAAAGATTTGGGGAAGCTGCAGGAGAAGCTACTGATCTCGGAGACTTACAATGGCGACGCCGCCGAAATTACGAACGTCGTTATGATTAGCATCTTTATTTCCGTCATCGGTTCCTTTGTAGGTGGTTGCAGTGTAAGCTTCAATTGTACTTGTGCATTTTCATATATACTTCGTAGTGTGGTTGCCACTTGTGTTTTAAACTTAGTCTAATTGAATTTCATCTGTCTCGTACTCCTTACGTTTTTTCGTTTGGTTTCTCACCCGCATTCTAAATCAAACGTGAAGAACCTAAAAATACGGAAAAGTATAACAAGCTGCTGAGAAATTCGAGTGATCAATGCATGTATGATTTTTTTTTTTTTGGTGTCTAGGAATTTGCATGTAATGGTTTTGTGCTTATTATTTTGTGAAGTAAGAGTCAGTCGTTCTCGACGCAATTTTCATATTGGGTCATCCTTGCGCAGCCTCTCTATGTTTCAATAGGGGTAAGGCTTACGTGCATCCGACCCCCCCTTACCCCGCCTTATGGCGGGAGCTTTTAAGGCACTGGGGTTAAAGATGTTGTTGTTCTAGGATTTTGCATGTAATGGTTTTGTTTTGTTATAGGTGGGTTATTCTGCTCCTGTACAGTCTGCAATCATTTCTGACTTGGATCTCTCTACAGCAGATGTAAGTTGCTCGTTATCACTCATTGCAGTACATCAGTTTTTTGTGTTGTGGTCTTTTTGTTTCCGTCAATGTTTAAATCTCCTGGAATGCGAGAACCTTATTGATCTTGAAACTCTACTAAGTTAATGCTTAAGCACAGGATTGAATGCGGGAAATCATACATACAGCTATCTTATACAGTACTAGTACTCACTTCTAGAACAGCCTCAATAAGTCTTGTGTGAGATGGTCTCGCAATAACTTAAGCGCGCGACCAGCTTCATTGGTTATAACTTTAGGTCAAGGTGATGGAGAGATTACTTTAACTTACAAATAAGACTGCTTAACTTAGAATTTCAATTGGGGGTTTACTGTCTTATATTTAGTGACCTTCTAAGAATCTCAAATGAGAAGCACTGAAAGGAAAGGATTAAAGTGGTCACTACGTAAATGAGTCAGTTTATAAACAAACGAGGTGGTCTCGTAATGTTGTTAGAACGTCTCTTATGAGAATTTGTGGCACACTACTAGAACGTCTTTGAGTGACTTACATTTTTGAAATCCTTGAGAACTTGAGAGATTGGCATATTGGTCTATGAACAGTGCTACTCCGGCTGACTGCATCAACAGAAAGATACTTTGAAATGGTTGCACAGGGCTCAATCTTGATGCAGGCAGACATGAATTTTTCAGAATCTAAAATTTGATCTACTTTATAGCTAAGAGATTAGCTGTTGGTTCTTGCAGTTTTCGCTGTTTGGATCAATATTGAGCATTGGAGGGTTATTTGGCGCAGTTCTATGTGGCAGAGTAACAGACTATCTTGGTCGCAGGGCTGTAAGCTTCTGAAATCCGCTTGATCAATGCGTACCCAAATAAAGTTCCAGCTTGATGCATATTTCTGATTATTTTTCCATTTGCTGCAGACTATTGGCTTGGTAGACGTATGTTACATTGTTGGATGGCTTGCTATAGCATTTTCTCAGGTTTTCAGTCTTCTTTGTTTTGCGTTCTTATGCAACTTTCTCTAATAGTCCGATGGAAGTTTTTAAAGTTGGCATCTGTGCGATTGTGCTACTTACTGCTGATACAAATTATGTGGATGGCACTTTTGTCATGATTAAAGCTGCAGTGGATTTCCCTCCATTAGCCAACTTTAGGTTAAGTGAATGAACTAGCTCATAACAGTTGCATTTAGGTTAAGTGAATAAACTAGCTCATAACAATGACAACAACAATACCCCAGAGTCTCAAAGGCTCTCACTTTATGGCGGGGTAAGGGGGTTTGATGTATGCAAGCCTTACCCCTATGTTGAAAATCGTACCAACTGACTGCTACGTCACAATACTAGAAGCGCCCGTTTTGTTTTATTCCACATTGGCTTCCTCGCAAGGCCAGGGTCCAGGGAAGGGTCCCACCAGAAGGGTGTATAGGGTGCAAGCCTTCCCTTGAGTTCAGGTGAAAGAATTGGGAGAAAACTTATATCAATCGGTTATAGTTGGATATTAATTTCCTTTACAGCACCGTTTAATTGGTATTTGAAATAATTAGATAGTAACTGTTTTTTTCCACCAACAACAACAACCAAGCCTTATTCCCGTTTTTTTTTTCCCCTTTCAAAAAAAATATTATGATGTACTTTAGTCTGTGCTGTATGAGTTCCTAAGGACTATTCTTCTGCATTTCATCAGGGTTGTCTGTTGTATAGTTGTGTTTGATTTTTCTCACCATCTAACCTGACTTAATAATGAAGGGTGCTTGGTCTCTTGATGTCGGACGACTGGTGCTGGGTTTTGGGACTTCCCTTGGCGACTATGCGGTACTTTCTTGTTTATTTATAGATTTTCTTAAGTGATACATTGACAATGGATCGTCTAAGTTGCAGAAAATAATTATTGAAACACAGGTTCCTATATATATAGCAGAGATATCACCAAAGAACCTTCGAGGGGCCTGGTGTTTATGTCTCAGGTATGCATCTTGTGCTGCAATTTTAAATGATAGTAGTTGGGTTCCTTATGCTTGGTTGCTGTGTTTTACCAGTTCATGTACTTCACCGGAATAGCAGCAGTTCTACTTGTTGGCTTATAATAAGATGGCGTATCTTAGCTTTGATGGGTAGTTATCCACTTATCCTTCTTCCAATTTAACTTTTGACATCTTTTTACTCTAAAAGGGCACTGCCTTATCAAAACAAATTTGAATTTTAAACATGTTCAGCTGTTCTTCCATGTGTGGTACAGCTTTTCGGCTTATTCTTCATCCCTGAGTCTCCTAGATGGTTGGTAAGTTTTAATCTAATGATCTTGTAGAATGATTATGTTTTTATGTTGCTTTGACATGTCATTAAAAAGGCAGAGATGGTAAATAGAAGGATGGAGTTAAAACAATAAATCACAAAATCCCACAATGACGGGGACTATTTTGCAGGTGAATCGTGGAATTGATTATCATAATTCTTTGCAACGGTTGAGGGGGAAAAATGTGGATATATCTCAAGAAGCAGCTGAAATTAGAGTAATCAAATGACCTCCATATCTATAGACTTCTCAGGCTTCTGTTTTGTAAGACTTTTTCCGAACTTTGATTTCAGGACTATATTGAAGGTACTGGGAATACTGAAGGAGACAGCTTATCCAGTGTGTTCCATCCGAAATATGCATATGCACTTACTGTAAGGCTATCAAACGCCATATTTCTTTCCCTTGCAAATTATATGGCTTCCTCATGACCTCCTTGAACCTTGAGTCCCGGTTTCTTATATCTAGATGTCATTGTAGGTTGTACTTGGGCTCATGGCACTAGCTTCTTTCAGTGGAGCATCTGCCATTTTATTCTATGCAACGGCAACCTTTGAATCAGCTGGTAAGTTCTGAGTTCATAAGTAGTCCTTTTGCAAAATGTATGGCATATTGGATCGCAAATTTGAATTGTTGAATGGTTTCAGGGTTTTCTGGTACAATAGGGACTATGGCCATGGCTCTTTTTCAGGTTCTACACCCAAACACAGATCTGTAGTATAACGAGTAGTTAGATTTCCTACCCCGAAAATCTAATATTTAACCCTGCAGCTTCCACCAAGTGTTTTAGGTGTATTTTTGATGGATAAGTTTGGAAGATTGCCCCTTTTGATGGTAAGGATGACGTATCAGTTGGTCAATATAACACATTAAACTTCTGTAACAAACTTTTTTTCTTTTTCTTTTTGTTATGTGTTGTTTGGTTAATAATGACAGAGATGTTGTCTTATTTCCAGTGTTCTGCTGGTGGGTTGTCTGTGGCCTGCCTTTCGCTTGCCCTCTCATTTCTTCTGAAGGTATATCTTGCTCATAAACAGCATAATTTCTGCTTCATAAATATTATAATTCATATTGTACGTACACTGCGTACATTCTTTGAAGTTTAGTCCTACTTTAAAACTAACAGTCTGTAACGTTTATTCTGTACTTCTGCAGGAACTTGGCTGGCTTACACATTACAGTCCTTATTTGTCCCTTATTGGTGTATCGGTAAAAACACTGGCAGTGTAGTTCATCAACTATTCTCTGTTTTAGTCAGGGACAGACTTTACCAACACCAAATTGCACTCTCTTAGGATACATAACGACTGTATGCTTCTCGTGTTTTTGAACAGATATTTTCTGTGGCATATCCAGTCGGTGTGGGAGGGGTACCGGGTATTTTAATGTCAGAGGTATGTGTCATCTTTTACAACATTCTGTTTCCTGATCTTATTTCATCCTTCAAACATGTATGACCTTACAAATCTCGTTCCTTCTTGGGAGGATGTAATAGACTCTAGTTAACTTTTCTTTTATCGTCTTGTAACCAAAAAAAAAAAACTACAATCTTGTGTGTAGATATTCCCGATGAACATCAAGGGAGCGGCTGGAAGCTTAGCTATTGTAATAAGCTACTTAAGTGATCTGATTGTAACATACTCATTTAACTTCATGATGGTTTGGTCTTCTACTGGTAACAGTCCTCTCTTTCTTTTACCCTTCTTCTTAACAACTGATATTAGCTTGTATGATCATCCGTGTTTTCGATTCACATCGATAAATGTATTCTCTCTGCAGGCACATTTTTCTTATTCACAAGCATCAATGTTTTTACCGTGCTCTTTGCCGCAAAGATGGTCCCAGAGACAAAGGGACGAACTTTAGAGGAAATTCAAGTATTGTTTACCCGGAATTTACAGTAGGATTTACCACTTATCTTGTACAATACTACAATGTAATTCTGGATTGATTTCTTAGTGGTTACTCACAACAAAAAGCAGAATTCAGTAAATTCAATCTTTACTTTACCGTGGGAATGGCTACTCGTCTTGTATCGTGATCCTATGTAAATAAACTTGAGCAATATTTAAATAATTGATGATGTATGAAGCTGATCATTTTCTGTTATATAGTAGTACTTTATTTGCTTTTCTTGACGTGCACTCAATAGTTAATTGGTAGTCTGATATTAAGCTAATAAGCTATGCGACTTTCTTTGTTATTAATATTGGTAGGTTGAAAGGGATTGAATTGGATTCATAGTTGGAAGAAGCTAAGAGAGAGGTAGATGGAAGAGGGAGAGACGAATTTGGAGCAGCGATTGCTGAATGTGGATCATAGTGATCGGGATGGTTCTGATGGAAGTTTCACTAGTGTTCTCATTTTGAGTATTTTTACTGCTGTTTGCGCAGCCTTTGTTGAGGGATTCAGTGTAAGGTTCAGTGCGCTCTCCACATCAACTTTTTTGGGTGGCAGGGGGTGAGGGGTTGGGGGAGCATGTGTATATTTGTCTTCTTGCAAGGATGGTGAGATTTGAACCCCCAGGAGGAGTAACCAAGGAACCTCGAAAATTTGGATCATTTCTCGATTTGTAGATGTTATTTTTGCACAGTCCCTAATTTTTGGCTATATCTGATGTCTCCCTGTTCTTTAAGATATATTATCAGTTCAGCTTGTTTGCTTCGACTTTGGTCCAAAGTACAGTATGTGTGAGAAAGTTAACAAACTGTTTGATGCTACTCTAAAATTTAAGATTGAAAGACCATTTATATGCTCTCATAATTAGCAGTATACTTCTGCATTTTACTCTGACGTTATCTTTCTTTTCCTGGTGCTTCTAGGTCGCCTATTCCTCTCCTGTTCAGTCTGCTATCATCGCCGACTTAGGTCTGTCTACAGCAGATGTAAGCATTACTAGTCCATGTTTTCTCATTACCATGTTTCTTCGTCATTGGATCCTGTTGTCGGATTAGGTGTAGTAACGTGCTCACAGCCTTGCATTAGAAACATCCCTGCTTAAGACATATTCCTGCATTGCTATTGTTGCAGATTAGAGCATTTTCACATTAGCCATAACTCTTGCATTAGAAACATCCTTTTGGTCATACAGTAATGTCTGTATGTAGCTTAAGTTTGTATTATATATAACAGTAACTCATTGTGGTTGGATTCTGTTCCAACTTACAACTGAGCATTTTCGATTCCGTGCAGTATTCACTCTTTGGATCAATGTTAAGCATTGGAGGATTATTAGGTGCGCTAGTTTGTGGGATGATAACAGATTATATTGGTCGTCAAGCTGTAAGTTCTATATAGCTTGTATGAGTGTCCCAACGGGAGCTTCTGAACCATGCTTCTTTACTTACCTCGGCTATTGCTGATTTGCTGCAGGCTATGGGATTGGCAGATGTACTCCACCTTGCTGGATGGCTAGCCATAGCCTTCTCACAGGTTAAACTCATGTGTTATATTAATTAATCTTCACCATTCAGGTGCAGCTTTTTATCAGTTTCGAATTTTGGTTTTCCAAGTGGCTCAATGTGCATGCATCACGGTTCATGTTCGAGTAAGGTTTTATATGAATGACTGAACCTATACAGTTATTTCATTGTTGCGGGAACAGCAGTGTATATGTTGGGTGATGCATTGCTGGTAATTGATAAGGTGGTCTTTCTGTACTCCTACAAACAAAGTGCTTCATCACACACTTCATTGCAAATCCCCTTGTTCCAACTCACGCTTGATTGTGAGTTGTGACATCTTAATACTCTGCACTCTACAGATGTTAGTTACTCTTCAGTTACAGTCCCTAGAAATATACGGAGATTCATAACTCCACAAACTTCTTAGTCAAAATTGTGCTATTTTAACTATTTAATAGATTTCAATTTTTGCTTGAGGTGAATTATAATCTGAGATCATAATTACATCTAACTGGGTGCAATTTGGTGTTGTTGAAGGGTGCTTGGTCACTTGATCTCGGTAGACTAGCAATGGGTTTTGGAAACACACTCTTTGATTATGTGGTAAATTCCTGCAGAGTAGACCCTATTTTGTGGCTTTATAAACACTTTCAGGGTATCTAAGAACTGTTTGCTAACCAGGTTCCTGTTTACATATCAGAAATTACTCCAAAGAATCTTCGAGGAGGGTCATTGCTGGTCTGCCAGGTAAGTTTTAAGCATCAGGCTAATACCTTGTTGGAACTCCTAGTTCCTTAATTCTCAGGTCACTTAAATTACTCTTTTCCTGTGTTTTGCAGTTAATGAACTCTTGTGGAATGTCAGTAGTTTATTTGGTTGGGCTGGTAACAAGCTGGCGCATCTTATCTTTGATTGGTAATAATGATCTCTTCCTTCTGAAGTTTTGAACTCTCACTTAAATCTTCACTACCTTATCAGTGTTGGGAATATGCTGCTCTAAAAGACTCTATTTTACCTCATGTTCAGGTATCTTTCCCTTCTTAATCCAGCTTTCAGGACTATTGTTTATACCAGAGTCCCCTAGATGGTTGGTAAGTGAGTATTGGCGACTCCATTATCTCGTACGTACTGCATATAATTTCTGTGAGATTACACTGTACCCCGTATGAGGTCTGTACAGACTGTGCAATAAAGCCTGTTCTGTAATTGTATCTGTAAGATAATGATAATACTCTAATAATCGACTTGTCTATTACTGAAAATATGATGAGAATTTATAGTACATGAGATAAGCAAGTTCATCACCCTTAACTTAAGACTAGTACAATGTACCTTGTAGGTACAAAGTACGTAATTATAACATACTCCGTATTCACCCTATAGTCTACATTCATTCTCTATCAGTATCAACCTAGGCTCTTTGGTTCATGCTCTAGGCAGTTGGCTTTATAGTTGTTGATCAGCTTTTGTTTCAGGATATGAATAGACACAAATTAGAGAAAGTGACAGTAGAGTGCTTCATGTGCAGGCGAAGGGTGGTTGTAATAAAGTCTACGAAGCAGCTCTGCAACGTCTTAGAGGACAGAATGTCTATATATCTCAGGAAGCAGCTACAATCAAAGTAATAAATAGATCTTGAGATTGTTCATAATCCTTGCACCTTGTGCAACCTTGTATGGAAAGAATCAAGAATGTAAGAGTTGCTGATTTGAGTTTCAGGACTATACACAGAGTGTCGAAAACACCTCAGGAGGAAACTTCTGTAATGTGCTTAACGTGCAGTATGCATATGCACTCACAGTAAGTCTTACTATTATTCTCACACTCTTATCTTCAAGGTTCTCGGTCTTCAACCCGTTCCAGTATCATAGACACAACTCTGTAACAGTTTTGTTTGTTCGTACAGGTCAGTCTTGGCCTCATGGCGCTAGCTGCATTGAGAGGAACTGGTGGGATTTTTTACTATGCAACTGAAATTTTTGAATCCGCTGATAAGTTACTTTGGTCTATTTTGGGAAAGGCCCTGTGTTAAAGTCTAAGAAGCTAAAATGCTTCACTACTGTCAGGATTTTCGGGTACTAAAGGGACTATAGCAATGGCTCTAATCCAGGTTCTACATCACTTCTAGCAGAGTAAGTAATCTGATTCCTGATCTACGTTCTCTTCAACTAAAATATCATTTACCTCCACAGCTTCCGCCAACTGCTGTCAGTGTACTAACGACAGATAATTTTGGACGAAGGCCTCTTTTGATGGTAAGTCTGGTAGTAAATTTTTGTATTAGTAATGTCTAGCAATAATAAGATTCTGTTTGGCCACTTTATCTAGCTATTTCTGCAGTGTTCCACTGGAGGGATGGGCGCGGCTTGCCTGTCACTGGCAATATCATTCTTATTGAAGGTATATTTCTTATACAAAGATTAGTATGCATACATTTCTACAGTCACCATCCCCCTGATTCGACAGTTACAATCTGTTTTTCATCGAGCAGGAACATGGCATTTTGGTGGATCTCAGTCCTTATTTTGCTTTCATTGGCATTCTGGTAAAAGGTTTACTGACATTTCTATACGTCTAACCTCTCTTCAGAGATGACAATTAATCAGTTTTGAGTTGCGTGATTTCGTGGCAGGTGTTCTGTGCAGCATTTTCAGTAGGCATGGGAGGCATACCATTTGTTATAATGTCAGAGGTACACTAAATAAATGTCATTCATACAAAGTACACCTCAGGTGTGGATCTGGGGGTTTCAGAGGCACATAATCCTGGGCTGGCTCCGCCACTGCATGCCATACGATGTTGTATTCCTGCAGTAACATCCATATACAGTGCTATGAACTGAAATACAATCTTATGTTCACAGATATTCCCTATAAACATTAAGGGTGCAGGCGGAACCTTAGCCATAGTTGTCAGCTACCTAAGTGGTTGGATAGTTTCCTACACATTCAACTTCCTGATGGATTGGAGCGGCTCAGGTAACTCGCAACTAACCAGACATACTTTTTCTCAGTCGCATTAAATCATGTTGAGCATAGGCATGATCTAACTGCCTGCATCTTCTTAACCTCCTTGCTTCTCAGGCACATTTTTCATATTCACAAGCGTCAATGTGATCTCTCTACTGTTTGTTACAAAACTGGTTCCTGAGACAAAGGGTCGAACATTAGAGGAAATACAAGAATCACTTACAGGCCACATTTTGCATTGACACAAGTAAACTTGTACACACAGTACCAGTTGCACGTTATGATTATATAACTCTTAGATTATGAATTTACGATGTAATCTTAGTGCATATTTGATAGTGTTGTAGTGACAATGACCCACATGTGAGTTGTAAGATAATATCCCACATTGGAGAAATAGAAGAATGGGGACTAGTTTATAAGATGGTAGGGTTACTCCTCCTATTGGTAATTGGTTTTAGGATGGAATCTCACCAGCTCGTGAGTTAATCTTCCACAAAGGAACCGACATTGGCCCACGACGACTCTGACAATAGGATCACTATTTAATATTCTCATGTTTCGTTTGAATATATAAATAGCTCAAATCAAATGTTTTAGAGGTAGCATGTCAGATTTTGTGAATATATGAGGTCAGTTCACAAGATATTATAGTTGGAATACTGAGATAATATTATGATATGTTCATGAAACATTGGGACTACTGAGTAGTGAACACTGACATAGTGGCATGTGAAAAGTCAACTAGATGCTTTGTCGCATTTCTGAGTTTTAATTTGTCAGCATTGATAACGTCCCAAAGTCCAAACTCCCATATCTGACGACGTTTGCAAGGTCTGAATACCAAAAATCTTAGTTGGTGGACTCACTCGTTAATGTAAGGTGTGCGATTTATTTCACTAGTAAACATAGTCGGAGCAAAATTCCGGTGAACTTGATAGCGACCAAACAAAAAGGAAATCTATTATTACACTTTCAGCAGGCCTGTTGATAAGCCAAAGGAGAGGGAAAATGGAAGGGAAGCAGCAAACAACAGCATGCAGCAATACTCCACTGCTGAACAAAGACACAGAAGGAGCAACTGCTGCTGTTGTGTTTACCACTTTGGTTGCTGTTTCTGGTTCTTTTGTCTTTGGTTGTTCTGTAAGTTTCACAACTTCACTCTTATTCTCCACTTATTTCATTGACTTTCTAATTTATAACTTGTGTTTGACCTTGAAATGTGCCCATTTTGGTATTTCAATTGATGATTTCTGTTTGCATGCTTCAATTTCTTGTAAATGCAAAATTATGATTGCTGCTGTGCATCCTTCCGTACTCTTGTGCCTCTAAAAGTCCCTGTTTTAAAGCGGGGTAAAGGGGGGTCGGATGTACCCAAGTCTTTTTTTCTCTAATAGGAGGGTGCTTCTTAGTGACGCTTATCGGAAAACGGCAGGTTACTAAGTATAGTTAGGCCCAAGGGTGTGCTTAGTTGAGTTGATGATTGCAAATTCATGCGAAATTTTTGACATGTGTTAGTAGCATCAGGTATTGTAGCTTCCTGCATGTAAGATCTGATACAAATTTACTTGAATTCATGAATGATAAAAATTTTGGGACATGATGTAGCATTCATGCTAGAATTCAGTTGATCTTATAGAATGGAGACATTATTTTTTGGCAGATTGGGTTCTCGTCGCCTGCTGAATCTGGAATGATCACTGACCTTGGCCTTACTTTGGCACAGGTATATGAGTTTTGTTAGATTGTATCTGTGATCGGGATAGAATAAAATCTCTTCACACGAACTAGTAGACCGCCTTCACATTACTGTCTATTGCTGTATTTGGTTCATTTATGTGCATAAGCTTTCCTTGCTCCCTTTCCGGTTGCTCAGTACTCCGTCTTTGGATCAATAATGACAATTGGAGCAATGATAGGAGCTGTCATAAGTGGGCGTCTGGCAGATCATTTTGGGAGGAGGGCTGTATGTTATTTCATTTCTGTTCATTTATCATTGCAGTTTGCGACATGTTTACTGTCTTGATTATGAAGTTCCTCATGGTTTGGATGATCTTTCTATCACAGGCAATGGGATTCTCTGAGCTTTTGTGCCTTGTGGGATGGGTAACAATTGTGCTTGCGAAGGTCAGTTTATTATTTTTTCAGCAGTGGAACTGTTGGGTTCTAGATTGCATAAATCTACTATTACTTCAACTAATAGAGTTCTTTGCACATTAAGTCGAGTTCTGACAAATCAATTATGCATCAATAATTTCAGATTTCTGTTGTGGATCAGGCTCATTTGTTCAATACTCTGGTCACATTTTTCAGAACTGGTTTTGCATGCCTAAGTGTGTTTGTCAGTCTAAGGAGAATTGTGATGATATCATTGTTATGTTTAAATACCACCTGGAAATGCTGCGCCTCTTCTCTCAGACTCTCAAGTCTTCCTAGTGCGTGAACTCATATTTGCTGCAGGTGGCTTGGATACGAGATGGTGCAAGATTGTCCATTGGTGTTGGAATCGGAGTACTTTCGTATGTGGTAAATTCCAACATTGATGTGCACTGAGATTTAGTTTTCTTACATTCATGTCAGGGGATGTTTAACAAACAGTTATATTCATATCAGGTACCCGTGTATGTAGCAGAAATAACTCCAAAAGATCTTAGAGGAGGATTTACAGCAGCACACCAGGTTATTGTTTTGAATATTATGCAGTTAGAGAAGAATTATAGCATTCCAATACTGACACAGCTCTAAATGACAGCTGATGATTTGTTGTGGTGTATCAATAATGTGGCTAGCGGGGACTATCATTCATTGGCGCATCCTGGCCTTACTTGGTACTTGTATGGTGAATCTTGGACTGCAGCAGAAATTAGTTTCAAAATGACAGCTTCGTACATGTTTCAGGGGCTACTCCTTGTATATTGCAGTTGCTAGGTTTATTCTTTATCCCGGAGTCCCCAAGATGGCTGGTTAGTGAGATTTCAGAATTTGTTTTTCTTGCTATTTGACATTTCAAAGTTCAAAATGCGGATTTATGCTTGGTGAAACCCACAACCTAATGATAGAGTATGCTACGTTGCTACAGAAATTTTTATCCAGAGTACTCATTCTTGGTGAAATAATCTGCAGGCGAAGAATTACCGATGGAAGGAGTGTGAAGATGTTTTGAAAGGCCTCAGAGGACACCATGCTGACATTTCATCTGAAGCTGCTGATATTAGGGTGAACTTCTTAGTTAACTTATTTGGTGGAAAATTATGTTTTCAGTATCTGAGCATACAAATCGAAATCGAGAATGATCTTTTCCACTCTTACATGTTTCAGGAATACACTGAGAATCTGCAACAACTGTCTGAAACTAAATTGATTGACCTATTCCAACGAGAGTATACACGTTCACTGATTGTGAGCTTCTTGCATTCTCCTGCTGTTCCTTTTAAAGCCTTAGAGACGTTGACCACCCTTCATATATGTATTTTAATTTCATTCAGGTTGGAGTAGGACTAATGGTCTTCCAACAATTTGGAGGGGTTAATGCGGTTGCATTCTACGCAAGTTCTATATTTGAATCCGCTGGTATCCGATGCTGATTATCTGTGTTTCCTGAGACCATCTTAAAATGGTGTGCTAATGAAGCTTACCGATCTTCTTTTAATTTGCCCATGTAGGGTTTTCAAGCAGGGTGGGGACACTAGCTTTGGTAGCACTTCAGGTTCTCCGGCGTTGCCATTCCATCACTATCACTTTTTCACAGTGATCTGTTGCAATGGTTCTAAGTGCACTTTAAAATTGAATGACAGGTACCTATGACTATTCTGAGTACGGTTTTGATGGACAAATCAGGACGACGACCTCTTCTGATGGTGGGTTATGATATGACATTCGAATATTTCAATCACGCTGAACTCTTCCATAAAGTTATATATGCGCCTGTATCATTGTCCTTAATCATGCATTTTCAGATGTGAAGTTGTTTAGTTGATCGTCTCATATGCTATGTTGGTGCAATCCTATGTTCCTACGCATCAGTTGATATCTTTTCTTGCAGAACTTAAAAGTCATAATTTACTCAATTGTTTCAGGTTTCTGCAGCTGGGACTTGTGTAGGTTGCTTATTGACAGGACTATCATTCTTATTCCAGGTGATCTAGTCTCTCTTAGATCTTAAGAGACATAACCTCACTACAAAATAAGTTTTTAGTGCATGTTGACAGAAGTTTCGGTTTGCAGGATCTTCATAAGTGGGATGTCGGGGCTCCCATATTGGCTCTTGTTGGCGTGCTGGTAAGATTACAATTCAAAGAAGCAAGCATTCAAGCAGCACGCCTTTTGATTGACCAAGTGGATATTGATTACTAAATAGTCATTTCCCATTGACCCATTCTTGGTCTCAGTGCTTTAGATCACTAGCTGTATAGTGTTACACAGGCTACTGGCCTGCATCTGAATTTACTTGTAGAATAAGAGAACTTCAGAATTTCTAGTACTACCTAGTTCGGAACACAGATGAAGATTGAGCACCTGCCTGTCCAAGTTTCCACCTTATTAATAACTTTCCTGATGCCGCGTGATCTATGCTCATGCTTGGCTTCTGGTTTCATGCATACAGATGTTTTCAGGATCCTTTTCTCTCGGAATGGGTGGTGTACCATGGGTTATTATGTCCGAGGTAAAATCTAGTTCTTTGAGACATCTCCTGTCCTTTCGTCACAGAATATAATGAATCTCCTCTGCATTGCAGATATTTCCTATGAATGTCAAAGGCCTTGCTGGTAGTCTTGTGACAGTAGTAAACTGGCTTGGTTCGTGGATAATTTCGTTCACTTTCAACTTCCTCATGAGCTGGAGCCCGTCAGGTAACGAATGCATTTCTGTGCTTCATGTTTCTGACTTGCTGTCCATGTCTGTTAAAGGCATAATTATTGATAGTTTAAAGCAAACATCGGATTATCAGGGACTTTCTTCATGTTCTGTGCCATCTGCGGTTCAACTGTCCTATTTGTGGCGCTATTTGTACCTGAGACAAAGGGACGTACACTAGAGGAGGTGCAAGCTTCCATGAACCCGTTAGAATCAAGTAGACATGTTTAAGGATCGTGTTAGATCATCACATCATCTCTGCACACTAGATAAAATCTATCTATGAAATCCTTTAACTATATTTGTTGCTTGTAAGAAAAGAACAGGATCTTAAACCATGCATATATACATGTGTTTTGGTAACTACTGGTACACCACATCATTCGGATGTTAAGCTTATAGATTCCCATTTACGCTATATCTCTTCTAAATGACCTCACATTTCACATGTTTAGTGTGCTTTCATCATGAAGTTGGTCATACAAAAGTTCGACCCTATTTTATACCCATCTTAGCTTCCTATAATTAACACACTCCATTCCCTGCAAAAATCGAGTTATCATGAATCCTGCTATGGCAGCTCATCACCCTGCTAAGTCACAAGAGTCGTCACAATCCAGTTCCAACTCACAAGTGCACGAGCACTTGACTCGTTCTCCACGAGCTTTCAGATCAAGTTCACGCCCTCTCCATAAAACCCTAGCCAGAACAGCAAACCTTGCAAACCTTTTACCGACAGGGACAGTGCTCGGCTTCCAAGCCCTCGTCCCTTCCTTCTCCAACAATGGCTCCTGCAATGTCCCCCAAGCATATCTCACTGCCTGTCTGATTTGGTTCTTTGTTGTCACCTGCTTCCTGTCCTCATTCACCGACTGCTTCCTTGGCCCTAACGGTAAGCTCTACTACGGGATTGCCACGCCTAAGGGGCTCTACGTGTTCAATGGAGTGAATTGGGAAGATGAAGAAAGGGAGGGTTCGAGTAAAAATGCAAGAGACTTGGCTAAGTATCGAGTCAGGCCTATCGACTTTGTTCATGCCTTTGTGTCATCTCTTGTGTTCTTGGTGTTTGCCTTGGGTGATCCACATATACTCGAGTGTTACTTCAGGGATACGACTGCGGACTGGAATGCATTACTACTGAACCTGCCTCTTGCTGTTGGTGGTCTTGCCAGCTTCTTGTTCATGCTCTTTCCTACGACTCGTAAAGGAATTGGATATGCAGATATGGTTGCTGAAGCTTAATGAGCGTTATTGTTTCTGATGATCAGTATTCAGTAAGTAGCTAGTTTGCAGGTCATCCTAGCTAATTTCAAACTCTAATCCGTTTCAAATCTGGTGCGATGTATAGGCTCGAACTCAATGATGCAAATGTCTAGCTTCCCGAGCAAGGGAAATCCACGGGTGCCTGGACGCTGCACCACTTAGTCTGAACGTTTCAAAACCATGTAAATCTTGCTTAAAATCCAAAAAAAACAAAAGTAGAGGCCAACACAACTTTATGAGACTAGATTGGCTCATGCTCCTAAGTCCGAACTTCGAGAGTTTTAATTGGTGTATGTTTACTCCTACAAATAAATGGCGTTCATTTTAAGATACTTATGAAATGACTTTAACAATGGCATTTTTGGACACGTCCCTAAAATTTGTTTGGTCAAACTCAAACACAAGCAATGTAAATTTTTCAAGAATGAAAAAACTTGTCCTGTTTAGTTGAATACTCCCTCCGTTCGGCTTTAAACTTGGTAGGGCCAACGGACACGCTTTTTACGATGGGTGTAAACGTTAATCGGCTAATTGAAGTTCTAAATAAATTGCATGACGGGTTACATCAATATTTATCTAACCCGTCATGCAATTTTTTTAGAACTTCGATTAGCCGTTTAACGTGTACACTGACCCTAAGAAACATATCCATTAGCCCTACGAAGTTTAAAGCCGAACAGAGGGGGAGCAAGAAGAAAATTCTTAAGAACTTTTGAACCACACACTATGAAATTGTCAAAAAAAAAAAAAGGAATAAAATTAGAAGGTTAAATATGAGAATGTTTTGCTGGAATTTGAGGATCAACTAAATGGCATTCCCCCAAAATCAAAATGACACTTATTTTCTCTGTGAAGAGGTGATCATGAGTTACCTAGGGATGCTATTAGGTAGCTAGTAAGTTAATCACTTTTCTCCATTTTAAGTATTCCGTATTAGAAGTCTCAAAGAAGTTACAACTCATATACGGAACATATGTATTGGGAAGAGTTTTAAATTATACTCTGTATGCCTTCTAGAGTATATGTAATCAAACAATCACTAAATACAGTATACGGTTTTAGAATTTTAGGTATATCAAAGGTAGAAAGCAAGTAATGGTTGCAAATACGAACCGTTTATTTTTCTTTGTTATTGATAGAGACATTTCATTTGTCCACATTCCACAATCATTGGACATTTTTATAAAATTAAATAAAATAAACATCATGATATACTACTAAAGTACTAGTACTTTGATTGAAGGCCCTTTTATTAGACAATTCGTTACAATGTATCAAGTACTCTTTTATAATGAAGCATGAATGATCATAAACAAATTATTCATGACAATATGTTTGTGAATCTGATATCCCATGAAACTTAGCTAACAAGTCATTAGACAATTCGTTACCACTCCATATCAATGCTTATACTTCCAAAAATGTTAAGATCGATCACATATCAAGTCTGATCTGAATAATACTTCTTCCTAAATGTCTGAAATACAAAATCTAAATATACACTAACATTACGAAGCGAGTAGGCTAAGTTGAAACGCATTATTTGTTGCCAAACATATAATCATGTATCTATCGAACCTTGGCCCAAATGGCTGACTCGTCTCTTGATGACTTAAACTACCTTGGCCCGACCGGCTGACTCGATCGCGTCTTGACTTGAACCGTTCGTGTCGACTCAATCCAAACCTAGCTACAACAGCTAGTGTGTGAACCTGCTGCCCATCGGTTAGCTCTAGCACTCCCATACTCGCAATTACCGAAGATACGTATGGGTTACGTAGATAAGGACAAAGCAGCCAATTCAATTATTCCTGACATATCTCGTTACGTTACATTTACTCTTTTCATTCCCAAAGAAAGCAGGAGCTACAGCAGGTCAGCAGCCGATCGAATGGGTCAATTACTTAATCCTTACCTTATAGTACGGCAATCATTTGTAATTTCCTGCTTCAGAAATATCTCAGACGATCTCACCGTTTAATTTGGATCCTCCCATCCATCTGTTTCAAAATGGTATCCCAATGCGTCTCCAATTCAATCAAAAACTGTCACGTTTCATAATAACAAAGATTGATCGGCATTATTAGGAGTTTAGGACTACTAAGAGCAAATAAGACTCTGTAAATTCAACTCGAGGTTGTCTTACTTATTTCTTCCTCGTTGTTACACTACTTTAATTTTATATATCATCATTCCTCGCAATTGAGGTTACTCCGTATAGCCGGTACATCCCCGGCTACCCTGAATTCACCTTCGATGGCAATTTCCAATAACCATACGTACCACAATTTTTATGCACAGGAAATAAGAAAAATAATGGCCATTTATTATAAGTATATGGTAAGTATTAAATTATTTGAAAGCATTATATTTGTACAAACAAAGATGTCAATTGGGGAGAAGAAGATTTGCTCTCGATCTCTTTCTGCGTATCTGATAAGTTTTCCTGACGCATTTTTATTAGCAAGACTGCAATCCTCACGTCAAGTGCTGTTTTACACGAACCGATACAAACAACAACAAGATTACGCTTTTGGTAGATATCAAAGGTGGTTTCATATTGAATTATAAAATAATATAAACATATAATATAAAATGGATGGTCGACCACATCAATTAATTAGTTCATCCCAATCATGTTCATCGAGCGAGTCAAACTGAATATGTAAGCCTCGATGATTTGGAGTATTTGCGATTTGGTTTTTATATACGTACGTAAAGACCTTTCCCTTGGCTTGAATTTAATTTGTCACTCGCTTCCTTGTCAACTTGGGTATATAAAGATAGATAGAGAAGCAAGTGTGGCCGATATTAAATTATTGTAGAGAATTGATTCAAGTTTGAATCTTTAATCATCCTACATTACCATCTTTTACGATTTTATTACAGCGGTATTAGTTGTTTGTCTACGTACCAAAAGAAATGAGTGCGCATGGTGAGGTATTTGACTACTATATGTCTATTGGTTCAAAGTGATCGATCTTGGATCTATTGGAAAAACCCGGGTTAGTGGAAGTGATCATTGAATTTGATCAAGATTACTTTGATTTGGATTTTTATTAAATCGGATATGAAATGAACGAACTTATCATCTTTTATGGTGAATCACAAAGAGCTTAAGTGAGGTTTTAAATTTTAAGTTATCAAATCAGAATCCTTTTGAACTAAAAGAGTTCATCACTGTTGTTAACAATAACAAAAAAAAATTTATGGATAGTAGGAGGGTCTTCTAAATTTTGAGTCAAAATAACTCAGTAGGAAAATGTGTAAGAGTTTATTGTGCCACTTTTTATCCGACGTAAATTCCGCACTGCTGCTGAGTCATCGAACTCCAAAAATGGATTATTCATTTTTACAAATCTCGTACACGATAGTTCATAATAATTTATTGTAAGACTGCACAATTTTTTTGAATAATTCAATTTTCACCTAAAATTTAAATTACCCCTTAACTCATTGTTTTAAAAAAGATAAATTTTTTATTGAATTACATACGTTAAAATATTTCTTTTTTATTATTTAAATGAGAAGTTAAAAACGTACTAGTATATTAATTTTTTTCTTTTATTTTTCAAGGTTAAACCTAAGTATTTATCTACACTTTAAAATTTTCAAAAATTAACAGAAAATTTGATCTTATCCACAAAAAAGTTACCTTTTACTTTTTCAATTCCTAAATCCTTCTATACTATTAAAGGAGGCTTTTTTAGAGCTCTCACATTGACCAGAGGTTATTAGAGAGTTTTGACAATTTTATAATATTATTTAGTTATCAAGTTTATGTGAAACTCTTTTAATTAAACAATCTTCTATTAATAATAATATTATAATAATAATGTTTATATTAGACAATCCTACTAATAATCCTACTAATACGTAGTTTTCCAAGTTCTATGTCATAGAATTGCTATAGTACGATAATACACATTCTAATTAGGAGTTAATGTTAACTATATTCATCTAAAACCAAGTGAAGGTTGCTAAATGTGATTGCTGGGTTTTCATTTGGTAACTTTGTGATGATCTTGAATTCGTCAATTTTCATGTCTCTTGATAATAAATGGTTCCAAATGATTTTTTATCTCGAGTTAGATTGTAATTAGCCTTCTTCATTTGTTAGGATTAGCGTACGTTATGCGTTAGTGTAGAAGGTGTTTCCAATCACAATTACAGTACTAAACGCAAGACATACATGACTACGTTCTTATCCTAGCTACGTGCATTAGTGCATATTTAACTCAGCATACTAGAACTAAACGAAATACGTTATAATCCTACGTACTTTGTGCATGAGCTTTTCTTTGTTTGTTTTTTTCAAAAGAATTAGTTGATATATTTATCATTCGAAAGAACATTTCGAAGAGACTTACAAAAGTATAGCTAGCCACTAACAACCTATTGGTTGTATAAATTTAATCTAATTGTCTACTATAACCTGTAGTGCATGTCTAAACTCAAACTATCATTCATATAAAAAAACAAACAAAAAAAGCTTAAACTATCATACTCATAGTTCTTCCTAAACCTTGACAAACCAACAATTATTTTTGAAGAAAGTTGTTCCAAGTCTAAATTTTTGTTACAGTTTATAAATAAGAAACAACAAATGAGAATTATTGCGATATTTGAGATTAATGGACGCAAGGAATGTGGAAAGAAATTTTGAAAGGAATTGAATACAAATTTGAAGAAAATAACGCAAATGAAGAGAAATTATGAGAATAAAAAAGGGGATTTTTTTCCCAGACATCTTAATCATTACTATGAAAACGTAACTTATCAGAACTTACCCGACTATAATTTATAGCCTTATAGTCACTTTGTATATATTTTTTTATATCACTCAACTTCCGTGACACCCCTTTAACATTAATATCTCTCAAAATACATTGGTTGGATTATGATATTGTACACTTTTGGAATTATTTTTGTTTTGAAATATTTTTTCGTCAGATTGACCATCAAACCCCTAACTCGAAAAACAAATACGTTATACAATGTATAAAAAACTACACAGATTAATATGAAAGTTTTTTTATTATATAGAGATTTTACTACACAATATCTATATCCAAACATAAATTACAAATTTTAGTTTTAACAAGTCTAATAGAAATCATTATTAAGAAACCCGTGCAACGCACGGGCTTTCATCCTAGTTAGCTAATAAGATTGTAATTTTTACCAAAATCTTAGTGAAGCAAATCTTATCCAATGTGCTAAACCTACCCCCAATTTCCACCGAATTTGTGAGTCATCTTTACTCGGACTATTTATGAGGAGAGATTTGGAGGTGTGTTTGTTTGAGCTGGCTACAAACCCATAAATCGCTCTACATTGTTATCCCCAACCTATTTTTCCTATACACATCCTAATAATTAATGTATTCATATTCAAGCAAATTTTTATTGCCTACCCTTTAAACTCACTACTCCTCCTTTTTCTTCTCTAACTAATTCCTTCAAAATTAAATCTCCTCCAAAATTTAATCTTCTTGCCACATACATAAAACTAGATCAACATCATCAACAACAAACTCCTCCCCACATCACCCTCATTATCTTTCCCCTCTATAGTCTATTATATTATACAACAGTTATATCATAAACACGGTGTATCCAAAATTGGAAACAACTCAAATTACTTCACAATATGAGTGGGACCCAACTCCCACAAAACAGCATCTCTATCTACTTCTACTTCTTCTTCTTCTTCTTCCACCCTTCTTCCCTCCACCTATCCTTGGTGTGAGGATCATATGTATTTATAGTAACCCTATCTCTCTCTCTATCTCTTTCTCTCTCTAAAACTCCCCCAAAATATAATCAAAGAAATTAATTTCCAAATTTGTAGATTTTAGAATCAAAACAAAAAGGAAAAAAAATATTCAAATTATTATTATAGAAGATTACACAATAATTATTTTGATATATTATTATTATTATAATAATAATAAAAGAGTGGTATTTATAGGAAAAGTATGAACACATTCTTTGGCCTCTCTTCAAAGGAAGAAGAAGACCACTATTCTTTCATTGAGGCATTTCATCAAACACCTTGCGATCATTCGCCGTCGACCCGATTTCCACAAAATGAGTTCGGATTAATACTTGAACCCGACAAACCCATAAAACCCTTTTCCGTCGCCGTCGCAGGGAATCTTGCCGGAGAAGCTATGTCGTCGTGTACGGAGAGTTTGGGGTCCGAGAGTTCGGAGGAGATGATATCTAGCTTATTAGATGTGGGTAGTTTTATTAGTGGTAAAGAATCGACGTCGTCGTCGTCGTTTTGTTGTCCGTCACCGTCGACCGGTAGTTTTAGGAGGAGGGAGAATTCGAGAAGCGTATCGGAGAAGATTAAGTTTCCCCCGCCGTTGACGTCGTTGAGCGAGAACGGACGCCGGAGTTTTACGCTGGAGCCGGTGAGGAAAGACGGCCGATTGGAGATTCTTAGGGTTATGACGGAACGGCCGGAGATTCTTTGCGCTTCCCGCCAGAATGGGCGGCTCAGATTGCACCTCGTCCAGACGTTTATCCAAGACGACGAGGATGCGGCGGCGGAGGAGGAGGACGAGGAGGAGGAGGTGGAAGAGGAAGAGAATGTGGCGGAAGAGGTGGCGGAGGCGTCGGCGGAGGAAGGGAAAGATCAGTGGAGGGTGATTACGGCGGCGGGGCTACGGCGGTGTTATCATATGCGGGAGATGAAGGTGTGGGACCAACAACAACGTTTTGTGACCACCATGTGACTAAGATGGTACTGAGTTTCGGTATCACTCCTGTTTCTTTTTTCGTGTCGATTTAATACTTTAATAGTATGCGATCGAGTATTCATAAACTCATTCAAATTTTGTTGCATGAAATTTGCAAACAAACTCATTTTTTTTGTCAAAGATTTAACTCTTTTTTCATGGATCGAAACTCGGAATTAGTTTTTCTTTTTTTGTTTTGGTCGAATTATTCGTGTATTGAAATGTATATATTATTATTATATTATATATGTTCTATATACGAAGAAAATAAACAAACAAACAATCAATACTCGTACAATTGGAAGCTTGGCGACTTTGAATGCTTTAGGGTTGATACTTGATACACCAGAGTTATTTGTGAGTTTTCACACACCAAATAAGTGACTGTTTTGTTAATTTGTCGAGTTATTATTGGTAAGTACTAAAACACCGAGTAACTGACCGATTGATTAGTAACACACTAAACACGAGATACAAGAGTTATGTTGTGGCCGTTTGGTTAATAACACGAGATATTTCTAATTTAAAACGAAACAAATTTATAATGGAGAAGGTAAAAATATCGAACCGAGTAAAGGGAATAAATCAAGAATCTAGATTGGCATCTTTGCCTTTAGACCAATTCCAACTTTGTCGACATGGAGAAACGATGTAGTATACTCGTATGATTCTCCGTGACTATGCCTTAATAAAGGGGGGTTTATGCTGGAGACGCGTTGGAGAGGATCAGATCATGACAAACGGAGAATTTGGCGGGAAAAGGAAGATAATAAGACGCGGTTAGTTGACCGCTAATTTTGGCGGCAAATTCTTGTTGTAACGGTCGAATTGACAGTAGACACCGGCCAACTTGCTAATAATATTTAATCAGAGCACATTGTGTTGAGCAAGTATATATACTGTGCATTATGCTGATTATTATTCTTGGTGTTTTGACATGTATTAGTGACTCGGATGAAATAGCGACAATTATGTCAATGTCGTAGGAATGAGTAGAAGGGACTAATTAAAATTATGTTGAATCCGGATAAAAGAAATGTTCGATAGACTACTTAAGCAACGTTTCTTTTAATGAATTATTGTACTTATTATAACATTTTTCTTTAGGGTATACTTATTATAACATTGGTTAAAACCTAAAAGCTCCAATTAGACTAGAGAATGTGGTCTAAGGGGTGGCAGGCAAGCCAATTCAACTATTATTTTCTTTTGTCTTGCCTTTCATTTCGTCCTTATGCGTGACTGCGTGAAATTTTGCACTATTCAGATCTCACTCATACAAATGTCGATATAGCTAGTCTCATTATTAAACGTCTTTTTCTTCATTCATCATTACAACGTCCTAGTAGGAAAGGTTCCATAAGCTTCTTGTTAATTATTACCTAGCATTCTAGCAAGCTTCCTTGGGCACACAACATCATCAATCATGAACCAACCTATTATTAGACTAAGGAGTAAGGACTATTTTGGTCAAGAAACTTGTACTCAAATATATAATCTCAATATAATTTCCAAAGGTGGGAACCATGGTCCATACACACTACCTTACAAAATACAAATTACATGATGTTACATCACAACTTTTTGTATACGTCACAATCGCCAACTTTCCAAGGATGGAATAATAATAATGCTTAATTACGCATGATTATGATTCTAATGAACCCATTATTTTAGGAGTCAACAACATGTTGCGAAACCAACGGCTTACACTAAGTTTGTGCTACATCAAGTAATTTGTATGTTGTATGGAGATTGACCCATCGTACTCATCAAAGACAAATTACATCAAACTTTGGCTATGTTGGACCCTCCTTTTCGCACGCCAATGACGTTGTTGTAGAATTCGTAAGGCCACAATTTTAACTTGTCCGAGATCGATCGATCAATAATTTAGAGACACAAATGACAGTTCGACATATACAGACACAAATATATTTGAAAAGTAATGACGGAGCCCTTGGTTACATACTCCGTATACTATTTTTTCCGTCTTCTCCATTTATTAGTTACGGTCCTTATGGAGTACTAGCTAGCAAGTGTTATTAGTTCAAATTCGAGGTTGAGTTAGGGGGTTTCATTTCCTGATGTGTCATTTTTTTTAAGCAATGATATGTGTCATTTGAGTTCAAATTTGAAAAGTATCTAAGTTAGTTGAAAACGTAAATACCAACATCAAAAAGAATTTTATGTACCCTTCACCACTTGTACGTGTGGCAAAAAATAAAGCTATTTAACCCCAATGAGGATCCTCTGTCCCATTTTGTGTGCCACTCCATGTACCCCTTCAATCACAAGCTTGGAATTAATTAAATATATAGAGTAATATGGATTTCTTAAGGTTATAATATGAATTTCCAAACTTGTGATTGGAGGAGTACAGGGAGTGGCACACAAAATGGGACAGAGGATCCTCATTGATCTAACCTAGGGATTACATTGAGATCGACGTAAAAGCGTAATCCTCCGATTTAACTTCAGAATCGCGGTTTTCTATTTTTCCCAAAAAAGTTGAGGAGTTTCACTTAACATCATCAAAAGCCACATACTTCGAATACAAAAGAAAAAAAATACAATTATATGTTGCTTTCACCAATTCAATTCGGTCGTTCTGATTGTTTAGGAAAACGCAAAACGACAAGATGATTTAATCAAAAAAAATGAAAGAAAACGTCAGCAGCAGGACTTGAACCTGCGCGGGCGAAGCCCAACAGATTTCAAGTCTGTCTCCTTAACCACTCGGACATACTGACTTAGTGATAATTAAACAAGAATATAACTATTTAATTATGTCTGGTGACTGTGGCGTGAATCAATTTTATTTAGTAAATCATCATCCACTAGTATGTCCCCCTAACCAAATGATCCTATTAAGTTAATTGTCGTCGAATTTAAAATTGTCGTAGTGAGTATAACTGAATCTGGTCCGATCTACCGTTATCTTTTTACTCGTATTTTCTTGATGGGGCTTTGATAATTAATTATATAATGAAAGGTTGTTTCAACGAGTTCCAAGGCAAAAGTACATTATTGATGGTATTAAGGTAACAAATATGATAACACTTAGTTATGTTTACACATTTTTAGTTCACATTTAGCAATTCACCTTTTTGACCTTTTTATTTAAACATGAACATCCAATTCAAACTACTGAACTAGTAGTACACTGTGTTCCAAATTCATTGTTTCTTCAACATAATCTTTGACTCAGAACAAAAAGTTCTGGTGTAGGTGAAGACATATCATATATTCGTGTTCTCGAACGTCTTTTTGAAGTTATTCAATGTCCAAATTTGCAACTAGAACTTTTTTTCCCGGTCAAGAAAGTGGCCGAGCTCGACTGCTCGTATCAGGGTGTCTTGGCCTAAACCCGATTCATACAAATTCGTCTCAGATTTTTATTAACCACTTTACTTAAAAAGGCCGTGAATTCGTGATGCCTTGAGTCTACTCTAGACCCAAACCAATTAATTTCGCATAGTAAACAATGGACAAAACCTTAAACCTATATTTGGCATATACAACCCAGGTCTCGTTAGAATAATAGCAGGGCTGCAGCCTGCAGGGCACATATGTTTGTATTATCGACTTACTGTGTAGTGATTCTCTCTATCGTATCACTGTCGCAATTTCACTCTATTTATGTCACATCACAAACAAAGTAGCACTGTTTGCATAAATTCTTCTGATCCTGTCTTCTTTCAGCTCATGGCTTAGAGCTAAATGTCGGCATATCCGAGCAGCATGCAGAAGCTTCAGACATCTTGCATACAGGAATACGAGGTTGATCATTTCTAGATGGTGGGCATGTCACGGCAAACAGTACATATCAGCTATTAATGCATTAAGGTAACATGGATACTCATTACTAAGTGCTGCTCGTCTTGTACCATGCAGTCGCATGTGAGAGCTGATATATAGATGACCATAAGCTGTAAGGAATGCCCTTTCAGCTACTCAATCAGGCTTAGTGTACTCAAGCAGCATGTGCGGTGATCTGTAGATTTTAACCAATGTCCAGTAAAGAACTTCTTCAACTTCAAGCTCACCTTCAGCTCTTGCAGCATAGATGTTCTCGCATATTGCCAACAACCTACATTGAAATTGGATGGAAAACTTCGATTAATAACCATTTTATTCACCGCAACAACATTACTATGGTTTTCTATTCACGTAATTGCTGCAAGTTGCTAAAGGAGTGCTCTTTCCATGGAAATGTGACAACGATAACTGATGAAGCTGGTTCCTTGTCATGTCGATAGATCTAAACTGGTGCTGGCCTTCTAGGGCCTCGAGATATATGGTCTATAAATCACTTAGTCCACATCTTCAGCTATGCTTAATAATGAACTTTACCTGTCACAAGAAGGGAGATTCTCGAAGGGTATTCTCATTCTTAAGTCGGAACATTGAAGTCTGATAAAACGTCCAACTGCTAGAACAAAGGTAATGTAGAGACCCCAGATGCTGAAATGGCTTAGGGTTTCACCAAGAATGCCTTCTGCAGAAGCATAATGTAAGATGTAATTAGGAGAAATCAGACCCCAGACAGGAGAGGCTACCAAGAGGGGGTGGGGGTGTTCTGTGACTAACATGTAATCGGAAACAAGAAAACCAAATGGAACTTCAGGAACACTAAGAATGTATCTTTCAGGACTTACGAGGAGTTTCCTCAGACACAATCACAGCAACAGGTCCAGCTGGTCCACAATAATCATTCACCTCTAGAGGATTTAAATCGTCAAAAGACCACCATCCTGGATTGGCTCTATGGAGAGTGAGATTTGCGCTGACCAGATCCACCTGTATGCTTCTCGCGTATGTTAAATTGATCATGAAGAAACAAGAAATGGAAGCCCGAAAAAAAAAAAAAGAGGTTTTAGACTTACTGCCTCTTCAAGGAGTCGCACATCCCCGGAACCAGTGACCCGAAAATATCTTGGATAAATGTCATAAATTGCAAAACTGCTGCTATTGCCATGTAAAACTTCCATAATTTCCTCTGCTTTTGGAGAATCACTGTCTTGAATAACCAATTCATACCTTACAACCTCCTTGCCTTTTGGTCGATCCCTCATAAATTGCCAAGAAAATATAATGTCCATACTCCAACCAAGTGACTGGATAAACCTAGCCTGGACTACAGGTGGTACAAGCCACATGGAACTTGCATCAGCTTGGCAACATATCAACTGAACATCATTCTCGTCATATGTATACAAATAACCACGGGGGTCCAATTTAGCACGTATATCAAGCTTCTCCCCTGAGTGCATTTCACACAGGGTGGTCTCATATAAAGTAAGCCTTCCACTAACTGTTTTTACATCAATCCGAACACTGGCATCTTTGATTGGATTTGCAATATTAGTAGGGTTTCCACTGCTGTACATCTGTTAACCATGTAAAAGACGTATCTTCAAATCCAGTAGGATCAAATGGACAAGGAGCTACCAGTAGTTCACATTCAAGAGCATTACTTAGATCTATGCAGGCCCAAGTGCCCTTGGCTTCTAGAAAACAGCTACAGCTACAGCACAGCTTGAACAGTACTCCATCCGTTCGCCTTTAAACTTCCTACTTAGAATCTTTCCTTATTTGTACATATAAATACCAAAACACCCTTACCTTTTTATTAAAAGTGCAAGTGGGACATACCCCTATGTGTAATTTTACACCAAGTGAACCCTAAAACTCATTCTTTATTCTATTTTTCTTAAAAACTGTGTTCCGGCTCTACGCGTTTTATAGACGAACGGAGGGAGTATCTATGCGCAGAATCCCTCCGCCAACCAAATGCAAGTTATGTACGGCATCTAAATGAGGCACATTTAAAGTTCCTGATGAATAGAGTTCTAAACCCATTTATCATTCTCTAGAATTTAATAACAGGCAGTATTTCCATTGCTATATCAGCAAATTAAGGCTGAGTAATGAAAATATAACTGTGAAGCAACCAAACTCGTTTTATATTGCTCTAGTCTAGGAGGTCAATTCGGAGGCCATTTCTAATACGTATGTGTCTGGCTCTACTCCTTTGGCACTGACTTTCCTTGGAAGACCGCTGGTCTGTTATTGATTTTCATAAAGGAGTGTGTTTCTTTTCTGCAATTAGAGATGAAAGGAATGCTGAAAACTGACAATACTAAAATTGCAGACGATAAATTGGTTCTCCTGAGGACTTACCAGCATAGGAGCCCAAATAACACCGATCAGCACAAGGAATAAGCAGATACCATTACAGAACTTTGTCATTTTGGTTTGTTTTTGCCCTTGCTTGCGGTTTGCTCTGTTCAAATCCGCATCACACTTGGCGAGAAACAAACTTGAATGAATATCTTCTAACTGCAGATACGGCTTTTGTTAAACTCATGAACCATTTCCTGGTCCATATCACAAGACCCTTATACTATCTTAAAGAGATAGAAAAAATTAATAAGGCAACTAGTGCATCTGTATTGATAAATGAAAAATCATATGTCATGCTCTTCTCTAATGACAATTTTATCTGACTACTTCCCAGAACTTACTTAAAGAATGTATATGAACTCTTTCGCCAGAGTAAACAGGCAAACAAATTCTGTGCCGAAAGAGAGCACTACACTGCAATGATTTGCCTAAGGTACATAGTCAGGACTCATGAGGTCTTCCAAAAAGAAATAAAAAAATTAGCGAAATCTACAACATAACACAAGTTTTCCAAGCATAAACTTCAGAGATAACTCAAGCTGCAAACTATTTTGGTAACTTTAGGTGCTTTTTACAAAGGAATCCAGCAGCTGATGATACCGTTTAAACACAAAACCTCATTGCCAGGCGGCCCAGACCTTTGCCTACAAATGTCCCAAGGCTTTCACGTCCATTAAACATCTTAAAATGTGATCTTAATTCCTTCTAACTGAAACTTAAACCAGACATTCCAATAAGACAAGATTTCGAAAAGAATGTGTATTACCTTCAACCAATCATACATAGTCAAGGAAGTAGTAGTGCAAGACCAGTCAAGAACACACCGTAGTTCATGGAGGAAAGGCAGGGTGCGGTACACTCTGAAGGCAAGGTAATTAATTCTGGAGACACTACTTGTCAAAAATTGCTGGTATAGAGTGCCTCTATTAGGAATTCCATATCGGATTTGAACAGCCTGAAGCACTAAAGAAATTGCCTTCATGAGGTATATTGAGCGGAGTGCAAATCTTCCTGAATGTTGTTGAGATGGCTCAGTGGACCAAGCATACTTAGTCACAGCAAAAGTAAAAAGAACCAGGTTGAAAATGTACAAGATAACTTTTCCCGTTGCGAATATGCATAGGTATATGACACGATCAAGAACAATTAAGAAAAAGATTATCTGTAGAAGAAGAAGAAGAAGAAATAGATTGTCAGTGAGCCTTTCCTGAAACTGATAATGCAGCTCTGAATTCACAATATTCAGAAGAGGTGTAAGTCAATAAAAGATTTCCCAAAAGCATGAAAACTTAGTTACTTACCATCAAGATGAAAACAAACTCCTTGGGGAATTGGTCTTCAAGCTGATAAACTTCAAGAAACTCACTTTTGTTTTCTATGACTGATTGGTAGAAGATGGCAACCAAGAAGAAAACGACAAGGTCAGCGCAAAATACATAAGCATATAAATCAATTTCCCTTTTTCCTCCCCAGATTATAGAGAGTATGGGGTAAGGAAATCCAATCTCTTCAAACATTCCTGCACGTTGAGCTTCTAGAAACTCCTCGGCTACATCTGCTGCTGGTGTGAGAGAGTGGTGCCATTCCAATGGGATACCTTCTACCAAGGAAGAAGCATATAGCACCTCAAGAACAGCCAGAGCTATATTTGGATTTTCCGGGCTTTGCTCAATGCTTTGAACACGAACCCTGCTAGCAGTGTGATGACTTGAATCACTATCTCTGTGTCTCCGAATGTGAACACTTTTGAGCAACCTGTTGATTCTTGACTCCAATCTTTCTGGTTGAATACCATCTTCTGGCCACTGTTTGACTCTCATAGACAACTGAACAAAGTAAGGAGGTGTCTCCGCACCCTCTACTAATGATTTCCAATACCGGCAAAGGCTATTGACTATCAATTTTGCCACCTTAATAGAGGAGAGTAACAGTTTCTCCAGCTCTTCCAACCAGTTAGAGCTCTTCCAGGTTTCATCCAGGTCAGAATTTCTCTTTCTGAAAGACCCGAATTCCTTTATAATAGCCCATTCACAATCTCTTGCAGTTATGGAAGACTGCAAGAGCGTGAATAAATACACCAGAAACAGAGGCCAATTGCTGGTAACAAGAGATGATGTCACTTTACGGTCTGGAAATCCTAACTCTTGTAGAAAACTAAATTGAATGCTAAAACCACAGTGGTGAATAATAATTTGATATAGATACTGCAGCAAGATGGAGAGCTCAGTATAAACTAGCATTACGACCCAGAACACATAGCTCGGCCCAGCATGAACACAGAGAGCATACAAGAAAAGTGCTGCAAGATAAACCATTGACAGGAGGCTGAAGTTCCAAAGAAATATCAAGACAAAGCAACAATAACAAACTATATCGTTATGTGACCGCATTTGGCCCCAGATATAGCGCAAGAACATGCTTATATAAGCATGCAAAGCTTCTGCAGTTCCATTATCAGAATGAAAAGAAAACGTCAGATCCAAGCCTTGACACCTCATGTTCTGAGACTCGATCTCATCATATGCCCCATCCTCGTCAGACTTCCCTTCTGACATCAGCTCCTCGATGTCAATGTTTAAAAGATTTATAAGATTGTTAACTGCCAAATTACCAAGAGACTGTACCTGAGAAACTCCATCACCAATCAGCTGTACAGCAGACGTTAAGGGGTTCTCCCTGTCTTGAAGTTTCCCCTTTCTCCTTTCCTCTAAGTAGTCAAAACTGCCTACATTCAACTCTTTATGTTCCCTGATATCCTGAGGAGAGTCCTCCATATCATACTTTTCCGTTGCTGGACGCTTCATATTCAAACTAAGATGTTCTGTGATTTCAAAATTCAATGAGTCAAAACTCCTGCAATAGTCATCTTCTTTACAGCTATTGCCATTGTATGAACTTTCTGGTGACGAACTTCTCCATCCAAGACCTTCACTGTGTGATGCGTTGTTACCATAATCTCCAGAGCTGATTGTTCTTTGCAACTTGAGCATCTCTGCCTTCATTTTCTCAACCTGCAGATTGCGTTGATTTTTCAGCTCTTCAACCCTCCTAATGTGTAGAAGCTGCTTAGTCTTCCAAGCAGCTTTCTTCTCTTGCTCGCGAAGTACAGCTTGAATCTGTTCCGCTTCAAGATACTTTGATACATAATCAAATTCCTTGGAAGCAAACATGTATGATTGTAAAGATACCAAAGCAAAGATAATGATCTCAACAAGTGCTGATCTTGAAGTTATCCTGAACCCATAATCGTACTTATAAAACCCAATCATCTCATAAATGTAATCTAATGTGTCACATTTTCCTTCACTAGCATCCCCAACAAAGGGAGACTGATAAGCCAAAGAGAGAACAATCAGGACAAAGTTGTATACACGCAACCATCTAAAAATATGGTTCTTCTTCTTCAAGATCTCACGCCTCATTCGGAAAAATGCAAGAGCAAAGCCGAGATAACCTAGATGAAGAATGTCATACTCAAGGGTTCCGGTAACCAAAACTAAAGAAAGAACAAGATCAAGCAGATGACAGTAACTCTCAAGCTTCAGAAAGTCAAGAGACGTCCACATGGATTTCGTTTCGAAAGATAGATCACTGAGTACACAAGTATTCTTTCTAAATGACAGTATCTGCTGATACATATTTGAAGCAGAGAGATTGGACAGTTGGTCGGCACGTAGTTTGAAGCATGAGATCATGAAAATAGCCCAATAACTAACCAGCATCCGCTGATCATCAACTATATTTCCTGCAAAACGATAAGCAGAATGCCACGTTACCAAATCTGAGGGACAGGGGATATGCAGAGAACCCATAAGAGATGCAGAGATGCAAGTTCGAGCTCCTATCATAGTCTCATTCTACAGAGTGACAAAAATCTGATATGTTAATTGAAACTATACATGTTAGAGATCCTTAAACAAATACAAAGGAAATATTAAGCATGTTAGAAATAAGTCATATAACCACATCAAAGAAATGTGGAAGTTAGAGGGGATAAGTGTCCAAACTACCATAAAGGACCCCGAAACAACAACCTCCACAACAACAACTTTGAGAACAAAACGGAATAAAAAGTGGATAACAATGCTGGTGAAAGAGACAAACCTATCCAACATTTAAGGCAGTAATCAAAGTACACATTGGAGTTCTTCCAACAATTATGACAAGACAAGTCAGCCTCCCATGTATCCACTTTCTCAGAAGTAAGAATTGTGCAAGCAGCCAGGTATTCAAGGATCAGGACGGAGGCAAACGATAAGACAAAAATAGGCCAGAGTCTTTGTATAACATGTCTTTTCATAAGAATGCATGCAGCAAGGGCAGCTATGTAAAGCAAAGATATCGCATTCAAGACAGCAAAACTGCAAAGGAGCAATGTTATCATATTTATCTCAAGGCCAAAAAGATTGAACATGTTTTCTACCCAAAATTTCATGTACACCTTTAGCAAATTTTTTTGCATCTGAAGTCTCTCCTTTCTCAACATTGTTCCATGCTTCTTGTTCCCCTTTCCAGTACCTTCCGAAATACTAAAGGGGTTTGTATTAGGGTGGTTGGTCTCAGGGCTTCTTGTTTCTTCGGATGGAGTAGCAGGGTCTTCAGATACACAGAAGTCAAAAGATGAAAACGCTATTTCCTCCAGATTTTGTCTCTGTAAAAGCGGCTCGCAGTTTACAGGAAGTTTAGTTTCATTGACAGGAACAGATACTGCAGAAGGAGTTTGGTTAATGGGGCCAAACAATGTGAAAACTTCCTCCCATTTTCCTCCATCTCCAGGTTTGCCAGGCAAATTGTCCACCCAGCGAAACACGATATACTGAAGCATACATGAAAATATGACAACAATCTCTCCTCTTAAACCAGATTCTAGATTCCAAAAGCCAGGCTCAAACAACTGTAAACCAAGCATATGGGAGAGATGATAGCGCTTCTGACCAGGAAACATACCAGCCTGACCACCCCACATTTGGAAAAGATATTCAACCATCAAAAGAATTCCAGAGTAGACTAAAAAGAATTTTGAAGGGCCCCGACGAGATTTTGGTAAGGTTGAACTGATAACCAAACCAAGAAGATAGATCAAACCAAATATGCTTACAGGGGACAAAGATGCATAAAATAAGGAGATGAGTAATATCTTCTCATTGTGCAAGAGTAGAAGACGCCTCATGAATGAACATGTATTGTAGTCTGGTACATTATAACTGTCTGAGGAGAAAGATTTGCTCTGCCTCCTTTCATAACTATGTAATTGCATGACAATCAGCACAGCCAAGGAATTCCAAACATTTTCAAAAGCTGAAGCTTGTGGATTATAACCAAATGAATAATACAGATCCAGCAATTCGGACAGCCAAGACCGGAAGCTTGAGGAGACACTTAAGCCATAGGTCAAAAGAAACACAGTAACTGAATATGCTTTCAGAGGAAACCACAGGCGTCTTCTTGTTTTCCCAATAATTTGCCTTCCGGTCACCCAAAAGAGAAGGAAAAAAAGATAACCAAACGATACATAATTGGGAGAGACAAGGTATACCGTTACGAGTATTGTAAGAAATGCAATGTAAGTACCAAATGAATGGTATATTGATAGAAAGTGCTGCCCAATAGATCCAAGATAAGCTGCGGTCCTCCTGTCTGAAACCAATTGAAGATATATCAAGCTTGGAGTCAATACGAAGCAAAAGACTTGCAAATATTTTCTATACAGGATTGGCAGCTTTACTGCAGTGATATACTTAAACATGTAATATTACCCATGAAACAACAGACCTAATCACAACTCTTGGTGAAACTCATTTCCTGTGTCTTGTATCATTACAGGAAAATTATAGAGATTCCAACAACATGTGCTACTAATGACGACTTAACTTTCACTTACCACTTTTATATCATAAGTCTCAATCGAACCTAGCAAAAAACAATAGGGAGCAACTAAACCAAAACGTTCCATCATTTTTTATTCATTTAAATTGAAACTCAATGAAACCTTCAGCAGCTATTGTATGAAAAAAATATTTCTTAGACAGGCGTAGCTGATACACAAACCGTAATTCTCTACTACACATTTTATCTCCTTCAAATATATCTGGCTGTTGCAATTGCATGTGAAAGAAAAAGACAATCAGCTTGACTTGGAGCCACAAGTGGAAATGCTATAACTATTGTTACATCAACCAGAACTAAGGTGATCACTGATCACTAAAAATACTTCACAGAAACAACTGTGGAACCGTAATCTCAACCATAGTATTGAAAGCAGTACCCATTCGATAGATGCAGATAACTTAGGAAAAGTTCTATCCTGACAATTAAAGCAAATGTAAACAATTTCGTTAAAAGGTTATACCAAGAGAAGAATAGTGGCTGGGATTTCCCCCGGATTTGGAAGTATAAATTGACAGAAGAACAGATTTGTTCAATCCAGCTTTTATAATGCTGAACCCAAAAGGAAGAAATGGAGCATGCTGCAAAATTGCTGAGAATGAAAAAAGCAATTCAAATCCATGATTGTGTATTGCACAAAAGCAAGCTAGTATCACAATCTTCAACAAAACCCCAGTGCCGTGATACTCAAGCAGACCTACAGAGCAAAACAGCTATAATTATTGTAGGTTTAAGACAAAAATATGTCAGCTATAGCTCTAATAGCAGACAAGATCTTTAGTTTGTAGAGAGTAGGCTGGAAAACCATACCTAATTGTGAAAGAAAAATTCTTGGCCATGACTCTTGTGATTCCAGCAGTTCAGCAAACATATTGAGCTGAAGAATGTATAACAAGGCAAAATGTACCTCACACAAAAGAATCAGCACTTGCCGCATTCTCTTATCGACTGTGGGCCGCAGAAGATACAGCATGAAGAATATAACTAGGATGGGAAATATAGTTTTTCAGCAGTAAGAATATGAGGTCTTAAACAACATGAAATGAGAGTACGATTTAACATACTGTATAGGACATGGATGAGGCCAGGTTTGACAGCTATCAGTAAAATAATGGTCAGCACTATAGCCCGAGAGCATTTGCTGAACACCCACACAACTGTTGCAATGATTAACACTTTCGTCTCTTCTTTTTCTGAAAAGTCAGAGTTATCAGTTTGATGATGCACAATGTAAATCATGTCTACAATTCTTGACACACACACACACACACAAAGAGAGACAGAGCACCAAAAGTATGAAGATACAGGTGAAGTATCAGAAACTGCCAATACCCTTCACCAAGAAACCTACAATCACATACTGCAACATCAGGCACATGTCATCTAACTTGGGCCAAATTGTGAATTGTGTAAATAAGGATTAAACCACGCAGATATACTGTAACCAGCATTAAGATCTCTATCACAACTTTCTCAAGTAACCAAAAACTATCCAGAATTGAATCTGGAACTGTTCATCATTCTTTTTTTTTTCTCTTTCTTTTTTTTGTTGGGGTCATCCTTAGTTATGGTCAGAAACCCAAAAAGACAGGAAACACTAATTCATTCTGGAATATCCTGCGAAACCATACCTACTCCAAACTTTTTAAGTAACAACTACCTGCATAACAATTTTGCAAACAAGCACCCCTTTTAGAGGGGGGGGAAATGCAAAGATTTTTCCAAAAACAACATTGGTTTGCAATTCAAGGCAATATTCAAGTGGGTAAGACATGTCAACATCAGAAATAGATCGATAACTGCCCGTCAGTATCAATGTTTGACTGTTGGTGGCTAGAGAATGTAATTGGATAATGTTTAGCACTAAACAAATGGTTATTAGGTTAGGATCGGTGTACAAATTTTCTTTATTGTACTAAGCTTTTTCCAAACTCGGTTTGAGCACTTGATAGTACCACATAGCCTAATAGTTTAGCAATACTTTCCAGAACTTTCTGAAAATTGACTGTGTGTGACAGTTCAGATATACTTTCCAAACCATATTTCTACAGAGTATAAAAAAAACCATCTTTGTTGAATATGCAACACTTTGAGCTTTGATCTTTTATCAAACAATTTTACGCATAGAACACACACTACTTGGTCTTTAAGAAAAACAGTCATAAAATCACAAGTGACTGAAAAATGTTAGCTCAGAGCATTTCAAATTCAACTCACCTTCCACAGCAGAGTCATGCGATAAAGACTGCCCAGCCCCATCAGGCAAGAAAAAGAAAACAGAGCTGTTCACAAGATTGCCCACAGCAACCAGAACACCAAGGTAGAATTGCGCAAAGAGGTAGAGACCAGGAAAAGAATAATGCCACAAGCCAATAGTTTCCCAAATCATCATGTCCTGTAAAAATTAAGGGTCATGGGACTCATGGCCAACAGAGTTCTGACATGAGGCAAATATGATGAAAAAAAATACCTTCTGTAGTTTCTTATTATAAAATGTGAAAGCCACATTGAAGACGTAAGTGCTAGCAGCCCAATACAGAATGAAGATGAGAAGCAAGCTGTTTAATCGGTGGAAGTGAAACAAGGAAGGGAACGCATATAAGATGTAACCAACATATGTGATCAAGCCAAAGGCAAAGAGACTAGCAAACTGGAAACTCCAATACGCTAGCGCAAACAAGGAGATCTGTCAAAATCGGTAGCAAGATTTAAGAGCATAATAAGGTTTCATATATATTAGTGCTACACAGAGTGAGATACAACCATGTTAGGATGAAAAATATGTTATAAAAACACAACCACCAAGCCTTGATCCCAAAATAATTTGGGGTCGACGAACATGAATCGTCATCTGTAACCGTCTTGTGTATGTCATGTAAGTTCAAGATCATTGTGAACCAGTAAACAAAACAGAGAGACTGGGATGGGGGGGGGGGGTTAAATGTAACGAGGTTTTCATTCGTCTAAATTAATCACTATCGTTCAGCCTCAACCCATGTAAACACCTTTACACCATTAGGTGTAATGAAATACCCTCTCCATCCTTTTCATTTTCACCTTATTTTGTTTTTCGATTATGTAATGATGATCCCTGATTCCCTCCTACCAAACGTGAACTTAGTATCACCCAGATCAATGCATTATAGGAAAAGGCAACTGGACCCCGCAATTCTACATATACGTGATGATTGAAATGCAAAGGTCATGTGCTTCCATTCGACTTTAAGATGACATACTCAGAAATCTGAAGCTGGAAAAGGCTCGTGTAGTATATGTGGTTCTAAAAGCTGTCAAATACATTTCACAAGGAAAAAAATATGTTAATATCAACTAAATATTTCTAGATGCCTGAAGTTTACATACATTCCGCACAGTAAGACGAAGGGCACTGGCAAATTTATTTAATTTTATAGGCAAAAACGATTGTATTACAAGTCACTAGCGGCACTCTCACTAGTAAGATCATCCATTAGTCACCTGATAGCTTAATTCTAGTTAAACTTCCTCAATATGAACATATTATACCAAAGCATTGACCAACAGCCTAGGATTCCTCTTCCATCATCATACTGGACAATAAAGAGTGAGAAAAAAGATGAACATTGTTCCCTGCTGTAATTTATCCCCCAGGGTTATAGCTCTGAGATACTTAAGTTCACCATAGACGTACGAGATAACTCATTTCCTTTTACGGGTAAAAGTTTTCCATTCCTAAACCCCCATCCCCCTTCCACCACCAAGAGCCAAAATAAGAAACAAACCACAATAAAAGGAAAGAATTGAAAGAAAAAGGCAATGTGGAATTGTAGTTACAGAGAGAAGTTGGATACTGGTACATTGCCACCATTTCTTGTCATCACTAAACTGGTGATCTGAATTCCTCGAGTGTGATTATCGATAGGATCCAGTCTGAAAATTATTTTAGATGATACCTTTTATATTTTTCCCTTAAGCCATAGTCTAACTTGCACTTGACCATGTTCGTTTTTTCAAGCAAGAAACTGTTTTGATGGGTGACTTTGCTCTCAACTAAAAAATCAGTTTCCCAACTGCAGCAAATTGATATATTTCAGGCACACATGCGGTTTTTTGGAATGAACAATTTGCGATTGAGCTGAAAACCCTTGTTACTATAAATATAAAATCATGAAAAACTAAAAACTGCAATGTTGTATAAACTTATCCGAATCCGTGGCTTCAATCTAGAAGCCAGACTTCAAAGTCAATTGAAAAAATCATCTACTTTTGGGTATTTGATGAAGATATCACATTCCTTGTTACAATTAGATATATTCTCACATCACTACCAACGCACCTAGTCACCAATGATTTGTTTGAGAACAAATAAAGAAAGGGAAGGGGAAAAATGTCACATACATTAGTCTCAGGCATACCGGTAATCCATATGTGAAGAAGTTGATGGTAAAGGTACGGAAAAAAGCTCCTCTGGACAGAAGATTGATATGCCTTAACCCAGACCTACGATAGTTCGAAAGATGAAAGATTTTGAGTATGAAAAATAAGAAGTGAAATCTAAATTACAGAACATTCCTAGTCTTGCGTTACATGTCAAGGAAGCTGGTAAGATTCTATCTCAAGAGTAAAGACAAACAGATGTTATTATTTCCCATGGAACCAAAGACTCGCTATTCTTTGGCTTTAGAATACAATGGAGCCTTTGAGGCATTGCAGGTGATGTTGTTGGTAGTAAAGACGGACATATTATGTTTCTTTGAAGTGGTGTGGTTAGGTAGAAAAACATTTATTACAACAGAAAACTTAATAAAATACCTTGATCTGTCAATAAGAAAGGAATGGCTGGATGGAAGAAGAGGCTCAGCCAAAATACTTTCATTTGAAGACATAATGCTACCTGGCTCAGCGAGATCACGTCTAATACATGCAAGCTGAACAGAATCACATGTTCATAAATTAGCCAAGACCACACACACACACACGCACAAATAACAACGGAGAAGAACTTGCAATGCTCTACAAAGTAAAGAAATGTGCTTACCATTATATAGAACAGCAAAAGAAACAAGCCAGAACAACTTTTTGACCAATCTGACAACCAGGAGATCTTGTACAGACCAATGAACCCCCCAAACCCTTCAAACATAGCAGGGAACTCCACTGGAAGTTGGTAGATGTACAACAAAACAATGTTTGAGACGGAATAAGGTAAAAAGTAATTCCACCACCTTCAGTAAGGACAACAAATGATCAGTGACATAGTATATATATCCGCCAGAAGGCTATATTGGTTTAGGTTTCATAAAGGCTTACCGAAAGAGACTCAGACAATTACTGCTTAAAGACCAATCAACTAGGCCAACACAACTGCCAATAAAATATGGCAAGGAAATAAAAGAAGGGTGAATAATGCCAGCACCAAGCTGTATTGTTGGCAGAAGAAACAAACATGCTTCCCGCACTTTAGAACCTGTCCAAGTATTAGACAACACTAGATCTCAGGATAATTTTTTCCAAAAGCAAAACTAGAGCACAGCCTATTTCTTGCCAAGTGAGGAGCAAGTTTTCGGCACCTCAGATGAATGTCACAACTCACATGAAGTTAAAAAAAAAAAAAAAAAAAAAAAACAGCCAACATCAGCAGATATGAAGGAGTCGATTCTCAATCAAAAAGCAGCTTAATTATACGAAGTACCTCATGAATCATCTATGCAACTTAACTACTTTTCGGGTGGTGGATAAGAAGGCTACTGAAAGCGTTTTAGAAACAAGTGTCCAAACAAAGACGGTGTATCCCTGAAGGATCTAAGTTAAGATTGCATATGTCCAAATAAGTAAGAGGCCTGTGATAGTTTGGCATCACATAAATTTTCAAAAACCATTAACATCAATTTGAGCTTGCGACCTTATGTGCTCAGAGAACAAAAGGTGCACATGGAAAAGATTTTCAAGTATAATGTGCAAAATCATTTTAGTAATCTGTTAATGTTATCCAGTAGTATGCAATATTGCTATTGTCCTCAAAAATTAGACATACGGAATCAGAAAGCTAGTGCACCAAAAAAGAAAATAACAGAAATTCAAGAATGCCAAAAACCTAAAGGTTTCAAACGAGAAGTTGAAATCCTCAAGAAATTAGCCCTTCCTTCCAGTTTGATTCCATCCCCATATATGTCGCACACAGTAATCAGGGCCATAATTGCGTGCACCGCCAGAAATACGATAGAAGATGGAGCCCTGCTCTGCATTCTACAAAAAAAAAAAAAAAAAGAGGGATGTCATAGTTACTTTAATCTCTTAGAATCTACCTTTCACTTAACTACGAGTTCTGAAAGTGAAGAGATACAAATACAAAAAGCTGCAGTTACCTAATAAGACCCGTCAGCTTTGCCCATTGAACCTCCTCAACAGTCCAATGACCTCCTTGAATACCCAAAAAGACATGAAACACGGCATGGGAAAGTAAGACCAACAGAGAAAAGAAAAGAAGAAATCGCGATGCCAATGCTTGGTGCCTTGATTGTGTCCCTGATTGAAGCCAAAGTACAGTTTTTTTTCAGCTCACATGCACACTACTGTACTTATTGATAATAGGTTGTAAAGAGCACACATTCCGAAACCCAAAGAGAAAGATATCCCAACCAAGTATACGTGACTTCAGATAAGTACCGCTGTAACAGTCTCTTCAGAGCAACCAAAGAATCATCTCGTGCTGGGACATATGGCTATAAGCTTAAAGTGCATTCCTCAGGCATACAACTACAGTGTTTTACGTGATAGTCTAAACCCTGTACCTTCTTAGCTACCAATCACACCCAAAAAATGGATGTATAAGATGCAAGTAGCCCTGAACTTATAAGTAGTGAAAAACAAATGAGGGGAGTATCATTTATCGACCAAGTAGTTATTCTAAAGCATTCCTTTCTGGAATCTACAATGATTATAAATAATTTAGACTGAACACTATTTCAAATTAACTTATGTTTCAGGAAACTCAATGGTGCAGAATCACCAGCAGAAGCATTTACCATCTAGTCCTTCCACCCAGTCTTAAATAAACTTGTAAAAGTCATGTTCCCTTCTGGAGAGGAACACCTTCCAGGTGAAGCAGTACATCATAATTGAGAAATTAATAAGATAATAAACGTGACAAAAGGCAGTAACGTAAAAGCACGTTTGCAACTCACCAATTTCAGAACTAACATACTGAAGAAAGAGGAATGCTACCAGGTTCACCAAAGATATCAAGCTCCAGCTTAGTGAAGCAGCTGCATGAAGAAGTGGACAAGGGCAAAACATATATAATGAGAGAAATTTAGCAGGAAAGATGAAAAACTCAACAAATAAATCATAGAATCAAGATTTCCACCCATCTTGAACTTGAAGAGCTAGACGTGCTAACATAAGTCTCATAATCTTAGTACATTAACTCATAGACACAGAAGTCTTAAGGATGAAGAACAATGTTCAACCATGATCATGAATACATGTTCATAACGTTGGTACATTACCTCATAAGTTCGAACACCCCCCCCCCCCCTCGGACCACTACATTACCAGCAATCAAGAACGCAGTGAGGTATAACCTACTCATTACGACAAGAGTATTGAGTACGCTACCTCATAGGTTCGAGAACACCCCCCCCCCACCCCAGACCACTACATTAGCAGCAATTGAGAAAGCAATGAGGTATAGCCTAGTGGTTATGACAAGGGTTTCGGGTCCATAACTCATAGGGATAGCTAGTGCTCGCCCCGGCCCCCATCATGATACGTTGTACTGACATATGCGCCTCATTATCGACCAAAAAGAAACTATCTTTGGAGCAATGCATGCTAGTATTATGTACAAAAGAGTAATTAAATAGCATATAACAATGATTGAATTCACAATTGGGGGTTATTCCTAAAATTAGTAATTACCTGTCAAAAGGAGCAGTGGCAACAAAACCCCCGTAAGAAATCCAGCCATCTTCAAACCAAATGAAATCACTCAACTCAATTCAACTCCCGTTTATTAGCATTGCTGAATCTTGAACCACAAGTTCAGGAAATCCCATGTAACATAATTTCCCAGAATCAAAATTCTATGTTCTAAGAAACATAATTTCCCTCATTTTTTGGGTTGATACTAACAAAGGTCTGGTAACGAAAAGGGCACTTGCAATCTTTGTGACCCATCTCATAAAAAAAAAATGCCCAAAATTTTGGTCCAGAATTAGACATGTATATGCCTATTATTTCGCTGTATAAATCACACTCCAATTTATCAAAATTCACACTCCTATCATACTTGTACGTTCAGCATTCTCTTCTTATTTGAAAAATGTTAGGCACTAGTGTCAGTTAGAAGAACAGTCACAATTTGAAGACCGTTTTCTTTTTAACACGTGGCCACTCGAGAATCGATCTTCTATCGCATTCTACATTGTCGATAGCAAGTTAAACTTCATTCGGCTTTAAATTTGAGTTGATTGTTGAAATATTATAGTGTACGTAGATACACAAAATGGGTTAAGTGATCTTTACTATTCCCAAGTAAGAGTAATTGAATGATTAGGAAGAGTCAACTGATGATCTAGCAATGAGTACATTATTAGCGGTTCATAAACCATATCTTACTTTTTTTCGTGCACTAATTACTATTGTTATCATTGAGAAAGAAGGTAGAAAAGTATTTAGGGTGTGTTTCGCCAAGCTCTTGAAGTGTTTCTCGACTGTTTCTGGGTCCTAGAAACACTGAGAAATGGATTCTGAAAAACACTTCTGGTGTAATTTGTTTATCAGAAGTAGAAGCTCCAATTTGGAGCTCCTCCTCCAGAAACTGTTTCTGATAAGTAGTTTTGGAGAAGTTGGACTTTGGCCAAATATGTTCTAAGTCGATCATACAAGATGGTGAGATGTTGTGGAATAGTGAAATAAGTGAAAAGACTAAACATCTTAGAATTTGATTCGATTCCCATTATATATTACTCGAAAAGAAGACTCGATTAATTACTCAATTTTCTTTTTACCAAGATCTACTTTTAAGAAATTCAAAGCATAGGATTAGACTCATCAGATACTCCACTAGACTAAAATGCTGCCGGAGGTTTTGTTTTCGATGAGTTTAGAAATTATAGACAATGAATAAAGTGGGCATTCAATTTTGAGGCCAAGTACATAGCACAAAACATTCGTACATTACTCGTATAGTCGTGTATATGAAGCTTCCCGTAAAATATAATGATGGATGTCAAGTTGTCAGACCAATAAGGCCAGGCCATAACATGCACGTAGTAAGCTGCATGTTGCTAATCGTTGCGCGCTTTCTTCAATTGCCACTCTTCCACCGACGCGCCTTCATTAACAACAACAATATTAATCATGATATGTCGTTATCTTAGCTTCCACGAACTTCAGATCTTATTCTGTCAATTTTCTTAGTTAGATTGTTCTCAAATATTTAAATTACGTTAATGATACACTTACAATGAAGAGATGTATAACTTTATGTCGGTATGTGTTATAGACGGACACGGCCAACACAGTTCCTGAGTTGTATATATTTACACAAATTCTCATAAAAGGCGGTCTCTCAATAATTTATTGAGAACCATTATACTATAGTACAAAGTGAATCTTTTTACATTACTTGTAACGATGATAATACTTGTAGTGATTGTATTAATAAAATATTATAAATCACATGATCTATGATTATAGATGATCCCATCATATAAAATTAGCTAAAACTTATAAAGTTACCCATTTACAAAGATTATTAAGTGTCAAGGTTTTTAACTAAAACGATTATCAAAAGTAGTATAACGGTCACTAATTACATAAACGAGATCACGATGTAAATAACATGATTGGTCTCTAGACTTTAGTTGCTTAAAAAGTGAACTTTAGCATTTATTGTGGTCATTATATTATTTTTAATATAATTATTGTGCTAGTTTACAATTCTAACCACATAAATTATGATTTAAAACCATAAAAGGGCCAGGAAATATAAAATCAAGCATAATATTTAAAATTCAAACTTAGTTAGGGCTCGTTTGATAAAATTGTATCTTTTTTAATTGATCTGATATGATCTGAATTATTTCGATTTGATCTGATCTGATTTGAATGACTCTGAACTGATCTGATTTGATCTGAATGTGTTGAAACTTTGATTGAATTTCAACGAATTACTATCAATCATAGACCAAATACATTGATAGAAATTTGACCTTTTCCAATCTGATTTGATCTGAATTGAATGACTCCGATCTAATCTGATTTGAATGATTCTGAACTGATTTGAATACTACTTTTATTAATTAAGTCCTATCAAACAGGTTTTTACTCATTTAATATGGGAGATTCTAATCTTACATTAAGGCAAAGTATAACACGGTTACTAAAAGAGTAAAAGAAGTAAATATTTATATGAATAAAGAACACTTCAAAGGTGTACGTTGACCTTAAAATTTTCTAAAGAAAGCAAAACCATATTATTAATCCAAAACCATATGCTTATCAAACAAGGTTCTCATAAATTTTGACTTTAACTTTGTATAATTAAACTACTTAAACAAGAAATTCAAACATGTAGACGACATTATAAATTTATACTAGTGGAGATAAACATACATATGTTTAAAAAAAATAGATTCTATAATAAAAGCACAACAGAATTGATCAAGCAAACGCAAACGTAGACCGCACATCATGAAAAAACGCACGACATGGTTGACAATTGTCCGTAGCTCAAGTTAGCAAAAGCAACACATACATATTACAGGTCTTTTGTAACCAAGTTAAAAAAAAACATATTATGAGTCTTTAAGATGGAAAGCATTATTATAGATATTGCCTACACGTAATTAATGAAATTACTAGTATTATAGATTAATGTATTTCACTATTTTGAATTTACACACAACGATGTCGATCTTTTGCCAACAATTTTGATGTTCTATTGCGTAATGTATATTTTTCATATGAGAAGTAAGATTGGTTGTCATATGAATATCATACATAATTAGTTTGGCAATTAATGTTTATAGTTTATTTGTAACATTTAGATTACTCACATATGGAGTAGTACTTATGTATAACAATGAACAAAAGTAAACGAAACATTGTTCTCCACATATTACTACCCGACTATCCTAAAGTACTTATCCAAAATGTACTTTAATAGTTTAATTTTGTATTTGCCTTGTAAAGTGATATTTATTTATCTACAGTGACTCATGTAGTCATGTCAATAATAACCTTACACAAAATCAACAACAAAATATATATTTGAAAATGCTCGTAAATGGTAGATTAAACATTCCAACCGATTTGTCCCAGTCCAAAAAATATTACAATTAGCCACCTCCAAGTCTCCAACTTGAACGTACGTACATGTGGAGATGTGGTCATGTGAAGAGGATTGATTCCAATTCCGTACGAACGAGTCTCTATCAAAACAAAAGTAAAATGAACGCATAGAAGTCCAAAATTGACAAACGTACGTAGTTGTCCATAACGTAAACATACACAAGTTAGCCAACTATTGAACAACTAACAAAAATGAGGGCCCCAAAATTCAAACATTTTGCTTAATTAACTTGATAAGAGGCTATCAATCGACTTTAATAGAAAATCTCGAAATTAAATCTAAATTTGCAGAACCGTTAATAGTATACAAGCTAACATCAAACAAAAGTATTACAACGATACCCTATATATCATTACCCAGTGTCTCAAAAGCTCTCGTCATAATTAAATTGAAAACATAAAGAAGAAGCTGCTTACAAATGACCCGTAATAAAAATTGCTTTAGAAATCTCACTTTATGACTTCACAAATCACAATACCAGAAATGCAAAAAGTTTATGTAAGCTATGTTATTCCATTTTATCCCAAATTCGAGTAATAGTTAGTTTTTGGCGTCATTAAAACTAAAAACAAAAACTATCTTATCAATAATTACGATAAATTCATCACGACTCGAATCTAGACCGAACGGCACATTATCGGAAAAAAACAAAATAAATCACCTCCCTCCCAAAGTCCCAAAGTCCCAAACCTTTATAAATATACTCAAACCATCCCAACGTCTATAGCCTCTACCCACACCTTCTTACCTCGGACATACCCACAAAACTACTACAGAATACAGATCATCCAAACAAACAAACCAAAAAAAAAAAAAAAAAATCCCAAATTTAGTAATTAGTCGTTCCAAAATTAGTAATTATCCAATTTTACTAAATTAGTAAGTAAATTAAAAAAAAATAGTGTCGATTAAATTCCGCCCAAATCAAATGGGGTATTCGCCGCCGTGCCACCACCACAACAACCACCAGAACAACCACCACAACAATAACACTCTCCACAAGCTACCGAAGCGAATAATATTAGTCCGCCACGGCGAAAGCCAAGGAAACACCGACCCTCAAGCCTACTCCACCACCCCCGACCACAAGATCCCCCTCACCACCGCCGGCGTCACCCAAGCCCGCCACGTCGGCGCCTCTATCCGCCGCCTTCTCGACACCGCGTCGTGTACGTCTCCGTCGTCTATGACGGATTGGCGGGTTTACTTTTACGTTTCTCCTTACGAGCGGGCGAGATCCACTCTCCGGGAGATCGGACGGTCGTTCTCGAAACGGCGTATTATCGGTGTTAGGGAAGAGTGTCGGATACGCGAACAAGATTTCGGGAATTTTCAGGTTGCTGATCGGATGAAAGTGATTAAACAGACGAGGGAGAGATTTGGACGGTTTTTTTATCGGTTTCCTGAGGGAGAGTCTGCTGCTGATGTCTATGATCGTGTTTCCAGTTACGTTTCTTTCCTTTCTTTTTTTTTTTTTTTCTTTTTTCGTCGGTTTCGATTTCGGTGGTTTTATCGATAATGAGGCGCAAATACTAGTACAAACTTGGTTACTGTTTATTTTGGATTTGAGTAGTAGTAGTAGTAGTTGTGTTTAGTTGATTTATCGGGATAATGAGGCGCAGATGCGAGTAAATCAGTATTTGAATCACCAGGTTAAAGGTGATTACTGTTGGGAGTGTTTGATTTTGATTGGTGTGGGTAGGTGGATTATTTTTTTGATATTTAGTTTATAATTTAAAGTGTGAAGTTAAAGTTACTTTTTTTCTCTGTTGAGATTTGTTTGGGTGGGTGGCTACTTCTTTTAATGATAGAATAGAATGTGTAGTTGGAGTATTTTTTTTTTTTTTTTGTCTTTATTAGTTTGGGTAGTTTAAATTTGATTATTTGACATTACTAATGCGAGTATATGATTTGAAAATGTAGAGCTAATTTGTGCAAGAGTTAGTGGATGGAGATTGGAGAGGAACTTCTGATGTTTGAGTTAGTTTCTTTTGGCCCGTCTCGTAATAGGAAATCGTTTTATGCAAGTATTTCGGTTATTGCATTAAATCGGTGTTCATTCCGTGTATGTTTGGTTAATGAGATCATCATTGCGTGTAATGGGGTTTGCGTGGGTTTAAGATCAACAATGGTTATTGCCTCAATTGAAAGGAAATCCCATTACATTGATACCAAACTCAAAGACCTCATTACCTTGCAATGTGGTTCTCACCTAACAATCAAGCTCTTAGTATTACTCCCTCCATTCTTTGCATTTGTTAACGTTTGGTTTGAATTCCTCTCACATTGAATTCAAACCAAACGTTGACAAATGAAGAGAACGGGGGGAGTACATGGTAGTGATCGCCTGAGAGAAAATAACGAGTATAGAAGTGCTGTTTGTGCCTTCTGTTGTCCTTGTGATTTTGAGGGTTTCCTAGATCTTTGTCATTAATTTATTCTTGATTTGGGATCTTAAACTTATTGACCTTTTGTTTATATATATTGGGGGAATAATTGGAGATTTTTTTTTGAAGTAGACAATGGTGAATGATGATAGCAGATAGGAAATGGTTGAGCTGTAGAGATTCTTTTGCTTGACGCTAAGTGGTGATGTGTTTGTTGGACCTTAAGCTTTTTAGTTTCCAGATTTGATCTTTGCCCCCTCTTATCATTCTATCGTCATTCTGGTACACATGGTATTGTCTGTGCAAGTGATCAAGACATGAGAAATGTTTTGGGATGAAAAAGTCAATCATTTATACTTGTATTATAATTATAATTAGAATAAAGTCAATCGAGTTAGGGAACCTGGTGTGCTGGAGCTTATAGAGGGTCCAGTAATATGTTCATGCGAAATGATGGGAGGGAGTTTAGTGTGGGTTGTTGAATAAAATTATTTAGGTGATTTGGTCTTACCAGATTGTTGTAGTTAAATGACTTAATATCATGACCATATCAAGGTTCTTGTTAGGTGGACATATTTGGGTGATTTAATATCCAGAAGAGTGTGATTGCTTTACATCCGCTCTGTTTGACCTAGGTGATATGATAAGAATTTTGAAAGGTAACTTTGAATAATAAAAAGTTGCTGTCTTTGTACAAATCTAATGCTAAGGCTGCGTTTGAAGTTTAAACTGCCAAGAAGAATGGACAATGCCTTTTGTGAGTAATTGTGTCAGCGGTTTAGCGCTATCATTTGATCCTGATTACTTTTACGGATGTAGTTGAAGTTTCATCATCTCTGCACCATGGATTTGATTTTTTTTTTTCTTTGCCGAGTAAATGATAGTCATTAAAGTTTGCGTGATTACAGCAGTCTTCCCTGAAGAAGGGATTGCTCCTGTGTACATATTCTGTGAGATATCTTGGAGATCTTTTTCTTGATCACTCTACGTTAGTCATATCAAGAGAGTAGCAGGTTTCTTAAATTGCTATGTTCCCTGGTCACTGTTATCAGTTCTGCGGCTGCTGCCCGTGAATCTGTATTGATTACAGCATAATATTAGGTTTGTTCTGTGCAAATGCTGCCTTGAAAGCAGGGACAAAGTATGTTGGCGCTTTTAACTTTAGAATTCTTGTGTCATCTCCCTGGAGGTTTAGGCTGGTAACATTTCTAGGTCTTGAGAGACTATTGGTGCCGCACTATGCGTGGTAGACTGGTAGTCATAGTAGTAACAGGCTAACAGGTAGATGGGGGGTTGCAGTATATAGAAAGTGGTTTCTAATATTGTCTTTCGGGGTTATCGACTGAGATCTGAAGATAAAAGCTTGAATTATGAGTAATATACAAGTTTCTATGGTCTGGGGACTAGGGATCAAGGCAATATACCAGTTGTCTGTGGTTTATCAAAGCATTGCATTGGGCATTTGTTATTTTCTTATTTATTTATTTATTCATTATTATCGTGAACTAAACAAAAGTATGAACTACAGGCTTTATGGAATCTCTTTGGAGGGACATCGACCTGAACAGACTTCATCCTGTACCCGGGCACGATCTAAATCTTATAATCGTAACACATGGGCTTAGCTCACGTGTATTTTTGATGAAGTGGTTTAAGTGGACGGTTGAACAATTTGAGCATCTCAATAATCCAGAGAATTGTGAATATCGGGTGATGGAATTGGGCGAGGGAGGAGACTACAGCCTCGCTATCAACCACTCAGAGAACGAGCTGCGCGAATGGGGTCTCTCCACTGAGATGATAGCTGACCAAAAGTGGAGGGTTAATGCTAAGAGGGGTGAATGGAATGAAAAGTGTTCGTGGTATCTTGATGGCTTCTTTGATCACTTAGAAGACTTGGATAACAGTGCGGAAAGTGCAGAAGAAGGCTCTGATGATTCTGAAGAAGATAGCTCCACTGTTTCTGCGGAACATGGTCGCCGCAATAATGTGGAAGTTAGTTGCAATAATGTTGTACAACATAAACACAAATCTATCGTTTCCTGATCATTGATACGTGTTATATACTTGATTACATTGTACAGGCAAGGGACTTCAGTGGTTGCATATTCTTTCGTTAACTTCCCAGCCATGTCTTACCTGCGCAACCTGTATTTTCTCAGGACAGTCTTTCAATTTTCGCAATGTTGTGCTCCTAAAGTTGTAAGAAATCATTTGTTGCAGGTATCTGACACACACGCACACATACTCGTGTTAAATGTTTATGCAGCTTTTGCTAATCGCCGTGTGGTTATAATATACTTGCATTTTGTTTAAAGTCAGTTCACTCGAGCAGAAGTTTGCTGTTAGTCTGTTAAGTTCATGATTCATCGTAAGCCAGTCTTAACTGTCAGTGTAGCAATGTCAGTTCAGTGCATTATCTCGCCTGAAGGCTGTTGTATATCCAACAGATACAGAAGAAACCCGTTGATCTATTTGATTGAATGCATTAAATTAACATGTCAGAGCTGAAAACAAAATTTTATCATTTAATAAAACAGAAAAGAAAGAAAAAGATCAGTTGAGCTTGAATGAGATATGATAATCTGTAAGACAAACTGTTATTCTGCCAATTCTTCCACGCTGAAAAGAGTTGCGGAATTTTTTTACTCCTTGTATGTGTTTGGTTAATGTTTTGGCTCTCCCATGCGGAGCTCACTCAACGACCGAGCTATTACTGGGGCAGCGACATCATGCTTGTGTATGTCAAACTTTAGATATCGTGATTATTTCATGTTGAAGCTATCAATTCAGATACAAACTGTCCAGGACAGCAAAACCAGCTGCAACCCCTCCCTCATTTGATGAGGAAACCTTCGTCCGCATCAGATAGCCACATTGCTCATTTATGACAGTATTTTCTTTGTGTCTACACATGCCAAAGATGCATAACATTAGAAGAAACAAAAGTAAGAATCAAACGTGTCGGTCTCAATGTCAGAAATAAAAAAAAGCACTCAACAATTATGTCAGCCTATTGGTTTCAAAGAAGAAGCTACGTTGCAATGTGCATGCAGATACCTTAAATAAGCACCAAACATTCCGAGCTCTGATATAGCATGATCTTTATGACAAATTCCATCTCGTATCAGAAGTGCAGGGAAAGCAGTAGGAAAGATCCTTTGCATGAGGATGTATGCAGCATCTTCTTCTGTTGCCCCCTTCTGAATTCTCAGCAGTGTTTCCCTCACGTCATCATCATATATGTTGTTTCCTACATTAACATAAATTTCAGTGTGACCGCCACTCACATTTATACAGATTAGTTACACTTATAAGTAATTGGTACCTCCGCCTTCTCTCTGTGGTTTCATCACATACAACTCAGGTCTTTCGATTGCATCTGAAATAATTTTGGAATCATCCAAACTCCAAAGGCCTGCAAAGCATTTCCTGAGTTTCGCAATGTCTTCTTTGTTATCAAGAAACCTGCTCTACAAGCAAGACAAACACAAACTCAAGAGTTCAAATCTTCAAGATGCCTATCTCTCCATCCAACAAATGTAAAGCATAAGTCGACGATAAAAGCCAAAAGTAAACAGACTTTTATATGTTTACTTTGTTTGGTTCTAGAGAACATATGGTGTGACTAAAGGAAGGAAGGAGGAACTCCGAGGAAGGTAAAATGTAATTCCATGTTTTCAATTCAGAAGTTACTCCAGGAAGGTTTTCCATAGAAATTTTCCAGTTTCCATTCATAAAACCAAACAATAGAAAAGGAAGGAAAACCCAACGTCATTTAAGTGATTGTATGTCGCATGAAGACTTCATTATTATGCTTTATAAATGCGTAAAACAATCAACCTTTACCTTTCAAGTATATTAGGTTTTGCCAGCTCCTGCTGAATCTTTTTGGAACCAGCTAAATGATATGAAATTGACGGGCACTTCACAGCTGATGACTGCTCCATCAAAAGTCTAGCATTCCATTCCTGAGAAGCATCATTTCGGAAATCAACAACACTGAATTAACCATATTCAAAATTTGAAGAGATACCAACTGGAGGTAGTAAATTGGGTCCTCCAAATGTTAAAAAGAAAAAAGGGATATAGAACGTCATGGAAGAACTAACCAATTCAGAAGGGTAATCAGTTGGTGCATATCCAGCTCTAAAATATACTACTGCAATTGGTTCCTCCCCTCTGCAAGTATAAATGAATGAAGATTAAAAGAGAAGAAAAGAATCTAGAAAGAACCGCACAACCCACAGAAGTTCACTTACACAACTAGTGTCCCATCAGGCTGTAGTTTCCCCTCAGCATTGATTTCCGCTAAGGTTTTCCTGATAGATCTAACACCATGTGTACTACATAGTTAAGCAACACAAGTATAGAGACACCGCAAAATAACATTCCTATAAAAAGTTCTGAGGTAGTTCCTTCCAACATGCACTTCTCAAAAGTATCCTTCTATATTCAAATGAGTGTAAAAAAAAATAAAAATGGACCAGTCGACCACATTGAAAATATATTTAATACACTAGGGACTAGATGAACATGGACCAACACTGTTTTCATCATATTTACAATGCATTAGTTGCAAGTGCATAGAACACCATCACAGCAGTATCTGTACACACTTTTTTTTATATAAATAATGAAAGGATATCTTTCCCTCAATACAGTAGAAAGCCAATGCTGATCATACATGTTGCGTTCCTCAGGTTGAACAACAACCATAACAACAGCCCTGTGAATTAAGAAAATATTAGACAACAATGTGATTGCGAGGCACAGGTATAGAATTAAGATGCGGCCAAAAGAAATTAAAACCTTGGATTGCTGTATGCTTTCCAAGCTTCAGCAAGTGCTTTTGCAAATTGGACAATGGCGGTGTTTTCAGGGACCTTTTTAAAATCTAAATCAAGCTGACTTCCGTAGCAAGTGAGCAAGGTTCTGCAGGAACAAACTCCATTCTGTCAGAGGACTGCACTTTATGTAAGGCCATACATAAAATATTAACGAGCCCCTATAAGTGAAGCGAGTTTTGAATACTCTACTCACAAGAACAAAGAGAAAATCAACCAGCTTACCTATGGAGTTCACTGACAAGGCAACTGAGCCCACTGAATGAAGATGAGATAGTGTTGAACTCAATTTGGAGAAGGGACTTGGTTTGTGCATCAAGCATGTAATCGGAGCGATGTAAACCCAAGCGTATTTCCTACGATAAATTCTCAAAGTCAGAAAGACCTCAGCTTCACTAAGGATTTAAAGTTTCACCAGCAATCAAGAATCAAAAGCTCAACTTAAATTCGGCAATGATTGTATAATTCAAACGTTTCTTTAACACTGAACACGTCATAACAATGGGTTGATAACAAGTGTACACAAAATAAACCGACCTCTTTCTTGTTAATATCTATCATCTTCGAATGAATGTCCAACAGTTTTGAGGTGAACTCATCAACCTTTCTGGTTCTGTGTTACATTACATCGAGGAGAAAGATCAATTTCACATTTCCAAACTGCTAATAAACTTTTATAGAAGTGATGTAACAGACAAACACAAGATTTAGAAAGATAAGACACTACAAGAGTGCAGAGCTAGATGCCTATAAACGGGAGAATTGCACAAAGTAAATAAGCTGAACAGGAGATAGAGAAGAGATAAGTAGCGACCACTAACTTCGACTCTTAAAGTATACGTTCATCGAGTAAGAAGGCAAGTTGATGACCCACTCACTAATAATGCTGTAACAAACTACATGAGATCTGCGTGGTACCTACCAAGGAACTTATGACCTATGTCTCCTTCCATCAATCAAAATTCACCTTTCTCACTCCGGGAAGAAACACATACAGAAGTCTCCACTCTCCAGCGCCCACAGACAGCCAAGTATGATCACTCAGTCCACATACCTGCAGCATTATCCCTCCTAGGTTTAGATAACAACAATGCGGAGGCCCCCACTCCCCATAGATAGACAAGTCTGATCACTCACTCCAAATACCGATAGCACCATTTCTCCTAACTCTAGACAAACAATAACAATGAGGACACCTTCTCCTGACATGCGTCTTTCTTTCTATTGAATGATTTTTCTTTTCTTTTTCTTTTTCTTTTTTTTTTTTGGCAAAAAAGAAAAAACAAGAAAAACAAATAACATTACACCAATGCCTCAAAGGTTCCCGTCAATCACGAGGTAAGGGGGTCTGATACATGCAGGCATTACCAATATGTTGAAAGCATAGAGGTTGTTTCTGGATGACCCATAATGAAAGTTGCGTTGGTGAAAAAGATCAATAAGGACATGTCCACCCCAGTCCATCTATTCAGTCAGGACTCAAGAGGTAAGAAAAAAGATTTAGCGTGGCACCTATTAACTGGCAATGCATGATGTAATGTCACGCCATAGAAGGTAGATAATTACTTACGCATTGGGTAAAACATTTAAACCTGACTAGATGCCAAAGAATAAGGTAACCCAAACCCAACTCACTTAAGCCAACCAAACTGTCAACCCTCTTATCCCAACCTATCAACTTATCTCACCATTTAGAATGGCTTCAAATGTTGAGCTTTACCTAAACAAAGTAACGATGTTTCAGTTGTTCGTGGGTAAAATAGGTTAACCTGACCAGCTTCGTGTAAACTGGCTGAAGCCAGTTATATTTAGGTTAAAGCTCAAAAATTTGTAACTATTTACGTCAATAAGCTAACCATATCTCACCAGCTCAAATAAACAACTAAACAAGTACAAATATTCAGCTGAACAATGTTCTTTTCGGCTTAGATTCAGGTCAGCTTGTTGGGTTGGGCAAACGTTCATCAGCTTTACCTAAGCTGACAGTGCTATTACCTACAACAGAACTCAATCTGCAATCAAGATAAAATATGCTGCCAGAAGGAAGAAAAACGGACCTTGCTAATGAATCCTGCAGAAACTTTGCATCCAAGCTGACACGATCAAATAGTTCATTAAAAATAGGAGCTAACTCACATGCCTGCCTATAGTGACTCTCGGGGAATGACATTGGCAACACTGAAACTGGGGCATGAACCATTCCAACTCCTGGAACTGTCCCTGATCTCTGCAGTTTAACCACCAAACGCTATCAAAATCTCCGAAAAACTAATTCTAGATACAAGTTTAGCCTAACCATCTTACAGCTCTTGCATACAAGATCAGCAATACTATAGTTTACTAAACTTCCTGAGGAAATAACCTAGAACCACATCCAAGTAAATGTATCTAGAAGTACAAAGTAAACTCCTGAAACACCAGATGATCACAGCAAAATTTTATACAAAAATCCAACTTGAGCCGTCATATTGTAACCGTCACTACAAGTTCCTAGCAAAATCAAACATAATCTTTTTTAACTAAAGCACTTTAACACATCATCTATCAGTCCCAAGATAATTCGGGTGGGGCTAACATGAACCGTCATATGAAACCGTCATTTCGAATTTCTAGCCAACTCACTAATTACTACCAAACTTAAACATAAAAAATGCTAACAAAAAACACTTCTAAACCCTCGATCACATCCAACAATTCGTACCATTTAACCCAAAAAAAAAACACCCTTTTAACATGAACAAAAACCCAATTGCACACTTCTAATTAAAACCCAAATCAGACAAATTTCTGAAACAAAAGTTGCAAACTTGCATAGATTGATCGCAACTAAACATGATAACTACTACACCATAAAATTCAACATTAAAAAAAGTCAATATGGAAAGTAAACCTGGACATTTCTATCACCAACAACAAGCCCATGAATAGAAGACCAAACCAAGGCATCATACACTAGCTTCTGAAGCAAGCTTTCATCAATATTATGAGGATTGAAAATGGGTTCCTTCAAAATTTCATTTTGGGTGTCAATTGAGTCTAATTTGGTGCAATTTACGGGAAGAACTGAAGAATGAGACATGTTTCTTATGCAAATTTTGGGAATATGAGAATGGGATGAAGAAGAAGAAGTGAGCGTAAACAACAAGTATGATCTGGGTTTAATAGAAAGAGAGGTTGAGAGAGACTGAGAGCGAATTTGAGAAGGAGGGGTAGACAGAGCTAGGCCTCCACTTTCCATAATAATATTCTGTGTTCTTTCCTAAAGCAATGCACCACCTATAGCCGCCTGAGTGAGTTTTGTTCCGTCGCGGGATCATGGTATAAACATTGCATAATAGTGCGGCTAAGTCCCTAGCAAGCGAGCATGCAATAAAACAAATCGGAACCACTGATCTTTTGACGATCAAAGATGCTCTAATCTAGTCTCAACGGCCGTTGTTGGAATATGAGAATATCCCTTGCTATCCTAACCGTCAATCTGGCTTGAGCCACGTCCGTTGACAGGACCGTTAAATCCATTGGGTGGAAAGTTTATACGTATACTATCATAGGAATATTGTTTATTTTGTCTAGAATAGAACTATAGAAGTAAGCAAAACTCGGCTCGGTAAACCGTTGGTTATTATCAATCGATTTACCATTTTCAAATAAGTTGGTTTTTTTTATATTCTCTTAATCTTTATTATGGTATACGGAAGTACAACACTGTGTTGAGTCTAGCAACTCCGTGACTTTGCCTAGCTTAATCACTAAAGCATCCCCACAATCACATTGGACTCATTGGTCAAATTGCCTACCTCTAAAATGAACAAAAAATTATCAAATTGCTATCAAAGTTGTCCCTAGACAAACAAACAAAAAAAAAAAAGTTTTTGAATCTAGACACAAAAACAACATAGTAACATCAAAATGCAAAGGTATACCAAATCTCTTGGGTTAACTTTGGCTCAGGAAGGAAATTGTTCGAACGTCCCTCCCTAAAACATTTTGATTTGAAGTTGTTCTTGGGCAAATGATCAAAATCATAAGACTAATAAGGCTCTGTTCGGCTACACTAACTGTTTGAGTAGCAGGTAGCTGTTCAAGTAGCAGGTGGCTGTTTTACTAGCGGGTAGTAGATAGCAGGTAGCTGTTAGCTTTAAAAGTAGCAGTTGATATCAGACGTGTTCGCCAAAAGTAGCTGTTGAGTTATTTTTTTTTTTTTTGAGAGGAAGCTGTTGAGTTATTAAAACTATATAAAACATAGAAAAATAAATTATAAATGTTAGTTTTTTACATGAAATGTTGCTCAAAGTAGCATTTCCCAAATGCTACATAAAATACTAACTGCTACTTATATTTTGGTTGCCAAACATGTACACTACTAGTTTGACCCGGTCAAAATGCTACCTTCTACTTTCTAATGTGTTGCCGAACAGAGCCTAAGACTCGCTTACTTTGGATAACTATTTTGGTCCCGACTCTTAGTTTTCCAATCCCTTAGATTAACCCCAAATGACTACTCCGTATCATTTTGAAATAAATTAGGATAGTCAGAAATTTTAGCGTTTTCATAACCTTAAATCTCAAATCCTAGATTCTCCTCTGGGACATGGTGTGACGAAAGCAATGACAACCCAACTAAATGGATTTCAAATCAATTACAAATGAATAATAATTTACTCCATGTAATAGTACTTTTCAAATAGGACATGATAAAAAAAATTAATTAAGCTGATCTCATAATAATTGGTACTAATGCGTAGGCTAATACATCATGGCATTCGTCATAGACTTTGCACTAATAAGTTGAACTGATGACTTTGAGCCAACCTTCAAGATTGATCTCAGAGGCCTAACATCCCTATCTATGCATGTATTTTGCCCATACTTTCTCCTTTTCTTGTTCGGATATATGATTTCAGGCTCATCTTTTATGCTAACCATCTTCCTTGGAGCTTTACTCTTGGTCCCGATTTCGCCGGACGACTTCCGCTCATCTCCCCAACAACCCCCTCCTTTGTTATTAAGCAATGCACACGTTTCATCTTCAATGTCAATTGTTGCCAAGCACTCTGAGTCTTCGAGTCCCTCGATCGAGCCAATACCCATTGGTTTCATTTGGAACTTGGATTGTTGAGCAATGCGGCCGTGACCTGCGGTTCGGATTTGTTGGTGCGTGATCGGAGGGCCTAAGGTGACGGGTTTAAATGCTTGTGCAGCTAAGGTTTTCATGATGAAACAGAAGAACCTGTGGCAAATGCCCGCGGACTGAAGCTGCTTCTCATGTCGATCCATTTTGGGTTCAAGGAAAGGTTTGGTTCATTGTAACGCAAAACAAAGGTTTATGTGAAGAAATCATGACATTCCTGACAAGTTACAAGAAGTGGAGTGCAAGTGAAGGAAAACAGATATTCTTTCCTTGTCTGGAAATACAGGCCAAATGAAAGCCAAGAGTACATTCCCTCAGAAAAAATTTGTGGGTCCTTTTTCTTATCCGTATTCTCAGGTGCTCCTAAACTTGGAACATTGTAACATACTGTAACTGATGTCCACCATGAATATATGCAGAAATCAGGAACCACTTTATTCATATCCATAAGTTAGTTATACAGCCTGGAAGGCGAAAAAAGAAAGAGTTTAAACTTACGCCTCATCAGTCAGCAGTTCAGCACGAAAGCAAAATTCACGAAAACCACATGTGATATATAAACTCGTTCTCGTCTTACAAAATTGTATGGCAGCAAGCAAAATCTTCTTTGCAACTGTACATGACAACCAAAGCTAGGTCGAAACACCTAAGAAGGAGAAGAAGAAAGTCGTCCACATAGGCGCCAATATGCTCCTGGATGAAATAAGGACTTCTCGAACACCCATATATCTTTAACAAGCACCTATCCAACAGTAAATGTTTCAGCGATGAGAGGATAAAAGGATTCAACACACTGACTAGCAGCTGCACTTGCAATAAAAACTAGGAACTTCGTCACACAACAAAAAAAAAAAAAGAGAACCTTGAAACGATGATATACAAATGTCATAGTACGACATTACATCAGATGAACCCATGCCCCTAGTAATAGTGGATTATGACAACGGAAAACATGCAGGAAAATCTGGTTTGCAAAGTCGGTGAAATTTCTATTCTGTTCTATACTCTGTATTTGTTATATAAAAATAATATTGTGGACTGGAATTTAGGGACTTGCGTCTTTCAATGATTTCAGATTTTCAGAGCACTGGTCTGAAGTTCTAGAAAAATTAGGGGCCGTTTGGTTTGGACAAGTGAAAGGGAAAGGGAATTAGAAAGGGAAAGGAAAGGAAACCCCCCACCTGCTATTTTCACATCCATGGCCCCCCCTCCTCCTCATACCATCTGACCTTATCCTTTTCTCTCTCTCTCCTCCTCCATCTCCATTGTCGTGCCTACCAGCACCATCTACAATGGAGCCCCACCTCATCAATACGCCCTTCCTCCACCGCATCCAAGCTATATATTCACGGCTACCATGGTCCTCTTCGACCGCCAACCACCATGGTAGCGATTGAAATGAGATGGGCTTGGTTGTTGGCGGTTTAAATTGGTTTATGGTGGTGGTATTTGATGTATGGTGTTACTGGGTAGGTTGCAAATGGAAGATGTGCGGACGTGCGGTGGTGCCTTTGGGTTGTCGGTGGTGGATAGGTGGTTGTGTGGTGGTATGATTGATGTTGGTGGTGGGACATGCAGTGGTTGTGGTGGTCAAGGGTTGTTTTGTGGGTGAGATGTGAAACCCCCAAAGTGGATAATTATCAAAACCCTGGGGGGATGAGGGAATGGAGATTGAGGGGTTTGGGGTAATCCATACAAGAGAAATGAGTGATGAAAATCACAAAAAACATCAACCAAACACTCACAAAGGGAATAAAAGGGTAAGGTTCCCTTTCCCTTTCTTGAACACCCCCAAACAAACGCCTCCTTATGTCAATTAGTAACAGAAGGCGAACTACACCATACAAAAACTTTGCTAGGGGTCACTAATTGAAGATCATTCTATGTAAAAGAACTTTCAAATTTGGTACTGCAAAAAAAGAATTTCCAACCCAATGTACGAGATCCACAATACGTTACATGCAGTTGACATAGAGGCAACAAGTAAACAACAGTGACAAGCTCCCAGATGCAATAACATCGTGTGGAGATATCATACACTCATACTAGACGTCCAATACAAGCATTCGGATATTTTTAGACAAATCGAAGGTGGATATCACAAGCAGAACATTGCTCCAATCAGTGGTAAACTGTAAATTCATAGTACCAGAAAAGGAATACGCGTACCTCTTTATTCTTATCTCCGGCAACAACAGCACCCTTAGAATCATAAGCCTCGAACTTCTGCAATAAAAGGTATCACGTTAAAAGTAAATCAACATCAAAACAGGTACTCATGAGTCAAGACTAGCTATGATAATAAAATTATAGTTTAACATGTCTCAGCCAAGAGGGAAACCGATGTAAGTACATCAAGAGTAATTACAAACAAGTTGGATACGATCTCACGAGGTGTTCTGTGTGCAAAACAATACCTGCTTTGTAAGAAATTCAAGCGTGAGCTGAATGAAAACTTTATTAAGGTTATTGCGGTCGACGCCAATCTGAAAGCAGAACAGATTTGATTAGCAGTGCGTATAATAAGGTGAAATTTGTAAGCCTAACCTGTTAAGGCCAAAACTTCTACTCCAGGGATTTCTGCCTTGCACAAGGACCAAAAAGGTTACTAATCTCTCTCTGCTTAAGAATGAAAGCTCCAAACAAAAATTTGTTTGAATTAAGCTGTTAGAAGTAATGGACACTTTTGATTATCTATGGGAAGCGTAGTGTTCTACATTCCTTGGGCAAAAGCTGGGGATGCTTTTAACGGAAGTCCAATCTCGTTCATCTAACAAAATTAGACTTCTTTGTAACTTATTGCACTTGAAAACTCCTTCTCCACATTTGCTCTTTATTTCCTATAACAATAGCTATATTAACAAAACATTGATTATATTTCTAATAATTGAATAAACAGTCCAAATTTTCTACTCCAGGGATTTCTGGTATTCCTCCAAATTGCCCTTACGTCTAAGACTCTAAGTAGATTAGATTATGCCTTAATTTCCGGTTCAACTTTCTCTCCCTTCAATCATTTTAAACTTGCGTTCAGGCAGCGCGTGAGAGCAGGCTTCGGCTTAACTCATTCTCGTCCATAACATTTTCGGAGTTTGGACTTGTACTTGTGCTGCGCTAGCCTGTGAGGCTGTGAACCTTCTACAGTAAGATAAACTGGAACATTATCTAGAGGCCGCTAGTTGCATTTTATGATGGTTCCGTAGAAATTGGGATTCAGAATATGGATGCTCATCACCTAAGTCCCGCCTCAAACACTGCTAGCCGTGCTAGGAACTCTAAGGTAAACGACGTATAGGTTAGCTCGAAGGACTCAACTTAATTCTAAAGAGTAAATCCACTGGAATCATCATAAATTCCAAACTATTCATCCTTAGAAATTGAGGCCACCCAATTGGCTCGAACCGCTTCTCAATCACCCTCCTTTTGTTCACCCTAGACCCTACCCCACTTTCCTTTGATTTGGAGTACCTCTCCCAAACTGAGTGGTTGCTAAATCCTACTCATTATTTCATCGACACCAAAAGCAAATCTAATGTGCAAGGATTATAAACATAACGATAATTGAAGGGGAGACTTAAACAATCATCATCCTCTAATCCTACGTCATTTTAGGGTTGAGTTTGCCTTGAAGAGACATTCCGAATTGATTTTTAAGTTTTAGAAGGCTACCGGAAAACTCCCGCATTATAGTTGATTCTCCTCAAAATCACCTAAAACATCCCAAAACCTCAGGTCTCTTAAAAAATGGGTAATTCATCAAAAATACGAGACTCAAAACCTAACTCTTAACATTTCCATTATCTCCCAAGAAATCTACATCCTATGTCCGGATGTCCCGTTTTCAGTAGCCTCAGGCCAACAATGAGATTCTTTCCTTGCCCCGATCTACCACTACCTCCACTCCTCCAGCTCACCCGTCAAAAAATATAAAATCATATGCAACCCCATAACAAAGGTGGAACCTTTGAACAAAGATTTTCTCTATCTCCTTTTGAGCTCTCTCCACTTCCTCCCTTGACCCAAACATAGTCTGACCCATTTAATGATCCTATTTGAGTAGGGCCATGCATGAAGAAAAGAGTGCTCAAATTAAAATGACACAAAAGTAGAGTTTGGTAACAGATAAAACGTATGAACATTGATATTATTGATATTATACTCCATCATATTGCAATCATAAAAAGGGACATCTACGAGAAACAGTTTTACTTTCAAAAGTTCACAGATGGACTTCCTCAACTAATACAGATATGTGTTGAGAAATCAACCCTACCCAGTTTGCTTATCTTCACAACTTATATTCTTAAATAACAAGAGGGGGGGGGGGGGGAGTGAATGATAGAAACTTACCAATCGAGCTCGCAGAGTCCGGATTTTAACAGCTGGCTCAATCAACTCCCAGTGAACCTTCGCCCACACAGATTCTCTTTGTTTGATCTCATTCTTCAGCCCCTTTAAGTATGCAGATTTATCGTCTTAATTAAACAGGTAAAAAAATTTTATGAAAACATGTGAAAATTGAATTTTGAAGCTTACTGAAAACATGATTTCTGTAACTGACTTCCTCAATGATGATTTGTCGCCATCCGCCACAAGCTTATTTATCTGCAGAAATAACATCTTCAGTGCACATACTCGACAATCAATTCAGATCTCAATTAGAGGTGCTCGTGGGACGGGCTTTGAGTGATCATGGATCAAGATACGCAAATTTTTGTTCCTGCGTTCTTTCCGATTCAAATCAGTAAGAACGCTACTAAGATCCCTTCACAATATACAAGTGAATCCAAAAACCCTTGAAGCAGCCATAAACTTCAAAGGGTGGCTCTAATGCAGAGAGAATTATGCACTACCTCTTTATATAATTCAAAGGCCTCGTTATAAAATGCCTTTTTTGAATATCCAGTTTTCCTCAATTTAGCAACTGCATAGGCATTTTTGAGCTGCAGACAAAAAAATGTGCATGATATTGACTTTAGTCATTAAAAGGAAACAAAAAAATTAACAGTGCATGAGATGTACTAGAACTTTACCTCTAAGATCATATCTTCCTTTGTTCTTTTCCATCCAGTTCTAGTGAACCATCTGGGATAAGAAAATATATGGTGTTCACAATAAATGCGTAGAGTGCAAGAATAACTAAGAACAGATAAAACGTTAACTATGCATCTTATTACGTTTCAGTTTTCACTCAAGGTAGTAATATTTAATATGAGATGGCAATCAACTCAAAAATCATGACTGAACACATGTGGCTGGTCGACATTCCTGTCACTTCATTATGGGCATCCACAAACCATATCAAAGAACAAAGCTGTAAGAAACTCTTTACAATTGTTCCCGAGTCCATCTTGTATTCATATCATAGCATTCTCCACACTCCACAATGAGAACTCAAAAAGGGAAATCATTTGAAGTCAAAAGAGAAGAATGTTTGAGCCAAAACAAATCCATTATCCTATCCTCCACCAGAAGACACAAATCAACACCGAGTATGGAAACCTTAAGTTTTGAACACTTGCACAGAAATGACGTACTAGCAAATTCACCACATATACTAATAGAGTAATAGGTTGTTGTTTAACAACCTCATTTACATGAAACTAAAATTTACTTTGGAGTCAGCTATTATGACTTGTGAGTTTTTTGACGTTCCAGATAAATGACACAACTCTTGAACAGAAACTTCGATGGAAGATACTTGCAGAAAGAATCAGAATGTTTCACACCTTCGCAAAAATGAGATTTTTGGTCGAGGTCCATATGGTTCATAGATAACTCCGGGACTAACCATTGCAACTTGAGCGGCTCCCTGCATTGCAGATAATTCAGACAACGCAAGGCATCTCTTGAGACTTCGGAATACAATTAGATGTGAGAAAGAAGCTATAACTCAAGTAGGTGCAAATAGATGAATATTCATGTCTTCATCTCTATCCGTCTAAGCATTACAGTGTCTTCGTGGCACCAGTTTACACATGGATACTAAACATACAGCACATTGCCTCAAGAAGCAATTGCATGAAGTGACACTGAAAAAAATAATCATAGGTACACAGAGAACTCAGGTCGAACACCACAGCAGTTATTTAGTTGCATTACCTAAGTGCACGTCAGGAGCTTGACAGTCAATCTTTAACGTTCATATGGTGTCTAACTCCTTGATTTGAGATTTTGCCAGAATCGCTTTTTCTTTAAGTAAGCAAGTGAATAAATAGAAGGGAAAACCAGAGGGTGACGCCCAATTACAAAAGAAAAGCAGAAACAAAAACAGTGAAAATTCACTGTCACAAAGTATAATCTAGACCCACAAACAAATCTGCTGGGTACTACATAAAACTACCCCTTTTCCCTTGTGAATGAGTAAAGGACCAAAAAGGTGTCCAAAGCTTACTTTTTATCCCCACACCGTCTCCCTGAAAAAGACAAAGTTGCAGGAAGGGGATGAAGACTAATATTAAAAATGTTACTGTCCACTCCAAAATTACTTGAAGCAACATTAGTGAAAGAGATCATTTGATGGGACGGATGTTGAGGCATGTACATAAGAATACAAGGAAAATCTCAACACCCCGTGTAAAGACCATGAGAAATGAGAAGGTGGCCAAGATTAAAAGCTCGTAAAAAGCCATATGTAAGGACATTCGATTAGAGTGATAACTCAGACATATTGAAAAAAAGCACCACCTACCAACGCTTCACAAATCAATTCTAAAGCTCAGTATAACACACTCGAACAATGAAAGGCATCCAATAGCCGAACCCTTTAGGTAGAAGTACAAAAGGCCTTAAAGGGAGTGGTGAGGAATGGTAGGCAAGAGAGCTTACCATTTGTCGTGTCTGAGGAGACGGTTGCACTTTCGTTGACATTGGCCTAGCTTTGTCCAAGAATACTGACAGCTCAGCAGCCTGAAATGAGCGGAGTCATAACTAGTCCCATTATGTTCATGTTGCATACAAGTATGATTATAACATATAGTGGAGCAAATCCATGCCGTCTGCATGCTTGCCTAGAAAACGTGTCTAAGCATTAAGGCTTTACCATAGTAGAGCGGAGCACCCTCGTGCTGCCGTGGGGCAACGGAAAGTCATAGCTCTTAAACAAGGCAGCAGACTTCTTCCCGATCGTTGCTTCAGGCCCTGATAATGCAAATAAAAACATCATGTCAACATTCAAGATACATAGCAGTTCCTATCAGACGCTAAGGTGTTGTATTAGTTCAGCAATAGACAGGTCCACACGGTATGTGACTTTCTCCTCTAGGCTTTATGAAGAACGTCCCTATTATAAATTGCAAGAGATTTCAAACCTATCATCATCCAGTAACAATGTTTACAGGGTTCAAGTAGTTATATTTACAGGCGCAATTGAAAAGAAAATGAGTGGCAAAAAGTACTAGCAAATTAATAAAGTAAACCACAATGCTACATACAGGTTTCATTCTAGTAAAACTCTACAAATGAATGTACAGAAGTAGAACCACTAATATTCCAGCTCAGAAACAGGTCAGGCAATCAGGCAGGCCTTATTTATAACAGACAATAAACCGTATCACAAACATCACATACCACACGAGAAAACAGATAACCGTTCTTTCAGGTCCAGGTTCTCCCAAAAAAATGACACTTCCCTTAAACTCGATCTTTGAAGTGTCAATCAGACCTCGAAAACCTCCTCCTTTCCTAAACCCATACTCTCCATGTGCAATGTATTATCGACCATAACCAAATGGTTCTCCACTAAACTTCAGTTGAAGGGCACATTGAAAGCCTCCAACTTTCGAAACCAAAACACGTAAACCTCCCCCCCAATGACCTAAATTAAGCTAATTAAACTAACCCACTGATATGGCTAACAGAACCCACTCCAATCTACTGTCCTCACTACCGAAAACCAAGAAATCGATACCACCCGCCCCCGAATCAACCCAATAAACCCAACAATTAAGCTAATTAAATCAAGGGTTTAATGAAAAATACATCAAATAATAACAAATCACAAAAAAGGGCAGAACTTTGAGAGCATTTACAAAAATGGGGTAAGAATTAATTACCAGAAATTAAACCATTGGAATAACTTCTGGAGCTTGCAAGCCTGCAAAAACACGCAACATTCAGAACTAAACAAAAATTGCATATAAACAAAATAAAAATTAGACAAATGAGAAAATTAAAACGTACGAATAATAAGGGTGTTGCTGAATTTGGGTCAATCTTACAACATTTCGTATGATATTGGACCGTAAAAATGCCATTAAATTAAAGGGGTAAAAAAAGGTGGGAGATCAAGATCAAAACTCCAGTTAAAATTTGTTGAAGTGTTGAGTAAAGAAGACGAGAAGAAGAGGGGTTTTAGGGAAGTAGAGAGGGTTTAGTGACGTGTAAAATGCAAGATTTTAGATTTGCATAAAATCATAGTAAAAAAAAAAACACACACACAATTTTTCGGCAAATTTTTCCCCATGTTTTTGGGGTATTTGTGGAGTGGAATTTCCGATTCGTAAAATGTATTTTGATCGTAGAAATGGGTTATGTGAGACTTTTTTTCGTCTTTGTATTTTGGTGTTGATTAGGAGTATCTCACGCCGACAGTGTGGACAATCTCTCTTTGAAGGTGTGAAGTTAAATTAGTAAGTATAGGCCCCACATTTGTGTCCTTGTTCATTTCCTTAATTACTTGATTACGTTATGCGAGCACTTAACGATCAACCCAATCGACTTTAGCGGAAATGGTTATGCCCATTTGATAGTAAGATGAGCAAATAGGTTGTTTTAAGTGAGAAAAACGTTTATATTAGTGACTTTTATTCAAAGACGAATTACATAGTTTGTACATGTTCTTAAATATTGGGAATAGTAAGAGTTAAAAAGCGATATGGTATGGCAAAGACTTAAACTAAAGTTGATTTGGTAAATTACAAATAACTTTCATCATTGATACAAATAAAATTGAAATACACACATTGCTATTCATATACTGATTGCTGTAATACAATCCGAAGCTTTATTATTGTACATTGGCAAATACTATTCACAAGAAAATGTGAAATATCAACAAAGCCACAACTATACTGACAAGAATTTCTGAGCAAAAATGATATGAATATCAACACCAGTGTTGGCAAGCCTTCACTCTCTCAGCACTTCATCTAGCTGAACTCTGTCTATGTCCTCCATCAAAACGGGCACTCATCTGGACCCCGTTTTACGGGAAATACAAGCAAAACTCGAGATTTTCTTTACCAAAATTCATTTACAAAACTTTCGGAGTGCTAAAACAAGGAGAATCCCTAAAATGCTCATGACTCATGAGTTACATCAGCAGCACCTGTTGGTGAGGCTGGTTCATAAGGCACGAAGCCTCGGCCACCAAAAACAGGTCTCATAAATTTATCATCGAACTTCCTCCAAATATGATGTACAGCTGATGTGGGATATTTCACAAACAAGCTTAAGCCCCTTCGTTGCTGAGTATCATCATCGCCATTCTCATCTGGCCCTCCATTCTCGAGGAAAGGGATATTCAAGTATTCAAGGCTTGGAATGTCAGTTGCATCTGAAAGTCCACGCATCGGACCTCCCAATACTGCACTTATCAAAGGCTTGGTGGCTGTACCAAACACCTATTCCCACACAGAAAAAAAAAACTTCAATGTAAGAACTTTAGGAAGATGAGCAAATACATGTATTTCACTGTTTGATAACTTGTTACAAAGATGCGAAAAATACAAGAGATAAGAAACTATAGAATACTGACCAGCGTACTGAACAGAACGACAATGATGGTACAAGTGATCATTAGTGATCTTTCACTTGATACAGTCTCTCCAGAACCTGACGAAAACTGTAACAGCAAACAGATTTAAGAGAGACGCAACAAAAATATTTCAGATTAAAAGGGATGGAATATGTGTTTACCGCATTATAGGACAAAGCCACGGTAACTGCACCTCTCATCAGTCCAGCCCACCATACAATAACCTGAAGCTTTAATCAGTACAGGAAAACAGGAGCAGTTTTCTTAATAGTTTCAATTTGGACAGGAAAGTTCAGGAGTACCTGTCTACGGAATTCAATCTTATGTTCTTCACTCTTCTTGATACAATTTAATATAGTTGCAAGAGGGAACACAAATGCTGCTCGTCCAAGCAAAACTAAACCAAGCATTGCGGAACTGACAGCAAGGAAAGTCCCTGCACTGGTATTGAAGAGCATCATTACATTAGTCATTTGGCACAGTAGTAAAGCATTACATACAACGGTTCAATTTGCTGGCTTGTGAAACCTCAAGTTACGATTCATCAAACCCAACACTTCTATGCCAAAATGAAAGCTCCTTAACAATCTAAACCCAGATTCTGTTTGAGCCACCAAAAAACAAAATTCAACGGACTAATCAAGAAGGCCGGGATTTGAGTCTCAATTGTTGGAAGAAGTATTTTAGGTAGCTCAGAGGCAGCAACATATATCGTAGGCCGCCTAGCAGGGAACCTACAGTATGGAATCCCAAAACGATTTCAAGTAGCATGAAACCTGCATGACAGACTAAATCATGATTCACTAATTTACAGTTCTGTGATTCTGTCTGACGCATAAGTTCAAAAGGATTCCCTTTTCAATCGTTTCTATCTTTTGAGTACTGGAAGTCTGGAATTACAGAGGAAAGCAGGTGAGGTCACAAGGGTAAGCAAACCTTGCGTTGCTCTCCCTCCATTTGTCAATGTCAAGGGTATCCATACCCACATACAGGAATATGAAGGTCTCTGAAATAAATGACATTGTAGCAAAAGCATGCCTGAAATTGCACAATAACAAAGGATTAGTCATTCATATAAGCCGCTTAGGGAGAACAAGTTTTCTTTCAGTGAGTCTCGATGTTTGGAATCTTAAGATTATTTCTTCCAGTCATATGCGGAGTGCGGAGTGCATACAACTGGAAGAAATTTACATCCAAACACTAGCATAACGTTTCAAAACATGTACAATGAAGCTTAGTATGAGAGGGACAAAGCTCTTACTTGGAAGTTATCCTTGAGCTCTCTGATACATTGTGCCATGTGTAATGTGACATGACAACCCCGCAGAAGAATACAGTCAAAATGCCACTAAGACTCATGAGCTGTATGAAGAAAGAAACCAATCATCAACATCCCGCGAGTGATGGCTTGTTGCAAACACAAATACAACAACCATCTTACAGAATGCAGATACCAGATAGACTTATAAAGTAAAAAACTTAGTATCTAAGATTTTGTGTACGTCTAGGTGTTCTACCCGTGCGAAACACAATATTTAGCAGAGCACCAGTGAAACACAATATCTAGAAAAGTAAGATCGAGGAATCATACTTTCTTCTACTACAAGGGCGCTGATTATAAGCGACTTATCAAAATGTCAATCTTTGATGTTCATACCTCAGCTATCATGTAAGATAAATAAGCCATGATCATCATAAGTGCAATTTCACGATCTGTGGAATGTCTGCGAAAAAAGATAGGTATCAAATTTCATCATAGATTCCAGCAAATGGAATAAAACTCGCTATCACCATGTGGTTGCTGTTTAATAAGCACCCCGGCACTCTACAGAGGAAAAGGTCATTCAGAAAGTATCACATAATAAAAAGACGAGCCCTAGACACTTGGGAAACAAGCACTAGTCAATTACTGAGGCAATACCTACTAAATTTCAATGTATGACAGGGCAAGAAAGGACTTTATTCATGATTTCATGGCAAATAAGAAACTTCACTTTCAGATGCTCAACTACGCTAATTACACACCGTATGGCATTTAGATGACAGATAACTTGTAAAAATTCAATCACCTTCCAATGTAGAGCTTCTTTATGAGATATGCGCTCAACAGGCCAACCTGTTAGAATTTAACAAATTGCAGGTTAAACGTCAAGTATGGATAGAGGCATATCATATTAGGAATGCCTGCCTTGAGCATATGACGCAACAATGGATATCATTCACCATAATGATGACAAAAAAAGATCTCAACGGTCAGAGGTACGCACTGGTATGAGCTCAGCACAAAACCCACTCATAAAGAACCAAGGACCCAAGGTAGTCCTCTTAAAGGCACTTGCCATAGGGAATATTATGTCTGTCGAACATCTTCAATTGCACCCATACAGTCATTGAGTACCAAGCACAATCCTCTTGTAAATATGTAATGACAGATAGCATCAGCTCGAGTATGAACATAAAAGTAAATGAACTTACTAATACTCCAAGAACAGTGCTGCTGATGAAGAGGTAGAGAAAAGTCCCCAGTAATGCTAAGGCAGTCATGGAACCCAGGGTGCTCAAATCAAGTGATTGGACTGCATTGAAAAGCACAATGGAGGTCGCATCATTTACAACTCCTTCTCCAAACACTATACTGTAAAGAAACGGTGTTTCGTCCTGACTCAGGACCTACAGAAAACAAGAAAATATCATACATATCAACGGAGCACTGTTAAAAAAACCAATAACCACGTATCTTCTTTCATTTTTAATTATACCTGCAAAGTACAAACAGAATCTGTGGCTGACAATATGGCACCCATGGCTGCAGACAAATTAAGTTCGGCAAGTCAATGTATGGACATGCACAGAGAACACAACTTTAAATAGCTGATACAGTAAATTACCTAGATAGTCATTCACAGTAAGCTGGGTCAAACCAATCTTCTTGAACAGAAAGAATACACCTGAAAGCCAAGGAAAAGGGTCACTGCACAAAGTTCTCATGTATAAATAAATTTCAAGCTTTAGAGATCCATTGAAAAACAGCCACAAATGACAAGCTTTTCAGTTTTCACATACAATATGGGTTAAGAACAAAGAATAACATGGGATTAGATTGATGGACATAATGCTAGAAGTTTCAGCCTATAGTTACGTGCATCTGTTTTACTTGAAACTTGACACATATAGCATACGGAATCACTGATTCACTGGCCTTACCTGCTGATACAAGGCAAAATGATATACAAGTGCCCAACACCCCAAACGTCAAAATGATCGAAAAGTTTTTGAAGAACTGTTTCTTCTTGACCTGGAACCTACAAGTATTCAAAGCTCCAATTAGATCGGTCTCATCCTATTCTGCATTGCGCGAAATATATAACCTATGTACATCCTCTATTTTGAAGGACCTTTATAAAGAGGAATAATGACGAAAGGCTTCTTCGAGTCAAGTACTGAACACCCAAAATGAAGCATATGAGGTGTAACCGTGTAAGACGATCACAAAGGTAGCAAGTTGAAATACTAAAGTAGCATGATATGGAATTATGGATTTCAGTCGCAGGCACTTATATCACTAAATCCTATGGCAGCCTGTATACAAATCAAATAAACCAAGCTTACCCTGCATTGAAAATGATTGGTGGCAGCAGGTAAATAAAGAAGAGCTCTTCATTAAACACAAGTATGCGTGAGCTCTGGCCTTTCTTTATCCATAATACAATTCCTCCAGTTACCAAGCCCTACATAACACCAATAAACTCGGTCATATACCTAAAAAGAAACATATATGCATTATGCAAACAGGCCATCTGTGTTTATCTCACTAGCAAACCTCATAAAATTAATTTCCTGTTAAGTCAAGAAGATGTCAAGCGATGAGTGACGGAAGAGATAAATGGTTTTGGTAAATACTAGAATTCCAAAAATGGTGGCTTGATCGACACTCCGTATGTATCTATTCTCTATACCATTAACAAACCGATTCCAGCCATGGTTAATCAGTTTGAAAAGGAAAAGTTATTTGTAGAGACAGAATCAAGCAAGATGTTAAGCAACTGTCAACTGCCATTCAAGTGCCATAGTTAGCTGGCCAACATAATACAAGAAGCTGGCAAAGTCAACTGATTTTTTATGTGCTTCTGTCAACTTGTGCTGAAATCAAATCTTTCCATTTCTAGCCTACCTAACTTCGCAATCTGGGAAGTTGTTGTCTTCCTTCAATGTTGTGCATGAATAGCACGGATACTCACAGAGGGCAAGTTATCTTTCTCTAATCTCCTGAAAATCTTCATTATTTAGCACTAGATTATCAAGTATCAATCAACCATCCTCTTAACCTAATCAATGTCAATCAACTCGTACTCTACCATAGCCATGGCCACTTGTCCGAAATAATCATGTTTCAAGCTATTATCAGCAGCCACTGCCTCGAAAAAGGCACCAGGCTCAAGATATACCAAGCTGTGCCTTGATCATTACACTCATGCCAAGGTGATTACCACAATCCTCATCAAATGGATCTCGAGTAGCTCTTTCTGTTCAAATGCTACTCAATAAGCTACCATTCCACCACCACCACCACCAATTCGATATCAGCCATAACCCAACCACCCCCCCCCCCCAATTAGCCCTATCACTAGGATTTTCGAGTGCCGGTTTCTGTTCAAACCCAGATCATAAACTTTGTTTCTGTATCTCCATTCCATTTCCACCACAAACAACATCAACATCCAATTCAAATTACACATCTCTACTAAATCTCATTCCAACAACAACTAAATTTTTATTCAATAATTTTGCAGAAATACAACAAACATTCTAAATACTCCACATTAAATCTACTCTATTACAACAAAGTTTCCAACTTTATGCAAACCCACATCAAAGATCAACCTATCAAATCCAAGAAATGAAACTTCAACAAGAATCTACACCACAGACCCACATAAAATCACAGCTTAAAGCATCAAATTACAAAAAAAATTAGGGGAAAAGAAAAGAAAGATTTATACCAGAAGAAGGGAAGTGATAGATTCATTAGCCCATCGATTTTCCTCCAACAAATGTCCAATAATAATACAAAGCAAAATCAAGCTGAAGAACACTGTTATTGATATTACTGTTGTTGTATCAAATGGGGATTTTTCATTAACTGGTAATAATAATAATGGTATTTCAAACATCTTCACAAAATGAAGAAAAATACAAAAATCCCACAAATTTTTATTATTCTAGCTCCAAATTTTCAGCATTCAACTGCAGAAAAAATGAGCTCAAAATTTTTTATTTAAATTTAAATAACAACATATATAAAAATTGCTGAGCTTTTTTGGGCAATCATTAATAAACATTTATTTATAGTTTTGATAAGAAAATTAATTACTTTCCAAACGTAGGAGAGAGAAAAAATAACATTATTCATTGAATTAAACTATGATTTTATGTCAATATGATGATGATGATGAATGATCAGTCCAATGTTTTTTTTTTTTAATTTGATTTTTCTACTTATAGTTTTACTTTTTTTGTTTATTAAGACTTGATTGTCTAGTTTTTTATTCTATGTGTCTTGTGGTGGAAGCTGAGTTATTTTGCTTAGATGGCAGAAGGTGATTGGTTGTGGGAAGTGTAATGTTTGTGGGGTATGTTAAATGTAGGGAACTTGTAAGATTTGGCGGGCAAAAACAGTGATAAATTGAGTATTTTAATAGTTTAATATTTTTTTTTTTTAATTAATAGTTTAATATTAGTTGTGTCGGGGTGGAAGACAAAGAAGGGTCTAGAATGTTTTTGTCGACGTGTGTTAGTGAGTCGTGATCTACACTCTTTTCATTCGTTGTCCCGTCTTTTTTTTTTTTTCTGAAAAATTGTCAAAAAATGTTTTAATATTGTTATGATCTAACAAATATTATTATAGATCGGTACATGTTTTCTTAATGTACAAATTAATCTAGATTTGATCCATAAAAATGCAATGATATTCTTCGAATCCTGAATATGAGGAAAGGTTTGCTTCAATTACGTGCGTGAGAAAATACGTGAAAGGTTTTATCAATTTATCAAAACAATTGAGTACATTAACAAAATTATTTTTCAAAAAAAAAATGTGAAGATTGATTTATTCGTGCTCTGAATTTGAGTTCAATGTTTTGCAAATTCAATCAATCAATCAATTTTGCAGATATGACATAACATTCCTCTCATGGAATGCTACAAATTTGCAATTACTAAAAGTACGCAATAATTCAAGGTGAAGCGAATTATGAATTTTCGTATTCTAAAACATAGATATCCAATATGGAGTGAATTATTAAGTTTACGACACATTTTTAAACATAGAGATCTGAAACAGTCAAGCGGACGTCAAATGGGGGAAGTTGAATTATTAAAGAGACGTTAGCTGGGGGAAGTTGAATTATTATAGACGAGCACGTATGACAAAACTAGAAACCCTTATAGATCAAATCTACAAAGTGCCTCAGTGCCCCTTTTAGCTCCCTTCACTCTACAACAAAATAATTTTTACTCCGGCTTTTCATGTATCAGAAAAGATCATTTTAGTTTCTGGCCAGCAGAAACTTGTTTAAGGTTTTGGCCGAGTATTTTCCTGTAGAAAAGTTATTATAAGCTCAGGACCAACACAACTAATCAGACAAATTCCAAGCTATAGACATGTTGGGGTTGATCAACAATCTGTGCTCATCTTTGCTCGAGTCCGAGAGACAGTGAATAAGCATGGAGACGGTACATCCAAGAATCAAAGAGTTTGTGAATGATCATGGTATGAATGAATGAAAAATGTGTGTAAATGATACAGGAAACTGATGAATACTGCATCTAGCTACGAAAGCCGCCACAATGTAAACAAAAAGGGAACTCAGGGACTCTGTACATCCATTTCACTTGATGAATTGGGAGAGAAGCTCGGCTTAAGCATCCCGCAGGGAGCTGTAAAACCAATACCAACACGGTTTAGCCTTCGAACATGTAATCCATTAAGTTAAGAAATTTAATAGGAAAAAGAAAGGGGTTACAATACAGCCACAGAATGCTAGTCATTAGTCACAAAATTGGAAGCTTGGTGGGTGGGGAAGGGGCAAAAGGTGCCCTTATATGGGGATCAGCAAACGAAGTAAAGGCGCGGAAGGAGAAGATAGGTCATCTTCCGCTTAGAACAGTAAATCTATACATTGTTCTAAAAGATCCACTCTGACAAGGCGGACAAGCTTGGTTAAGTGGTTATTAACTTATGATTCCACAGAGGCACAGATCACCCAAAAGATCTGCACCACATTTCAGTGAGAACATGGAAATTAAAAAGACATTAAAACCTATAGTATGTTCACACGTCAACCCCACGTCCCCACCCCCAAATTTTTCCTAGATGAACTCGGAACTCATCCCCGGGTGTTTGTTAACAGGTTCTATTGGAATGTCATGAATGAGAAAAGAGCCAGGGAGAACAAAGCTCCATCTTATCTTAGACATTGTAATCTTAACTCCTTATGCACCTAGGAACTTTCCTCAATCAGAAAACCTACCTATCCTCGTATTTCCAAAATTCTGCCATGTCCTTGATAGCTTTAGCTGGTAATCCAAAAGTCGTCTTCATATTCTTTCATAGATTTGTTTGAAGTTTCAGCATGAATATAAATGGAAGCAAGGAACATTACTCAGCTTATCCAAGATGAATGATATTGAAATAAGTACGAGCATAAACTTTCTCTACCATAATAATAACAGTAATAAATAATATATCAGCACTTGTCCTCAATGAAGATGCTAAATCATAATGGAACTTGCCATACCTGCTACCGTAAAATTACAACTACAACAGAGTCAAGGATAAAGCAGCACTACGAAGCTTCACGCCTTCACTGTCCCACCTATTCTGTGGGCCAGTTGCTCCAGCAACAATTGCCTACACCATAAAGAACAATCGAGATGAGAAACATCATGTTTAACCTTCAGCAGGCATTAGTAGGGAAAATTAACTGATACCCTTTCAAAGGAGGATGATTCTAAGACGAATGTTAGTTTAGACAAAAATTCTTCATTACGCGCTCAAGGAAGTAGTTCAACTGAGTCACACTAAGGTCGAAGGGCCAAGTCAATCGAATCTCCCCTCATACACAAGTTGACCACATACCTTTCCTCTATTAACAGCTGCAACCAATGCAACGTGCTGCTCATCTCTACCAAACTCATAGAAATAGTAAGTCCTGAAGACATGAGATATAGAAAAATGAGACCATGTAATCTCGAAAGCAGTCATGAAACATTTAGCTTAATCAATAGAGTATTTTCACTCAATTCATATGTGGAGGATTTATAACTGAAATTCAAACAACATGACTATAAACGTCTGATGGGATCAATATAATTCAATGGAACTAATACCTGAAACCTTCGTCTTCTTTAATTTTCACAGTTCGAGCAGAGTATAAAATAGCTCCACCTGTTATGGCAGCAGGCATAAAACTAAGATAATGGTATGAAGGCCAATCTTGTAACATACTCAGAAAACGTAAACCCTTCATGCTCTTCCTAATGAAAGGGTATTAACTACTTCAACGTACCAGGAATGAAAAGCTTTGCTGCCTCTTTAAGTGAACCTAGATCAGAGATATCTTGAGCCTGCAATCCCCAGGAACAAGCATTTTAGATGAAAAATGATGTCTTCATCTCAGTGAACACCTAAAGTGCAATTTATTTATACTAATCCTTTCGAGAGCTGAACTCTTTCAACAACAAAAAAACAAAAAAAAAAAAGGAAAAGAGAAGGTCGAAAGGCATTTCTTTGCTTTCAGTTTTCATCAAAACAGATTAAGTACACACGTTACTACAAATTTCATGATGCATTACTAGCACAACCGCCTGAGTTACCAGAAAAGAAGTCTCACCAGCATATATTTGGATGTAGTCTTATAATGTTATGGGATTTGATAAACACCACGAAGTAAACATAAGATACCAAGCAATTACAATTCACAAAGCTGTCAAGCAATAATAGACCACTTATTAAACAAAGCAGATCTGAATTTAGTACACCGAAGTAACATGATAACAATGTTGTGAAACTAAACAAGAACGATAGGGACACTAGGGCCTAAGCAAGACAAATCTCCACACTTCATTACACGGGAAGTGTGAGAATTTCTAATTGATGAGATTGATTTGAGGTACAATAAGGTTCCAAAGTATTACCTCTCGATTCACTTAAATGGGTTACAATTAAATACACTAATCATTTCAAGTTATGGAATTTCAGACATAGCCTTGAAAGACCACAGAATAAGGAGAAAGATGATGCCTTTATCAAGGTTTGCAGTTGAAGGAGCAACGCAAATTTGAATTGCACAGGACACTAAGGAAAGCATCATGTGTAGAGGCACCGACAGATGATCATAAACAAGTGCACCATAAATGCCTTTACCCACTCGCAACTGCGAGGCCAGAGACTGGCCACTGAAAGGAACCTGCCAGCTTGCTACAAGCAGACGAATCATCTGTGTGCTATAGTCAGTAAACTCAGAATTCTGTCCTCGTGCATGCTCCACTTAATACAATGTCAGACCTCAGTACTCCACGATTCAACATATGCCAATCAAGCTTAAAGACAACCGTGACGCTGGGATTGAATATACCATATATAGTGAGAGTCATGTTGACATAATACCAGCCAATAGTCCATGCCCATGGAGAGCTCTATGGTTGTGACTTGCACCCGAAATACTCCTTATTGAGTTTTTAACTTCCAGTAAGGGCTACCTGATAAGTCCATATTTTGCATAGTTATATAGGACTTTACGGAGCTATATTTGATATATTTGCCCCATTTATACTTGATTATCATTCATTCTCGCAATATTTCACGTCCTTGGTATAGTTGTTGGTTTTTGAGCTTTTCAGGCATAAAGAGGACATTTTGGAGGATTTAAGATGCGGGATTGAAGTCATTTGCACAATGCCAACTTCGGAGCTCAATATCTCCCAAACCACTTGGAATTTTGCAGTGAAACCAATTGGAGGGGAAAGATTATGATCTTAGCTTTCTAAGAAGTGGTCACACGCCCTAATCGGATAAGTAACAAAGAAATTAGAGGCGTTTGAAGTTGGACTGCCGGACCAGTTTTACACGACTCGTGCGCTGATTGCACGACTCGTGCAGATTGGCGATTTGGTCGCTGCATAGGGCACGACTCGTGCATTATGATGCACGACTCGTGTAGCCCGCGCGAGATATAATTTCCGGATTTTCTTTATTTGTTTTCGGGGGTTTATTTCCTATTTTAAAATAGGTAATTGTAAAATAACCTCCTAGGTATTTATACCTAGTTGAGCCCTTGTAACTCAGATCTAAGCTTTCATTATTTTTCTGCACTTCTACTTTTCAAGACTACGACGCTTATTGTTTTTCGGATTATTTTCTTTATTATTCAGAAGTATTATTCAGACAATCCACAATATTGCAATTCCTCCCCTTTACTCTTTAATTATGTTTTGCTTTAATCTTATTATTGTTGTTCTTGATTTAATTATGTGTGAGTAGTCTTTTCTAGGGGTTTGATTGAACCCTAACATGTAGATGCTATGACTCACAAATTAGCAAGTTATATTGTTCATATGATTAGGGCTTATTATGGCTAGGTTTAATTATCACCTTGATTTTGATTATTGTTGTCTAATTTATATGCATGTTGCTGCGATTAGATTTACATTAATCCATGCTTGTTGAGTGCTAAACGGAGTTTATAAGCGAAAGTTGCGATTCTTGTTTAGTAATTAGCCCTCTAATATTGACTAGGACTGTTCCACCACGGGAGTGGGTTGCTAGGACTAGTTGGGAGTTATTTATGCGTTCTTAATGCTTCTTATTACTTGATCATTTCACTACGGGAGTAGGATTTAGGATAGTAATCGGATTAGACTATGATAGCCCCGCCGGGATAAGTAGTTCTTTGCATAATCTCCCCTAATATATGTTTAATTGACTTGCTATGTGTTTCATGATCGTAGTAGATGCATGTTAGTGGGGATATCTCCACCCTAAACCTTTAGCTTATTGATTTCATCCTGTTTCTTATTACTATTAGTTGATACATACCAAACTATTTCGTCCATAGCGTAGCTGAACCTACAATTCTTCAGACGACCTAGACGTTTCCATACCTCCCTGAGATCGACCCGTTAGCTACAATTACCCGTACGCTTGCGGTTAAATAAACTCGTAACACTACCTCAAAAAAAAAAAAAAAAAAGTGGAATGGTCTGACAGCGAGGAGTCGAGGACACCATGTACCAAGTTTACCGACTATGTGTTTCTGATCAAAGTTAACCACAACACACAAGAAACACTTCTCAAAATAGAGACGGAATTCTAGTGGTGACTACCGTCTTAAGTTCAAGGGAGTCTAAATCTATGAGTTAGATGGTAGTATGGCACTGAGGTCTGCAGTAGTAGAATCCAGATCATCAGAAAGTGAGCAAGAGTTAAAAAGCAAGAAGAATTGTTAAATGAAATCTAGGCTTAAGCAATGAAATCTAGGCTTAAGCAAAGCTCAATGATGGAGTCTCCAAAGGAAACCAAAAGCCAAAGCCAGACTCAAAGACAACACCTCCATTGGGGCTACAGTGGTAATCAACAGGAGGCTTAGAAGGAAAGTGGCCAGTTCATTTAATAGCTTTACCAGATACTTGGGCAAAAATACATGCAGCGTAACCGAATACTCCATGCAAGAACCACAGGACGTGCAAAGAAAGAAACGATGCACAGTTGCACATAATATATAGATGGTAATATTATCATAAATTGAAAGGCTTGTGATGTTTAGCACTGTTACCAAGCAAAGCAAAAGCAAGAACTTTTAGTGGAATTCTATCTCAGTAAAACCATTTTACCAAATAGGAACTAACCTCTAAGAAGGTGATCTTCAGTGAGTTGGATGGCTTGATAATAACACTCAATACTTCATACCTGCAATATGCAAATGTGTAAGTTCTTTGTACAAATACTACTCACTTTGTGCCAAAAACATGGACCTAGCAGATGCAAAGGTCATTTATCCCCAAAAATAGAGTTAAAACCATGGAGGTAGAACTTAAATATATGTAACCCTGTAGGAAAGAGGAGGAAAGAACACTCATATACCCATCAGTAGACGCAAACCGTGCAGCAAATGTCTTCGGCTTTACCTTATCTCCATAAAGGGACAAGCCTGCATTATAATCCTTCAAAGAGAAATTGGAACTGAATCAATTAAAGCCGTGGAAAAGATACATCTATGATATGGAAGAGATAAATTTGAATGTGGTATCAGTTACACCCATGACCCAGCAGAGCACTAAGCATAAGAGTAATAACTGCTGAAGCCATATATGACTTGCCTTTCTTCCTCCTTATGATCACCACCTTAGTTAAATTTGACAAAACGGGTATGGCCAACACACATAAAGTGAAAACCTAGTTCAACCCCAAAGGAGGTTTCGTGCACAAAACCAATTAGCAATGGGAGGATTAATTCTTTTGCCTAATTTGTTATCTAAATCTCTCTTCTTTAATTGATATTAGACACACATATGAGATAATCAGAACAAATGGGTTGGAGCTATCCAACAACTTCCACTTCGATGAGATTTACAGTGAATTCTTCAGTGCTCATACCTCATAGTAACACCTTTAACTTAAGGCAGCTAATTTACCTAGAACTTTTTCTTTTATAGAAAACTTCATACATAAGTTGTTCATACACAAAGTGCCTTCGTAATAAGACCAGCCGGCCTGCCGGAATTCATTAACAACATTGCGAAATAAAGGGTTTTTAGTTTTTACATACGAGAACATAGTCTCTGAAACTTCCTAAATAAGTAACACCTCCGGCCAATTAACTAATGTTAAACAAACGCAAGTCCACTGGAGAGTCCCTTCTTTCACTTCAGTACCACTCTAGGGTGGATTATTTGTACACTCTCCGGATTGATTTTTACACTCCTCCGCATTGATTTTTACACTCCGCATTCTAAGCATGATTTTACGCAACAATTTTCGCATCGTCTAAATGCTCACAAACTCAGTGCCAGACAATTTTGCATAAATAATTTAACAAACAAACACATCAATTACCAAGTAATCCAATCCAAAAAAAAAAAAAACAAGCAATCTTAAATTATTCCAAACCCATGATATAAAACTACATTATTAAGATGATAACAACATTGTTCAACCACAAATTTAAAAATTAAGTGAGAAAATGCAATAAAAAGCGTAAAAAATAAGGGGATTAAACCTCAGGCTCAGTAACATCCTGAAATTGAGGAGGAACACGGATACAAAACCCATCACCAAAGAACTGAAACCATGATTTCGTATTAGAAATGCCTGAAAGTATTGATTTTGAAGGAGTTTTAGAGGGTTCAGTGGCAGAAAGGGCAGTTCTTGGTTGGAGTGTAAGAGAAGCTATGCAAAGAGAGAGAGATTGGAAGATGAATTCTCTCTTTTTTGAGGTTATGGAGGAAATGGGTTGTTCAGGGTTTTGTAGGGGTTTATGATGATGATGATGATGTGGGTGCAGAGAAGAAGAAGAGGTGAGGAGAACTGCCATGGAAGTGTCAATTTGTCAGCCATTGCCACAGGAAGATGTAAGTGTCAAGATAATATGTGGGTTTTGGGATAATGTTTATTTAGTCACTAGGATACGTTAACATCGGGATTGAATCAAGTGGTAAGCGGGTTAATTTCGTTTAAAAAGCAATTTGAGGTAGTTGCTAACACTACATATAGTAAGAAAATTTTGGGTCAAAAAGGTAGAGATCGGTTGTGTTTGGATTGTACTTCGACAACACCGTCTGTTTTGAACGTTCCGAAAACATGTAAATATTGCCTTAAATGTTTAGGAGAAAAGCATAAGAACTCTTTTGTGAAATGGGACTAATAACTCGACTTTATAGGGCTAGATTCGTCATCGAGTAGAGAGGCATGCATGTGTTTTGACATGTTTTAGAATCAAGAGTGCAACCAATATAAATGGGCTAGGGATAGGTTGAGTTTAGATTGTACCTGCCTATTTTGAACGTTTCAAAAACATGTAAATACTGCCTAAAAGTTTTGAAAGAAAAAAAAAACACTTCATATTAAATGAGACTACCTCAACTTTACAGGGCTAGATTCGTGCTTGGTAAAAGGACATGTGTCTAATACGGAGCACGTGCTAAGAATTTAGAGTCCAAACCTTACAGAAGAGGGTAAAGGTTAAAGGAAGTATTTTTCTCATGAGTCATAACTATGACTATAATTAGTTCGGTTCTTGGAAAACATTAATACGGAGTGTCTCTCCAACTTTCAATCTAATGAAATATGTTACCCATTGCACTATTTTACATACAGTAAAACGAGTACAATAATGTCATTTAGTCTTACTTGTTAGAAATATTAGGGTCAAAAGAGCTAGGGATAAGTTGTCAAGTTGGGTTTAGTTTGTACGTTGACTATACTTAACGTTTTGAAAACATGAAAAATATTATGTTAAAGGTTTAGGAAAAAAAATATACTGTAATGACTTTTTATAAAATAAGGTTACCTCGACTTTACAGGGCTAGATTCACCTTTGACTACAAGGACATGTGTCTAAAGAATGCTAAAGAATCAAGAGTTCAACCAATATAAAAGAGGGTGAATGTTAAAGGAAATCTTTCTCTCATGAGTCTTACACTATTTCAAAAAAAAAAAAAAGTAGTGGAGCTTTGGAAAACCTTAAAATCTTCAAGTTTCATTTTCACGAAATATGTTACTCACTGCACTGTTTTTCACACAGAAGCATAGATATAAAAAAAATGTCATTTAGTCTTACACTCTTACCTACTCCGTATACAATAAAATCACGGTAATATGCTACGTTTAACAATTCTCTAAATCGGTGAATTAAATTACTACTCATCACTGAGGAAAGTCTACTGATGTAAGTGACATCCCCATCATCCCATGGACCAGGAACGTTATCTATTTGATTCCCTCCAAACTAACCAAATCCAAACATCAAACAAACACAAACCACCCAAAATCTTGGAACAAAAAATAAACCCATCACAAAACACACAGAAACTAACACTCCAAAATCTTCTTCTTCACACTTTCACATGAAACTCCTTCCTCAAACAATGGAAACCCTTCTTTCTCCTCCCAAATTCTCACCACTTCTCACCCAACACAAATCACCCACAACACCACAACACTCAAATTCACTCTCCTACACAAAACCCATATCTTGCTTCCTCAAGAAGCAACCATCTTTATCACAAAAACCACCATCTCTTACACTACCCTCAACTTGGGTGACTCCAATAAACCAGGGTTTAACTGCTCTTGCTCTCTCCTTAGCTCTTACCTTCTCCCCCGTCTCGGCCGCGGTTGCTTCTGAATTTGATGTTATAAATGACGGTCCTCCTAAAGAAACATATGTTGTTGATGATGCTGGTGTTCTTAGCCGTGTCACTAGGTCTGATCTTAAACGCTTGTTGTCTGATTTGGAGTCTAGGAAAAACCTCCGCGTTAATTTCATCACTGTTCGTAAATTAACTGTAAGTTTTTACTATGATCTTATTGGTAACTTTTTTTTGCTTTCTTCTTATGTACATTTCCCTTGTTTCATGATAATTGTAACATTTTTAGTTGATACATACGTGGATGATTCCAATTTCCGGGGTTATTAAGAACCATCTCGACCAAAAGCCTACGCCGATGATTGATAGTCAATGGCTTTATACCATCTCTTGCTTTAATTCTGCTCATTGCCTAACCTAGGATGGTGAATATATTATTGATTAGCATTGATAACATAGTTGGTATTTAATATTTATAATACAAACTGACTCGGAATAACCCAAACCGTACCCTAGACTCTAGAATCTTCTTATTCTATCCTCTATCAGAAAATCTTCTCCTTAGGGTGCTTTGTAGGCCGGAAGGGGGTTCAGATGTACGCAACCTTAGCTTTGTGATTGCGCAAAGTAATTGTGTATAAGACACTTGATCCGCGTGAAATGATCATTCTGTAAGACATTTGATCAAGATGGAATGTTCATGGCAGAAGATTGTCCATGTTTATGATGTTTTAGTGATTGGGAATCAGTCCTTAGTGTCTCTCATGAGTCATGACCCCTGAAACTTTGCAAATAATTTCGGAATTTCAACAGTTTGTTTCCGGTTAGCTGTGTTGAAAAACATAGCCGGATCATACCAGTACCACATACCGCGAATTTCTGTTTTCATAGGAATGTTTGTAGCCAGTCCTGCCTGGACCCTGGTGCATCAAGGCTAAGTAGATGTTATCAAGTGGTGATACACTGATACACAATTTGATTTACAGGGTGGGGATGGGGTCAATTGTACCGCAACCCCTACCTCTGATTGTGTAGCTAGGCACATCATAGGGTAAAGTGCTCATTGTAGATGAAGCAAACTTTTGTGCTCTTTGCTGTCAGTTTCTTGACCAGAAAAGGAACTGTTGCATACCTTGCAGTAATGCAGTAGGCAGCAAACCATATTGTAAACATAGTGGAAGCTTCCCTAACACGAGTTTCTGTCATTTTCGAGGATATGTATGCATTTGGTTCTTTTAACTTGCAATGTGGAATGGTAATTAAGCCTGATCTGACATAGAGTGTGATCTGGTGTTTTCCGATTCCAGAGCAAAGCCGATGCTTTTGAGTTTGCTGACCAAGTTTTGGAGAAATGGTACCCTACAGTTGAAGATGGCAACAACAAAGGGATTGTTGTGCTTGTCACTAGCCAAAAGGAAGGGGCTGTCACAGGAGGACCTGCATTTGTCAAGGCTGTTGGAGAAACTATTCTTGATGCTACTGTCTCTGAGAATCTGCCTGGTAAAACTCTGTAATCAATTTTATCTGTTTTTCACCATTGCTGGCTTTTGTCTCACGCAACTCATGTTAGACAAACACACAATTCACTGAAAGATTTGATGAGCTTGAATAGGCTAAGATTTTGCAGTCAGAATGAAATGTTGATCATGGAAATTGTTGCTGTACTGCAGTTTTGGCAACTGACGAAAAATACAATGAAGCGGTTTACAGCAGTGCCAAGAGGCTAGTGGCAGCTATTGATGGTCTCCCGGACACTGGTGGCCCAACATTCAAGGACAACAAGCGCGAGTCCAATTTCAAGTCCAAGGAAGAGACAGATGAGAAGCGAGGTCAATTCAGTCTTGTGGTTGGAGGCTTGTTGGTCATTGCATTTGTCGTCCCCATGGCTCAATATTATGCTTATGTGTCTAGAAAGTAGGCCTACATTTGGTCGAGGCTCGCTCTAAGGTAAGTTGCCATTTTTGTAAAGTTTTATGTACAAACACATACTAGTACAAACAAAAGTTGACAATGTAGAAACAATTGGTCAATGAGGAACTTCTATTGAGGAAGGATCCATAAGAAATTCTTCCATTGTGATTAAGGTGATATGTGCATTTTGTTTCCTTTTCTGCAGCAACATCCGAAACCAATTCAATGGCGATCAGACCTGCATTCTTAGTTTTCATCTCTTCGAAAGGTCATAGCTTGCATTGTAAGATGAGCTAAGTTAATGAGTTGGAGTAAAGAATAAAATCTGATGTCTGACTCTGACATAAGGTGACTGAGTAGAATTACATATGTACATTGTGTTTTAGAACTTCAGTTTTAATAGAAATGGCATCTTGTCTGAGAAAGGAGGATCAGAATATTTTCCTGTTAATAATTGTGATGCAACATGCTCATTTGCTGCCTCTGTATAATGAATCCCATCCCAGTTTATATACTCAGTGCTGTCACTGCATGCTTTGGCCGTCACTGAAGTTCCATTTACGACTTTAGTTTGCCCACAGACAACGCGACTGTCATAATTTACTGGTGCACCTCCATATCCACAGCATGCCATGATCTGTTGTTCAAAACCTGCATTTTATTTTTGGTATTTAGTGAATTTCCTACTGTGGCAGATGTTATAATTTAAAAGGAAATAAATAGTGAAAAGCTTGCTACTCACCATATCTGGAGTAGTTTGAAATGAGATTATACTTCACGGTGTATATATCGACATAGGTAACATTTGCATCTGTATACTGTCCCTGCAACTTTTTGCTTAGACCATGGAGTTGCAGATTGAACAGCTGAGCAGCTTGGTTGTGTGCACTAACACACCCTAGCCCATCCAGCTTCGTCTGATCAGTCCCGAACTTAGCCACATTCTGAGGTAAGCACCCAAGTGGACCGGTGTTGTGAATCCAAAAGTACCTAGCTCCTTCATCATATAAGTTCTAGACCCAAAAAAAAAACATCACTATTTTGTGTTGTGTCCTGATTACAGTGCACACATACTGACATACAGCTGATGCATCTATGCAAGTACTAGAATTGCGGGATCGACTCACATACCTTAATGCGAGCTTCAAACTCTTGCAAAATGTAGGGGATTGAGGCAAGAACTTGATCCTGAGTCTTTGAATAAAATGCTCCGGCCAGATCATTCTGGCCTATATCGATCATGTAAAGGGCCTTCCTGAAAACATCCTGTGATGGGATATATTTGTCGAACTTCCTACCTGCGTAAAGAAGATAACCCAATCAGAACTTTCCTTCTACACCTAAAAGTTAACATTTCAGTCTGATAAAGCGCGAGCATGTACTTTTAGATAAATCCTGAACTTTGTTCTTGAATCGGAGAAACTGAGCCACCTGAACTCCAAATGAGAAAGGGCTAACTGATGCTGCAGTGGCCGGAAGAATTGTTGATCCTGCAGCAGCAAAGTTACTACCTTTTCTGAACATTGGTGCACCAACAGCATCCAGATATGCATTCAGAAATGGCAGGTCCATTGCATCCACTGTAAAATGTAAACTGTAAGTTTAAAAACCATATGTACTGATATATCAGTACATTCATCTCTGATAGAAGTGCTTACTGAGGAAATCTATGATCAAGCGGCCGTCACAGTATCTTCCTGATGGTTTCTGAAAGTAAGTCTGGCCATAGGGAGAGTCCATGCCCTCAAGGCCAGAGGCCACAAGATCACCAGTGTCGGAATTCGAGTCACCAAAGTTGAACACTGCAGGATAGTTGAAATCAATGGACTTAGCAGAAGGTATGAATATGGATGCCAAGAGTAAAGACTGCAGAAACAGGTTTTTGGTTGCCATTGCTGGTGTAAGGTGAGTTGTAGCTTTTCTTGTAACAAAAATGCAGAACAAACTTTAAGAATTTGTAAGGTGAAATATTGTGATTGACATTTGGTAGGTGACAATTACTTGCAACAAAAGTTGGCTTTGAATCAGGGAAATCTAACAGAAATAGGGCTTGCTTCATCAGCTAACATCCCAAAACATACACTACTTAAGCTTCATTTCTTCACAAAAATATGGACAGTTAAAGAATAAATCATCATTTCATAATGCTAAAACTAAGATTGTAATAATAATGATGATGCATTCCTTATTTTTAACAATTTCTAAGGGTAAGTTAGTTCGAATGAGACAATCGCTTTGCATTCTAGTTTAGTCGTTATCATGGAGCTCGAAATCGAACTAGATTTAAACTCGTGCATGCATGATAGTGTATTATGTCACGTAGAGATTAAAAAGATGTGCTCTTATAAATAGTGTGTTTATAAATCATAATTAAACTCGATAATGGGTAACGCGGCATACTATATGGTTATTGGTGATAATTATTGCCAAAGAAAATTTTGGTTAGAATCATGGTAACCTAGCTAGCTAACAACTTTTTTGAGATCAAACATTGTGCCTTCATTCATTAACGGTGACCATCAATAAGAAAGTTTAACAACCTCCAGAGGACGAAACGAGCAGTAAAAATCCACGACAAAAGTAGTACGACTACTATTGCCATTGCAGAATAGTCTTCCAGCCGCACACCCCAGTATATGAATACCCTTTGAGATATAATATTATTAGTGGGAGACACAGATGGAGTGTCAATAGTCGTTCAAACTAAAATTTCGGTCCAGTGCAATTTTATCCTAATCCCGCCCCTATGACAAGGGTCTATAGTCTATACCTCGTTCTAACACGAATTACCCGTCACGCTACGTCAAGCTTCATCGACCACTGCAAATTCGCGAGTACCAGCCTAATGTGGCTCGACAAAAATCATCGATAGGGACGCTAAGCGATGGATTCATTTTCAGATTTGATAGAAGATTGGTGATGAACCCATGTTGGTTCGATCCAACTCCAATTGATAAGACAATGCATAAAAAAGTCGGATTAACGTTTGGTTTGAATTCCTCTTTAATACAGTCGGGTTAACATTTGGTTTGAATTCCTCTTTAATAAAGTCAGGTTAACGTTTGGTTTGAATTCCTCCTTAATGGCAAAAGCTAAGGACATTGTAAAGAATGTTAAGACTAAAGACTTTGCTCGTATAGTTGGTTCTTATTAATTAGTCATTCTCGTGTAGGGTACAGATTTGGCAGACACCGTTTGTATAAGATTCGACATATAAAAAAAACTTGATCAACAAAATTATTCCCAAATTTCGATATTCTTATTAAAAAATGGCAAAAATAAAATTGTACAATTGTTACAATTAACGATTAATATCAATTTCATCAAGTATCCTTGAAAACTCCCATTTATCTTGAACTTGAAAGAAACTTTGGGATCTCAGGGATAGCTTGATCTTGAAGCTGAAAATATAAAGCTACCAACCGCTACATAGCCCTAAGATCCCAAAGACTCAGATCTGCAAAAACAAAAACAAGACAAAGTATGATACCAAACAGAACAATTAATTTTGTTAGTACATCTTTTAGTGGACCACAAACACAGCAAATCTATCACCTCAACAAAATCTAACACACATATTTTCCACCACAGAAAAAAAATCATGATGCAAAAATTAGGGTTTTATAAAAAAAATAAGACAAATATTTTATTATAGAGTTTTAACAATTAAAAAAAATGTAGATTTACTCAATGCAAGATTTATTTTATTACACGACACAAAGAAAAACAAATAATATTATTTTAAACCAGGCAGATCGTGTTAAAAAACAAGAAATAAAGTGAAGATAGTATTTTGACTTGAAAAGAAAAAAAAACATGAAATAATACCAAAAAATTAAAATAAAGCAGGTAGTAAAAACTTGAGAAAGAAGGAAGGGTGGTAGGGATGTCGAGCTCCCTTCAATCCAAAGAAGGACCAAACTTAAAAAGAGCAAATAACATCTCCAGAAATATGCAAAGCCAGAGACCTATCTTCTTTGTGAAGTTAAATAGATAGGGCTGTGGATATCCATATTTTTGCAGCTGTATCTTGCCCAGTAAGGCCCATTTTTGGACTTCAAGGAGCTCCACTGCAGTACTCCCCCACTCTTTTTCTCTCCATAGTATGGGAGAAGATTAAAAAAAAATGAAAATGAAGACTGTGGAAGAAGCTTTGAGAGATGATGCATGATAAGAGGTGGGTAAGGGGTGTATTTATACTTAAGAGAATGAGGTGAAAAACCCTAATGAGGTGATGAGAGGAAAATGTGAATGGTTTGTAGGAGTATTAAATTTTAAATATTTATGTCCTAAAATAAAAAGTATCATATCTTATTTGAGTGGTCGACATTTACTTTGTTGGGGTTCTGCATTTATTTTTAATTTGGAAACTTTATTACATTGTTATCCCCAAATATCTTCACTTTTTGGTAACGTTATCAACCCCTGATTTTCTCACCTCTATCAAAAAAAAAAAAAAAAAAACAATTAAATCAACCCCTGATTTTCTTCTCTTTATTATTATTATTATTATTTTTTAATAAGATCCTTTCTTATTCTCTATACTCTCTTGGGTTAAGGTTAATGTTTAGGTTAAGGTTAAGATATTGTCTCATCAAACCAAATATCCTAGTTAATTGTAGGAGTTTATAAGAAAAAAAAAATATGCTTAAATTGTCTGAAATGTGATAGAGGATGATGATCGAGAGATTTTTATTAACAATGCATTTTTCACGTAAAACAACGACAACATTTACAGTTATTAATAACATATTGCTAGTTATATTATATAATGTTATAATACAAGGGCGGACCCAGGGGGTGCCCAGGGGGACAAGTGCACCCCCATTAATCTCAAAAATGTGTATATGTATATTAGTAGTCTTCTTTTATACATCTGTGATATGTTGGAGTAGTGGTTAGATAGGTTTGTTTTAGGGCAATGAGACATGTTCAAATCCTCCCACCAACAAATTTTTTGGCTTTCTTACTCCTTTTTTGCATTGATATTAAGTTTGGTCTCGTTAATTTTTACTACCACGATTTTAAAACTTTAAAACACGCGTTGGCTACTGGTTGTGCACCCTCACTCCCCGAATCCTGGGTCCGTCACTGTTATAACATATGGTGTATTGAATTATGATGCATCTAGATTCGAGTGCGTTTTAACTGAGAAGTAGTCATTCGATTTGTGAACGGATGACATATTGTATGTGCATTGTGATGAATGAAAGTTCTCATTTTGTTACATGGGTTTTACATTCATAAGAAAGGCATTGCATTCTCAAGTATTGATGAACAGAAGGCAAAGTGAGTTCCACGACAACAATAGATGGAACCTCCTCCCGACGTTTATATCATACGAGAGATTGAAGATTGATGAGAAATAAAGATAGGGAGAGAACACATCTAGTTCGGTTGTGTTTCGTATAATACATTTGAGTGATTAAACATTTGCAATAGTAACTAGCTACATATATGTGAAATCAATACATACACGATGACCGTTTGGTTACTATAGAAAAACCATCTTTGGGCAAATGTTATAACTCTTTCAAGATGATTCATCCACCTCATGACGGTTGAATAACTCTAACGGGATATATATTTATTTTAACGTCAATAAATACAATCATTAATGAATGTACTTTCAAGTTCTGGTTATATGCTTGTTAAATAACTCTCAGGAGAGCCTTGTTTTGTAATATTTCCCTACATGCATTTCCATCGTATCTTATAAAATGTCATTTGTCTTTTTATGACCTAGTTGTAGACATATTCAAAGGAACCAGGAGATCAATTGATTAGTTGGAATTAAAGAAAAACCTAAAGAAAAATAAACCTTACATGAATTATAAGACCAACAAACCATAATCAAGTGATGATTACCCCCATATAAATCAGGGTTGTGATATATATGTAATTTACAATTAAGGTTCAAGTATTTGTTTAGAAAAATTCTTAGCTACATCTTGTGTATTATCCTTTTTACCAGATCATTTATAAAATGGATATAGTTGGAGTATCATGATCTTTATTACGGAGTACTTTAGTAAGCTTAAGAGCACCCAAAATCTTCGATCGATCAGTAGGACAAATATATGATTAAAAGTCTCAAAATTATCTTATTTATGTGAGATTCTACTTATAATATAGTTAATTAATCGATGGATGACATATCATAATTCGATATTTCAAATGGTTTTCTTACAATGAGACAATTTGTATGCTTTTACCATTTACCATGGGACTTACTGTATACTAGAATAGAAAAACTAAAAATCATGCAATTACTATACGAGTATATTGCAACTAGCGTCTTTTAAAATTGATCGATTCTATAGAACATTTAAACTCATTTGTTAGATCTATTTTCAAACACTTGAGTAGTACATAATTTTGATTTTTCTTTTCCCGCAACTTGTAAATAAACACTGATATTTCAATTCAAATTATTAAATTATAATTTAAAGAAAAGAGACAAAAGAGAGAATAAAAACGTAAGAGTAGTGTACTCCAAATAGGAGAAGTCACGGAAAGATCTTGGGAAGCTGACTTGTGACGCTGCTTAGATTCGATTCTTGGCCTTTTTCCCTTTTATTTTTTTTATAAATTGTTTTTTACGACGAAAAACACTTTAAACATCTGAAACGTCACATGCACACCTGCTTTTTCTTGTCGCTTTCTTTTCCGCTCTTTATTATTCTTTTTCGTCCTTTTTTTCTCGTCTCATTTATTATTGTCTACTCCTTTCAATTTCATTCACGCTTTAATTTCCCGTACCTAACTGTTTCATTTGAATCTTTCTCTCTTCACGAAGAAGGGTTGTTGGCTTAGCTTTTTCCAAATTTGAATGAATTCCAACTCCCTCGTATAGTCGTATTCATTACGCCTAGCTACCCTTCAAAACTTTCGAATAAAGAGTAGAGGCCTAGAGGGTATGTAGAGACTATTAACAGCTCTCGATGTTCGTTTTCGTGTTCATGTCCGTGTTTGTGTTAGCTTTTGGACTTTCACGTCACGTGAGATATGCTTAGCTTCGTTATGAGAAGAGTTACAACTTTGGCGAATACGACACAACCCACTCTAATGACGAAACCAACTCTAAGAATGCACACATGCATACGAGTGTATAGGAGGAGTAATAAAATCAATAAGCTCGTAATGAGTTTTACATATTGGACTACACGTTATTATGGTGCCGGGTTTGCGTTCAGGCATTGTCTCGTGTTAGGTTCACGAATCACAACTATATACCACAAGACGCTGTTAAATGGACAGGAGCCTCGAATTATTATCATACATCACTCATGCATCGTCTCAACCCTGATGGTTAAATCGTAACTACATTGAAATCTCAAGACCCAACAACGAGACACGATTAAGACACAACAAAACATACACCATTACTTTAGCTCAAATTCGTTCAGAGCTATTTCCCAGTTGATTACTCCGTACTTGATTTGATGAGCATAACTACCGCGTAACGGAGTTACAAAATCACAAGCCCACACCCAGCGATTAACATGACTAAAACTGCGCAGATGTAGGTTTGTAGTTCAATCTTGAAGGATGAGAAAGAAGCAGAAGCAGCACTAATCCTGGCCGTCATCTTTTCTTGAAACCATATTTCTTCCGCTCATAGAAGAGATCCGTTTTAGCACTTCCAAGATTGACAATCTTCGGACAACCATCTCTGTCTTTCTCCTGTTGAGTACATTCTTTGCAGTAATAGGCATCAGAAATTCCAACACCACCACAAATAACACATCGTCCCTGGAAGGATCCATAGTTGCATTCATCGCAGACTCGTACCAAAGTGCACGGGCGGACATAGGAATCACAGATTACACACTTTCCATCGCATTTCTCACATAGCCGTCCAATAGCAATACCTGGCTGCTTCCTGCACATGATAAGATCGGGGTGGTGCTTGGCCATGGCTTCAGCAAAAAGCTTTGTGTGCTAATCTCTTCTGCATCAAGTACACACAATCAAGAGCGTTATTAGAAACTAGTGATAGGCAGAAAAGGCATGAACACGAATATGACACTCAAAGAGTATAGCACAGAGAGTCCTTGTCTACCAAGCCACATTGTGCCTCAATTCCAGCAAGCACACTGTCATACATAAAGGAAACAATAAGAAAATTACGATTAATAAAACTAACAGAGAATGCGAAATATCATTCAACTGAAATGCATACATCTGCATCAAACACACCCAGAACCATCTACAAAAAGAGCCACACCGATTACGAAAATTGCGAAGGTACAGGCCATAGGGTAACATTTCGTAGCTCCATACTAATGCAGTATTACCAAAGATTACCGGTGTTGATAGTCATTATCTAATAGCTTCTATTATCTTAGCATAAATTCCAGGAAACATTCTAGCGCTTCATTGGTTTTTGTTAGATAACCATTACCAGTTACAAACTTAAATGTTACATGCATGCCTCAAATTACTACAGAAAACTCACATAGAAGGTGCTGTGTCACACTACATCCAACATACACCCAAGATTGCACTTTTAAGAAGCAGGGAACACATAAGCTTGATATGAAGTCTCTTAATAAGGACAGGCTATTTTGTTCACGAAGATAAAATTCAGTTGCACAGTACAATTTCGCATATTGGAATGCCCTTGAAAGGTTAAAACTTCAAAGGCTACATACGGATCATCCTCACTTTCAGAGACATCCACCCCCATTTGGCCTCTCGAAACAAAATTTCACCCGATCACTACCTCCATAACCACCAGAAAGATTAGATATCTATAATCTCACCACGGTTCAGCATTTTCTCAATCAACAAAACATTAAAAATTTCCGCACCAAAAGAAAATACTAAAAAGGTGTGGTTTAACGATTTTGAAGTGAGCATTCAACTTGGAAAGCTCACCCACAAGATTCTAAAATCAAAGTCCTCACCAATCCATAGTCCATCAGCCTACTAACCCAAAGGCAACCGAGACAATAAATTTAGCCAATCACGTATGTGACCAAAGCAAATAATCATATAAGTGGAGTACTCTCTTCGTTTCTTACAATTCTTTAAATTTGGTTTGCATATCTTAAGAGGAATTCAAACCAAGCGCAATAAATAAATTGTAATAAAAGGGAAGCGACATTCTGAAAACCCCCTCTGGTCCTGGATGTATTCCGTATAATCACTACACCAATCTTGAACGAACAAGTACACACTCCGAGAATAAAACACCATAGTACCATCCTACTGCTAATCTTCGGTTGACGCCATCACTGGCCGTTCTATAGAGTTAACATACATATGAATATAACACCGGACACACCCATATGTCTCGGAACGTATTAAGGCACACATAGCCATCAATTTGTTGTTGTGTAAGAATGTAGGTTCTTTTTATTCATAACATAACTTACGAAACTAAAGAAACGTCTCATGTAAGCTTAATTCTTCTAATGCTCGAATCACATGTATGGGCGACTATGGCAATCATCAGCAAATATTGTCGAGTTTCTCTAATACCAATTTCGATAATAAGAACGCAAAAAATAACCCAACACCCAATTCAGTAAAAACGGGAATCATGGTAGAAATTAACACAGTTTTTACTCATCAAAATAATCAATCAAGGAGCTCATTAACAGAACAATTTTCTAATTACAGCACTTTCCCAGTAAAAACCAAATTCAGAATTAAAAGATACGCCAGCAAAAATTGTATAAAGATCGAACAAAAAACTGCAAATTCATTAAATTGTGAAAGGTAGTGGGAGAGAGAGGAAAAAATTCTTACCGCAGATAGATGGTATAATTGTTAGCAAAATCGCTCCCCTTGTCGCTTGCCCAGTAAGATTCAAATCAAAGACTTATAATCAGGTTAGGGTTTTAAGAGTGTGTTTTCTTTTAAGGTATAGGGCAGATTGGTAGACGGTTTAACGGAATACGGAGTACAAACTTTTCGGGACCTGAGTGATTTGTTCGTGTACTAGGGTCTAGAGGGTAGACTAGAGACTCTGAGGGTAGACTAGAGACTCTGCGTAGACGATAACTCGAAAACCCCCATAAAATAATGAAAACTCATCATAGTTTTACCTTTAAAGGAGTTAAGCATGTGTTTGGGGTCTCAACTTTGCTCTATTTTTTGAAATTAGGGTCTGCGAACTTTATCCGTGAGTTTGGGGTCTGTACTAACTTCCATCCACTTTTGCCAGTTACGTATGACGTGTATGTACTAATGGCCTAAACTTTTTTTTTTTTTTGTTATTCTTTTCACTCACTTTCTCTCTCCCGTACCCATGCCTCTCCCACCATCATCATATTCATCATCTTCATGAGTCAATCTTCATCTCCATCCCATCTTCATCTTCATTTTCCTACTCTTAATATTCATCTCAATTCCATCTTCTATAATTCTGTCACTAAACCATTTATCCCCACCCTTTTCAAATTCTCTCTTCTCAATTTCCCCCCTTTTAATTGTAAATTAAACAATCAAAACATACCTAATAATTCAAGTGATTCTCCATCAGTGTCTTCAATTTTCAAGCAATTCGAAGGTAATTTTTTGTTTGATTTCTGAATTCGATTCTCCATTATTGAAATAGTTTTCTAATCCAGACCATATCCAATTGATGAACTTTATTGACTTTTCTGGGTTTAAAATTTGGGTTTTATGGGTTTAGATTTTGGGGTTTTTCTGGGTATAATATGTGATTCCACAAATTCTGTTCCTTGCTTTGCCCGAAATTGATGTTTGTAGCAAATTGAATCTCAACTTTGTAGCCTCTTTTCTTCACTGATTCCTTCAACTCTCTTAGCAGATTACGCATCTCTATTGTTCTTGCGTGTGACTTATCATCTGCTGTAAATACTTAGGTAGTATTTTTAACATCAATCCAGCTACACCCAGGTTTCTTCCTCACCCTATTCACTCCCATAAGTCTTCTGACTATGGTGATGATATGGGATGTGAGAGCGTGGGACTATGGGGATGAAATTCTGATTTGGGAAATGAGACAATGAAGGCATCAAACGCAAAGATTGCATTTAATGCAAACTGCCAGCTCATCACCCCAACCCCACGCATGACAAACGGAAGTGGATGGACGTTAGTCCAGACCCCAAACTCACGGATAAAAGTTCGCAGACCCTGATTTCAAAAATAGAGCAAAGTTAAGACCCCAAACACATGCTTAACTCCCTTTAAAGCCTACAATCCAACTTCAAAATTATCCGCTTTCGCAGACATAGACTACAATTCTAAAAAGGAGTGACGAGAAATGTCGTATAATGATAGAAGCACCACATTAATAATAATAATAATAATAATAAAAGCGAGAAAGACTCAAAATGTAATGGACCTTTTCTCATGGCAAAAGATATGTTTCATTAATGAAATCGATCTGACGATTATCAATATGCTGTTAATAACAAATTTTTGATGGCAAACCGTCACTCACAATTTCATAATTTCATACTTCTGCTGCAACTTTACGTTAGGAGATTAATAACGCTCTCAACAGTTTACAAACTGCTTCTGCTGTCGATGTACAGCTTCTGGGCTCCTATTTCTGGAATTTGATCTAATATTTACGCATGACGTCAATCCTATATTTCCTACATTAGAAGAAATTTACTTTGCCGATGACAACTGGTGGTGATTGAAATTCTATCCGGGACGCCTTCCCTTCGGACACCAGCTGTGGCAAAGTATTTGCTTCCTTAACAAGAACTCCTCGCTTTGTCCATAAGGTAACGTGAGGCCACTCATTCCTTGAGGTCACCTTTTCCCCATCAATTGAACCGACTTCTGCTTCCAGAGCAGCCAGGGTATCAGACCACAGTAAAGCTGTGAACTTCACTTCAACCTCACGGTCAATGAACTGACCATAATTGGCAACTGCTGTGACACCGTGACCTCTTTTATGAGCAAGAGTGACGTGAGCTCTGGTTAGACTGTCAGCCAATTGTTTCTCTCTGAAGAAAGCTTCGACCTCAGGGTGGTAATTACCAATCTGCATAACAGAGAATCACCAAGATCATGGTTTAATTGCATATAGACTAGATATTACTATCATAATACATTCAGGAAAAAGCTGGAGCAAAGATTCTACAAGGATTGACAGGTAAGCAATACACAAGTTCATATGTAGCATAATGGCGCGCAATAGGCTACCAGTTATAACTAGCAGTTAACACAACATTGTCTGTTGTTCTAGGAATAACATCACACATGGCAAAACCGTTGTTACTCGGAAATTATATAGGGTTATAACTCTTATAAGCATATAACAAGGGCCTCCAGAGAGAAAACAGACATTCCAAATATACGAAGCAGTCACAAGTCCATGACTAAACCCAAAAGATTATTCAAAATTTGATGCGGAAAACAAAATTGACAGATGTGGTAAGAGCAAGAAAGAGGCATGAAACTCAAGATCATTTAATTTTCAGAAGAAAAGAGGCAGGAGGAAAATCAGCAAAGCCTAGATTGTAGATCCACTTTCACGGCCCAGTAGATTTATATAATACAAGAAGAGAGTTGGAAGGGAGTTTGACATCACAACTCCCATATAAGAATTAAACCAGATCCAAGTAACCAGATTAGTGAAACAAAAGAAGAATGTTAGAGGACTTAAAGCACAATACACAAACCTTGATCCACTTGTTATCAATTGATAAAAATTGCAACTTAACGCAGAACTAAATTACTCCCTACATGATAGTACTTAATTTGAGAAAGAAAAGAAACTTGATGTAGGCACTTACGTTTATGAGAAGTTGAAGGATATCAGTAACAGGTAGACTGACAGCCGCATAGATAATTGCGCCAAGCCTCCTCTTTTCTGTACTTGGACTAATATAATCACCGCTTGAAATTGTCTTCAACTGCTGTAGAACACTATTAACAGCACTCTCAAACGGAACCTGCAAGATATGGATCGATTATTACTAAGTACTGCCAAAATGTTTTTCCACTCACTGTCTTTGACATAGATTGCTACATTGATTGACGAGAGTTGAATTCAAGAAGAACCGATGTCTCCAAAAAATTGTACATGAGTATTGAGTACCAAATGAAGTTGGAAACCAACGGTCTCTACACTAAAGAGCAAGCCCAATTTTCAGCATTGTAATTATTTTACAGGATGATGCCCAAAATAAATATAAAAGTCAGCAACTGTACAAGTCTTACAAGAAACTGATACCACACTCCAAAATAATATTTGTAAAATCTGTTAAAACTTGTAACGGGCCATGGAGGATCCAGGTGTATTCTACCTAACTAATTAATATGTCAAAAATCCCAACACCTTGAATGATATGGTGCATCTAGCACAACATGATAACCCAGACACTTAAGTACAATAACAACAACCAAGCCTTATTCCCGAAATTATTTGGGGTTCGCTAAACCCAGACACCTAAGAGCTTGTTTGGATAGCATTTTAGGAGGGAAAGGGAGGGGAATAGAGGGAAGGGAAAGGGAGGGGGAGGTGAGGGAGAAGGAAGATGACTTCCATTGTTTGGTTAACAAAGATGGGTAGAGGGAAAGGGAGGGGAAATACCAATATTAAATGATAATAATAATAATAATGAAATAAAAATAAACTCAAATCCCCAACTCTTCTCATTTTCTCTCTCCTCTCCCATTCCCCCTCCCCCGAGCCACCCCATTGCCGCCGCCGCCATACACCGCCGGCCACCTCCGGCGAAAACACCACCGATCAACTCGCCCGTCTCCGGCGAGTCCTCGGTGGCAATAAACGACCTTCATTTCTCCTTCCTCTACGCTTAACGTCGATTTTTCATTTTATTTAGAAAACCCTAGATCTAAAATTAGGTGGTGTTAGGGTGGTTTGTGCTGTTTGTGGGTATGGCGGAAATGGTCGTGGGACCAACGCGGTTCATTTGGTGGTGGTGGCGCCGGAGAAGGTGGTGGTTGGTGTGGGCCGGCGGCGGTCGTGGGTGGCGGCTGTGGTGGTTAGGGGATGAGAGAGGAGAGAGAAATAAAAAAAGGTTAATTAGGGAATTTTTGAAAAATGTATGTATTTTTATGAAAATTGAAAGGCATTGTTGTAAATTGACATAATAAGGGGACATTTTCCTTCCAAATCTCTCCAAATTTGGAGAGATGAAAATCAAAGAAAATGGAGGAAAACTCATCCTCCCAAATCCCTCCATTTCTCTCCCCTCCCCTCTCAAATTTGTATCCAAACAAGGGATACAATTCCCCTCCCTCCCCCTCCCCTCCCTTTCCCTCCAAATTCCTCTATCCAAACAAGCTCTAAGTATCTTTCTAAATTACTAGTGCCAAATCATTATCCATGTGGTAAACACCTCACAGTAAGATGCCTAGATTTAGTATTCTGCTAAAAAGATTTTAGCTAATGGATAGAAATAAAATGTCTGGAACTGCTTCCTTAACAACTCGCATAAAAGGATCTTTCTTCACGTAGTAGAAGTCAGGGAGGTGCTGCTAGCATTTACATTCCCCCACTTTCCGTAGGAAAAGCGGTCAGAAAGGGTGTAGGTAATCAATATATCCACTAAAAAATTGTAAGATGTGCAAGATGTTACCTGAATAGAACCCAGATACTTAGTGTGACCAGATAGAGTGTCTCGCAACTGCTTCTCCCACTTTACCCAGTCCTTTGTATAAGATCCCTTACTTGGCTCCAGTCTGCACTTCCGTCAACAATGCATCATTTCCCAGAAAGGCGATGGACCAAAGTGAAAAACAAGGGAGCCGCATATTTTCAGAATACGAGTTAATGCAGATGAGTAGTAAAAAACCCTTTACAATAAAGCCTTAAGATCTGCTAACTAATAATAAATACATTCACTGGAAGAAGTGCACTACTGATGACTATTCGTTGGATATAACAAGAGGTTATCAGATCATCATGTTAGTAAAGCAAAAAGATCCTGATCAGGTTTCGATTCAATAAATCAGCAATAATTAGTTCACTTAATGGCGACTCCAAATAATAGGCAATTGCTTTTAGCTTTTCCATTTGCGATTAACATACTTGCGTCCTTCTGGCTTTAATATTCTTGGTTGCATTTTGTATCTGAATTATCAAACATTGAGAGACTCCATAAGACAAGAACCTACTATCAGACACACAAACATTGCTAGTCATCTAGCGCACAAAGTTATGGTAGAACTAACCTTCCATGCCGCTTCGTGTGTAGCTTGTACAAGTTTATCCCCTCCTCTAGTACAGATTTCACCAATTCTGGAAGACAATCCCTGTATTTAAAGAAAGAAAGGAGTACACAAACACATGAAACAGAATCAGGGCAACAGTGGCAATAAAGCAGCATTTTGGCATGTACTATGAGAGAGAAACAAAGTAGATGTAGACAGCACATGAAACAAAAGGAATACAGCAGATAGGAAATAAATCATTGGCGTTCATTAGTCTCATATGTTGCAGCCTAGTTAAGAAATGTCCAGAAAAGGAATTGAACTATGACTTTGGGCAATGGGTCACCAGACGAAATATAACACAGGCCTCACACAATATGCCAACTATCATTATCTGAGTCTTGCAATTTGTAAACATTCCTAATACATGGGTTCCCAATTTCCCATCCTCCTCTCTTTCCCCATGACAAGACATCATTGAAAATAAAAATAAAAAAACTTGTGAGAGAATGGACTTTGGAACACAAAACAAAATCTTGTCATTACTTTAAGCCAGGCCATAGTCAACATTGGCAATAGAAATGCAAAATCAAGTATCTCCACACTGCAATTGAAACACCAAAACCAAATGACGTAATTATAAGTGGGAAAATGTAAAGTGAGCCGTCCAGCTGAATCAGGGGCCCGACTGCCCGAGATCTTAAAGTTTGACCGAGCAATCGGGGTAATGGACATAAAAATCGGCTAAAACGGACAGTGAGGTATAGGAGAAGAGTAGTAAAACTGTGAAGGGCAGTCAGGAGAAGGAAAGACGAGAACCTTGCTGAAAGAACGAATTATTAAGAGAGAATGAAGTTGGTACATGAGCCAACCTTTTAGTGAGATAGCACCCACCATATAGGTTCAAGTGGCAAAACGATCCCGTGAGTTGGAGAAAGATGCGAGGATCTTCCCAAACTTGAAAGTTATGCTAATCAATAATCATATTCCCTTTTGCTGCCAAATGTATTCCAGGAGAAGAGATATTGGGAGTGAGGGGAATGAGTACATGAGCTGACCTCTTAATGAGATAGCACTCAACATATAGCTTCTAGTGGCAAAGCATTCAGCCGGATAGAGAAAGATGGATATATCTTCTCAAACTCAAAAGTTATGCTAATCAATGATCATATCTCCTTGGGCCAACAAATGTATTTCAACATAAGTGCGGTCACATACCTCTAAGGTATCAGTTAAGGTTTCTATTGACACAACTACTTCAGCTCTCACAGCCAGTGATTCACAGGCGTTCTTAGATTTCTCACTTCTCGATATGATTGTTAAGTCCTGTGGTTATTCTGCAGGGGCAGTTCATCAGGTTTCTACTGGAAGTCGTGGAAGACAACTACAGTAAGTACCATTGGAACTGATCAGAGCTTCTTCCTTTTGAACCCATCCTCCTCATCCGAAGTATGGAAGCAATTGAATATAATTTACCACGTCAGAGTATTCACAGCTCTTTACATGTTTCCCTATAGTACTTGTGAATGGACTCTTCTCTAGTTGCATGACTACACACATGTTAATCTCTCCAAATACTATAGAAGTATAGAGCGAGAAATCAAGCTAGTCTCTCATAAAAAATATAGCCATTTTTCACAGAGCATGAACCAACCAAGGGTAATAGGAGCAAAAATTCATAATCACAACTAGCCTTACTAAATATCAGCATTACTTGCAGGGACGATTAACTCATGCAAGCTAAATGACATTTCTGAATGCCAAAAGCATATCTGATCAATTATAACAACAATCAAGTAAAAAATATTGATACCTTTCAGATTTGAGCAAGGGCATCCTGACAAGTGAGCCAAATCGTTCAATTAATTCAGCCTCAAATTCCTTCCGGGTCTGGGTGTAAATAAAAGAAATCAGAAGCTTTAATCGAGAGAGAAGATCAAAATTTGAGACACCAACGTTTCATTAATCTACCAATCAAATGCCAGGGTTTGTGAAAAAAAAAATCTTAGGCTTAGGAAGACAGCAAAAGTAAGAGTATTGAACAGGGAGCTTGAGAACAGATGACGGAAAACTTTGCATAAACACTACTGAAAATTCAAGGATGACATCCCTCTATGTAGACATGTTATACCTTGCCCTCGTAAAGGTGGTAAAACATAAGCAATACGTAGCCTGCATTTGGAGATGCGTTGTCAAGATTTCCCTGAAACCAAGGGGAAATGTCAGCAATCTGGAGCTCAAAAATATATTTTAGAAAAAAGAGAAAACCCACGCCAAAACATTGAAAACTTATATACCGGATGATTGGATCTTTGAAGCACACGAAACATAAAAACAGCCAAAGCGTCCAAATCGTAAGGATTTGAATCAGTGCCTGCACAACAGAAGTAGAATCAAATAAATTCACAAGAAAAGGCCAACTAAGGAACCCCATCTCTCAAAAACTAGGTTTTAAAAACCCAAGATAATCAATTACAGTCACGCCACCGCAGCTATATGATTAATTAGCACTGAGTCAATAAAGGACCAGGACAGAAACTAAGAAATGACTAAAACATTTGGCAGCTTACTGAAGCATAATTCTCTAAAATGACATTCCCTATGAAACCGAAGATCTTTCTATAAAAACGCTACCTTGCATAAGGAAAAGAACTCTAGACCTTCCAATCAGGGCGTCTATAAATGAGATATTCCTACCCTAGGATGGGGTGAGCTTTCAATATTTTGAGAAGAGTTTTAACCTTAGAACGATAAAAAGCTGACCTTAAAGTTATCATACTTAATCAGACAGAAAACCCTCTAACAGGTACAGGCGTACATCAAAAGTAAAACAGCCAAAAATAAGTAATCATACGAAATTGCCTTCCAAAAGCGTCCATATAAAGAATTTGAAGATGGAAATAAAAAGTTTACTAACCTGTGGAATCAGGTACAATCGGAACAGCAGATGCCCTACCACTTCGGCACATGTTCTCTATCTGTAAATGGCAATAAATTTCATTAATGCACTAGGGTAGTATTTTCATCATCAGTAGTTCTTCCCCACCAGAAGTCCAAACATTACTGAATTCATTGGGTTTCAAATGCAGGAAACAGAAACTAACAAGTTCATCTAGTATATTCATGGAGTATATTTTTTTTCAGAGCAACAGACTGAATAAGCAAAGATAGAAACTTTCAATACACATAAAACTGTAAGAACAATTATATTACAGAACTAAAGTTACATGTCGCACACGAATTAGCCATTTCTTATTAAGTTCATACATGTAAGGAGTGTGGTTGGATAATTGAAACACTTGCTCCCTAGGTCTTTGGTTGTTTCTGATTTATTTTTTCTTGAAAAATTGATTTATTAGAAAATGAGAAAAAAGTTAAAAATCAGAAAGTAAATTAAACTTAGGATACGAGAATATCAGCACATAAAGCTTAAAATATACGGAGTATGTGAGAAAATATGAATCGATAATACTTTACCTGCTTCCACACCTCCTCGTTAGGTGCATTTTTGTCAGCAAGCATTATAGAATTAGGCTTTTTCCTGCATTCTTCAGCAACCTTCTGCCAGTATCGTCCTGCATATGCACTTTACTTTAGGGCCAACATGCATTCCTAATTTCCCAATTAAGTGAGATGCACATGACAAGCGCTGCAATGGACAAGTCCAACATTCAACATACCCCCTTCCCACCCCTAAAACACCCGCAGGTGTAAAGAGACAACCTTACAACATTTAGCTAGGCTTGAAAGTTACAATCATCTATATTTTTTTTTTGATGAGTAAGATAGGATATCAATGTATTCAAAAAGACACCAAGGGGGTGACTCCCATGTACAAAAAAACCCCTAAAGGGGCGACGTCCATAAACAAAAGAGAGCTAATCAAGCTCTAGGACTATCATGAGAAATTTTATCCACAAAAAGAATGAAAGTCAAGTTAATCAGACCCACACTTCTACGAAATACACAATGATTAAAAAATTAATGGAAAGTCCAGGTAGAAGGAAGACTATGCATTACTTTTTAAACCCATTAAACTACAAAGAGTAAACCCTGGCGGCCTGACACTGATTTAGAAATGAACCAAGATGATTATCTTAATTTCTTCAATAGAAAGTAGAGAGCGACCATCCCACTGAGGGATTAAGGAGACTTAGTTATATTAATATGTTTCATACTGGAAGGTGATATTTAAGAGGGATTCGTATAGCTACTTGTGCTCAAATCAATAAAAAATTGGGGTACACTCCCTCACCCCAATATTTGTTTTAAAAACATCCCAAGACAATGCCATTGTTACTAGATCAGTAGGTTCATAGCCTGTTCAGATCGGCAATTTCACAGTTCTCTGAAGGTTTTAAAGAAGACTTTGGACTCAGATACTTTAAAAACTTGAAATTACTGACACTGGACTCGGGTATAAACAAAGTTCTTACTTCTGAGTGAGCGGATGGAACACGAACAAGTAGAATAGATATTATACCTTTTGTGAGATCACCCATCAAACTGTGCACATGACGATTATCTCCAAACTCATCCCCGGTCTTTAGCAATTCCTTGCAGAGAGCAGACTTAGCACAGCCCGGTATTCCTGAAAGACAGTATAAATGAGCAACATCCAAAATCAATACTGTTTAGATTCCAGAAGGAGCAAGTTAAGAAAACTGGCAGGCATGTTTCTCAATCAAGCAAATGCCTATTCCCCCGTACCAAGTTGAAAAATAAAAATGCTTTTATCAGAAAGGTACCGATAGGCCATAGTCTTCCTTAAGGATGACAAAGTACCATTTACTTGAAGTACGCAGTTCACATTATCACTCATCAGCCTATTGATAGGGATGGAAACACACACACATCGAAACCAAAATTGTAGAACCAATAGCCAATATTTTTTTTCCATAAATAAAAGTTCAACAAAAGGTTTGGTCAAAGTACCTTTATTGTCTATTTCAAGACTAGAATAAAAATGCATGCGTAAAACAAGTGGTGTTCACCTTCTTAAAGCTGAAAAAAGCGAGCTTATGGAAGATAGTAGCCTAACTAGTTCACCTTAAACAATTGATAACAGGTCATGAAAAAATGAAGACCGTAGTCTCATAACTAGTGATATTTTGTGCAGCATAACTAAAAAGTGACGTTGATAATTACCAGGAAAGAACACTAAAAGGCCATGTTTTTGCAAAGCATCCCTCGTGCTAGGAGATGGAATTGCAGGTTCATTCTCATCTTCTCTCTGGAGGTCACCCTCCTCATCCATAGCTCCAACAATGGCCAAGAAATCTTCAGAATCCACTAAGTTTCCAGCTGCCCCTACAAGTACTTGATTCGCAGGACAACGGTTTGCATAATCTTTAAGGAAGGGCTCTGCCACACTTAGGTATATGCTAGAACTCAACTGTTGGTGGCCACACTTCCTCCGGATGTATACAGCCCTTCAAATCAATATAGCATTGCACAACATTTCAGTACAACAAACAAAAACAAAATGAAACAGAAATAAAGACTTCAAAAGATTAAAACCGATGGACAATAAAAATATCATTACCATTCATCCAACAAATTTGTAAGAGCCTTTTTCTTTTCAGCTGAGGTACCCCATATTTTCATTTGTCTGTAAAACAAACACTGCTTAAAATGCATACTTGAAAATTCCAGAGTACGAGAACATTATATAGATTAATAAACAGCTGACACAATAGCTTGCATAAACGATACATCAGCAGCAATAAACTCCAAAATTCCTCAGCCATCTGTTATAGCAAATAATAGACAGCAGCTTTTAGAAGTAAAAGAGACACTAAACATGTAGATCCCAAAATGCCCCACCCCACCACCACACACACATATATAGAAACCCACAGCATCCACATATTAATCATGAAGAGTGTATATACTCTGTCCAATTTCTTCAACCAGAAAATAAAAACTTCACAAAATGGCGGAAGATCCACAACTACAACAACCAAGCCTTATTCCCAAAATGATTTGGGGTTGGCTAACATGTAATAAGTAACCGTCTCGTGCATGTCATACTAAGTTAGAGATCATTATGATCATTGTGGTAGAACATCCACACTAAGAAAAAAGGTTCATTAAGAAGCTAGGAGATGATAATTGACCCGAGTTTCCTTCCTCACCCGAACAAAGAACACATAAACAAATAGGTGAGTAGGGGGGTTTCTCGGTTCAGAACAATTTATGAGACAGATTGAAGCAGTGTAGTTCTTCTTTTGAGATGTTGAGGGTTTAAAACATCCTCTTGGTACCTTATCAAAAGCCTCCTTCCACTAAAATAGATGACCATGATGCACAATTTTTCTCAATATCACTAGAACTCTCTCAAAAGTAGGAGGCGAACAGCATGAAGGGAAGACCCTAGAACTCTCTTAAAAGTAGGCAGCAAATAAGCAGGAGGAAAGAGACGAACTCTCGTAAGAATGAGGGAAACAATGGCGAGAGAAGAGAGAAATAGAACTCACCTCAAATAATATGCTTTATATGCGGCAGGGCCGTCCTTAAAAAGTATCGACAAACCATTTCTGATCAAGAATGTCCTCAACTGCAAGACATACCAATAACAGAAGGTAAAGCACAAAAACCACACACTGCATTACTGCAACATAAAAAACCAGTCACCAGAGCTGCATGCAAGGGCAGCCCGGTGCACATTGGCGTCCACACAAGGCGAGGGTCCGGGGAAGGGTCCCACCAAAAGGATGTGGGAGGGCAAGCCTTCCTTTGTCATTTTGGACAAGAGGCTGCTCCCAGGACTTGAACCCGTGACCTAGCGAGCACAAAGCAACACCTTAACCGGTGCGCCAAGGCTCCCCTTCTGTAAAGGGCAGCGCAGCCCGGTGCACATTGGCGTCCCCGCAAAGCGAGGGTCAGGGGAAGAGTCCCACCACAAGGGTGTGTATACTGTATAGGGGGCAAGCCTTCCCTAGTCATTTTGGACAAGAGGCTGCTTCCAGGTGTTGAATTAGTGACCTATTAAGCACCACACAGCAACACCTTTATCAGTGCGCCAAGGCACCAAGTCACCAGAGCTGTATGACAGAAAAATAAACGACCTTTGATGTTTCCAAGGTTAGAAAGTTTCATTTTCAGGCGTATTGCCACCGAATGTGTTTCCTGACTTACTTATCTAAAAGATTTGTTATTTATTTGAGAAATTATCAAAGTAAAATCAAAGGTAGACAAGATTATAATATAAAAAAATACAGCTTGTGTAATGTGGTTTATTCTCCCGTATACTCTTTCTTCTAAAACAATTGGCCAAGATATTTCCAGATGATACAAAACATGGTGGACAAATAAGATGCCATCACAGACATTTATTGTAGGCTTTCATTTGTGTGATTCAATATTAAATATGAAAAGGGCACATCGTGTGCTTGTATGAGGAATGCTCAGCCTGCTTGCTTACCTTGTAAGTGAGGAATTTCATTTTTATCATCAAGTTGGCATGTTCATCTGCAAGTGAAGATGATCCTCCAGCTGCATCAAAATGATTTGCAACACTCGTGTGTTTCTCAGTATTTGCAGCACTCTCTTCCCTTCCTTTGTACAGGTTCACATCAACAAAAAAACCTGAAAGCAAGTGATGTAAGTTACTAACTGAAAGAATTAGTTATCATAGTGTATCATCTATGCAGGTGCCAAATCAGTTTCAACACATTTTGTCCACTCGAAAGTTAAAATTGCACAAGCGTCTAATAAAACAAAGCTTTTCTTTTCTTTTCAGATGAACAAATTACAAAATATCATGAAGTCCAAACAATGGTACCACAAGCATTCTTTCGAAGCAAGATGACCCACAGAATTCACATGAAATTGGAGTTCCAAATAAGCATCTGGTCCAGTCCACAAAAATAACCCACACAACTAGTTTTCAGTAAGAGGAAAAGTAGGAAGCCCAAAATATCAAATTACAAATACTTCTTCAGCTGATACCCAAAGCCTATTCCCAAAGTTATAAAGCAACCTTACGATACAGAAACAAATGTCTATCTAGCGTGTTGACCTCAAAGCACAAAGCATAAGAATAATGTGCAAGTGTCCTAACTAGCCTCTAGTTAACTAGTTATCCATAGTATGAGCTTTTTGACACGGAAATCCATAGTATTAACCTTTTCAGGGACTACAGCCCTTAAAATCAATTTATAAATGGGGTAGGAAAAACCAGACGAGAAAACAGTATTGCACAAACCGGAACGTGGTTATCAGCACAAGAGACATAAGAAATGCACAGAAACAATACAAGTTTCCCAGAAAATCTATCTTCTACATAATTTAAAGATGAAGTCTAGTCCTCTATCAGCAAGAACTCAGACACGCAAGTAAGCAAAGACAATTGTGCATACATGGTACATAGAATCAGCTGACGTAACTGAGACTGCACATAGACAATGTTGTATTACCAAAGTTAAAACATAAAAAAAAAAGTGGAACGTGACAACAGCTGAAAAAGCAGACATTAACTCCTACCACTGAAGTTATGTGGAAAGACAAGTGGCAAAGATTATAGGGTGGCTTCACAATTACATGCTCAAGATACACTCTAGGTCCATAGTCCAATATTGGATTTACTGCCATTACTCTCGAACTTTTTATTTCCAAACACAAAATGTACAATATTTTGAGATTCTCAAGTTCAAAAACAAAGAAAAATTTACCTCTGTATAATGGCCATAAAGCAGGATTTTGCCTGAAGGTAAATACATTACTCTTGTTAGGACATAAAATAAATTGCAATCTAGCAATGCCATAGAATCAGAAAATTAGTTAGCATAATAACCTCATTTCTTTATGATATCGCCTAAAAGCCGAATCACTGTGAACATGAATAACCATCTTGTATTGTAGATTGTCCTTTGACATGGTGTCAAGTCTGTGAAAGTTATAGAAGCATTTGAAGGCGGCAGGAAGTCGTTTTCCTTTCATCAAGCGAATCATCTCCTGTAGTACGTATGATGAAAAGGCAGATGAGGAAACGAGAAAAAAAAAGGCATATTCTGTCTTATACTACATTTTCTGAAATTGCTTATATGAAACACTTTTCTTGAAGAAACAGTCCAAAACTATAGCAGATGACAGAAATTAATGAGAACCAGAGTCAGTTATCTGTCCAGAACCTATTACTACTCGCTCAGAGTTGAATCAAAGGTCAATATGATACATAAATCAATGTCATCACTATGACATGAAGTTTCATTGCAACGGAAACCAACAGACCCTATGGCAGAGGATACTATAGTTACTGGTCAATTACCATAAAACTAAATAGTAATAGTAAATAATAATACAAAACCAAAACCTTCAAACAAGTTGAGGATAAACCTGAAGTTTTTTGGTTGACTCATCTGCAGGATGAGCTTGAAGAAACTTTGAAACAATAGACTTTTCGGCAATTTTAGACTCTCTTCCCGACCAATCAACAGTATCAGGGCAAAATGAGGTCCCAGTTTCACGAAGAAGAGCTTTTATTTGCTGCATTACAGTTTTGAGAGGTGTTACATCAATCACATAGAAATAATTTTTTTTTATAAGAACCATATAGAAGTAATGAGAACATAACACCACCAAATTCTTCAAATTCCAAATTTACCTTCTTCTCATCAGATCTATTTGCAGCACAAATTTCCCGCAATGTTGGTCCCAAATCAACCTCAGCTAAAAAAACAAGGTTCTCATCAAGCTTTCCACACTACATTCGTATTTCTCACATGACGCAAAATGTAGAAAATACACCATGATGGAACTCATTAAAGACAATAAATTTAGACAAAAACCATAATGCAGTTATGCAGTAATGAACTCGAGCCATAAAAGTATATGCCATATGCTAGCAAACACAATACCAAATCTCAGTTCAATTCCGATTGCGAAGTCAGTCATCACGGACTAATCTCGGTTTTAGAGGTCATTACTGCCTGAAAGGTCGTCCCTTTGGATAACGTTATAATCCCTTTACTAGAGGTGCCTATTTCTGTCTGCCATCCAAAATATTGACTCAGGTTCTATGAACTCTGTCATATGCCCAACCTTGGTTACTACGCAGTAACAGCCTGAGTGGTCATATTTGGGTGACACAACACACAGGACATCGTAAATTTTTGGATAGGCTGAATTATAGAACGATGGTTTGAAACATGTGAATGTCTTGTCTCTGAAGTCCAACTACGGATTTGCAAGGCAGTAAAATACAAGGCAACATCAAGAATACATAAAACACCCACACTGTCGATTTATTAGTAAGCAGCCTAACAGAAAAGACATTTTGTCAGCTCCAACAAGTACTACGCCCTCAAGAGAGTCAGAGAGCCATGTTTCTGTAAAATTTGGCAGCATACAGTCCAATGAATACTATTGGAACCTACAGTGCCTGAAAAAAAAGTTCATACAGTACTAGAGAGGAACCAGAACTAAAGGCCCTGTGTAATTTGTGTTTGCTCAATACGTCTCTTGATGCTCTTTTCCTTACCAGATTAAAAGGGAATTCTGTATAGGAATCAAAGCTGAATCACAAAGTAAGAATCACAATTCCTCAACCATATACAAAAGAATAATCACTTCTGAAAAAATCCAACCTATAGTACACTTAGAATAAAAGTCCAAAACTACACCCCAAACAGACTTCCTGTTACGTACATCTAAGAAATTGAACAATATGTCATGAGGCGTACACCTTTTAAAAAGGATTCCCAGTATCAAAATATCTATAAATCAGAACAGATCTAAGTTCACCTTTAATATAAGATACAGAAAGTTCAAAACATACCCCCATCAGCTGGTGGCAAAGGATAGTCCCTCAAAACTTCCTGCAAACATCTTGAACTTTCTGGGCTCACAATACGAGCAACTAGACCTTCCAAAATTTCACCTTGTACCTTAACATGGTCTTTTGATCCTGCGAAGTAGAAACCGGAAATCATCAATTGTCAACTTGTTGATCAATTCAAGGAAGTTGCTTAAAACAAAAAAGCAAATGATAAAGATCTGAATATAAAGGAACACCATAACCAGGGTCTAGAGTAATTACAGCACTACACACCATACCAGTCAGACTAATCAATTATACAATGTTATTTCAGCCCTCAGCTTGAAAAGTAGTTCCATATCACATAGTTAGATAGCATTATCCCAATACACAGTGTTGTTCAAGATAAAGAACTGAAAAGACTAGAATTCTGTACGTGGTATGTGAACTTCTCCATCTAATACAACTTATTTCCCATTGCTGACGAAGTAAATGGATTGCTGGCAAGTGTGACATCAATAATTCAATATTATTCAAAGCAGGTGAATGCTATATACAGAAAAATAAGATGTAGACGACTACCTGATATCCTGATATCTGCTACTTCATCCAGTGCCTTGCATACAGTTGTTGCCGTTCCTTCTTCACATAACGCATCATAAGCTGCAAAAAATGCTGTTGCTGATTTCCTACAGGACAAATTTATCATACAGATTAGGTCATAATTAATCGACCTATGATGAAGACTGCAAATACAGTGTTACAATATATAAATATGAACAATGATGTCACCCTAGTGCTGGCTACTGTAAAAAAAGTACAATGTCAAAACATAGACATACAGAAAAAGGAATGGCAGTCTATGGAATCACAAGAGTGTCAGATTGAGTTGATTCAATCCAGGAACAAAGCAAGTGTGATAGGTAGAGCTTCGAGTGAGAATAATATGAAGTTTAAAGAAGCCGGTATTAAAAGCTAGATAGATTGACCCTAGCTTTAGAGAAGATGCAAGGAAGCCCTCTATGTTTGGTTTTTCTTAGGCCCTTGACCTGCTAAACTAACTCTTCTAGTCACTGGCAAAAATTATTGTGTTTGACAAAGAAAATATAACTACTTTTCTGGAAGTTAAAAAAGAACAATAATAAGACTGAAAAAGCATAAACCCTACATGATAAGATCGCTCATGATAGTTAATAACTGGCCGTATATAAGAGCAAGAGCCCCTAACCATGTTATTGTAACTACTGAATACAAACCATGGCCATTACCTCGTGGACAACAACCAAACTTGGTTGGTAGGCAACCGCCATTTCCGACAAAATGCAATTATTTCAGGAGTTGAATAAAACTTTGGTTTGCCAACTCCCAATTCTGTAACAGCAGTGACAACAACTGCAAAAACCAACATAAGCTTAAAAACATTGAAATGCACAAAACTTAAATAAGAAAAGGAGCAAACTCTAGTTCAAGACACCATAAACGTAAACTAGATTAGTACAAGGAGATAACGAAAATGCATCTCACCAAAGTCTTCTCGAGGACGCTGCCCATGATCACCTAAGACAGCAGTTACTAACTCCATCGAAATGCACATGCGGTTCCTCTAATAGAATGGGAAAATTATATAAGTCACACTGGCCAGAAAATATCGTAAGTTTAACAGCATGGAATCAATATTTAAGAACAGCTGTAAACAGAAATGATAGAAAGCAAACACACAGTGTGGGAGGAACTTACAGCTGAGAGTTTTATCCCTCAAGAGAAAGACCGAAGACTTAATATCAAGTCTATAATGGAACATGTTATTGTAGCATGCAGCAATGTGATCATAATCTTAACTCTATAGCAAGATGACCATATTCTTTATGTAAAGTCAGTATATATAAGGGACACGAAGTGACGCTCATTTACCAGATAAGGAGCCTAAGCCAATTTACGAAAGAGGGGAATCGTTAAGAGCTGTCCTCCATTAGAATAGAAAATGGGGTGCCCTTAAAAGTGCAGGTTCCAGTGTTCCACACTCCTTAAGAAAGTCAAATGATGAATCCTTCCCTCATGTGACTCAATCAGTCAGAACCAAGCAAAAATATCAAGCATTACACTCCAACCAAAGACACCAAACAGCAACCAAGAATGCAAGCCTCCACATTAACTCACCATTCTTTAAAGTAAAAAATAAAATTAAGGGGTGTGTGGGGCAATATGTACCCCAATTAGCCCCTGTAAAACCCGACCACCATTAGGAATGTGCACACTTCCACCACAGAAATAGATATAAGCTTTAATCAGACAGGCAGGGGAGTGAAAGAGAGGTCGAGTGAAAACAAATCTTAAAGACATAGCAGAGAATCTCACTCTACTGATGATTTGCCTATCAACCAGGAAGGACAAGGGTATGCCTAATCAGTGTTCAAACTCCAAACTGCCTTCCTTATCTGCTACTCCTCAAAGGGCCTATCCAACGAAGACCAAGTTAAACCTCAATCGTGGTTTGTTCCACTATGTTCGCGATCAGAAACAACATGGACTCTGCTAAGCTCCAGCTCTTTGATAGGATTCATCTCTTTTTTTTTTTTTTTTTGATAAGTACGCTGGGATATCTATTTCCATTTCCATTTTCATTGGAGCCAAAGACTAATTATTCTTTGCCTTTGGGATATAATGGAATAAAGCAAAATGGCTTATAAAACTGTATGTGCTTCTTATTTTGTGAAGTAGCAGTAAGTCGGTGCGGTTTTCGAAGCAATTTTCATTTTGGGTTATCCGTGGGCAGCCTCTCTATATGTTTCAATAGGGGTAAGGCTTGCACGGATCCCCCCCCTTACCCCGCCTTATGGCGGAAGCCTTTAAGGCACTTGGGCAAAGATGTTGTAAGTGAGATAGGATATCATTATATTCAAAAGGACACGAACGGGGTGACTCCCATATACAAAAAGACACCTAAAGGGGTGACGCCCGTAAGCAAAAGAGAGCTAATCAAGCTCTAGGACTATCATGAGAAATTTGATAATATTCATCTGTTAACATCGGTATGACACAAACTACTACCCCCATTAAGCACTTCTAAGAAATCGTTGTGACACTAACATTATGCCCGCCAAATGGCTATTGCCATCATTCTAGCTCAGTAGCTCGGAAGGTTTTTATTTTTATTTGGGATAACTAGTAACTTAATAATTTTAAGAGTTTAATAATAAGAAGACATCAAGGGAATGGCAGCCATATACAATAAGACATCAAAGAAGCAGTATAAAAGGGGAGCTATACAATTATGCTCTCAGGCTAACATGAAAGATTCTATCTACAGAAAGTAGAAATTTCTTGATCCATCACTTCATATACAAAATCTATGGCAAGACCAACTCTAACAACAAGCTACGTATTAGAAAAGACAATTGACATCTTCCTTATAACTCTGCATAAGTCAACTGAACAATTGCCAACTTCTTAAAGGATGTACCCTCAGAGCAATCGTTCACAAGTCCTACATCACTCCAAATCTTGAGAGAAATCTAATTAATCTTTATATAAGTGATTACTTGAGCATCGTCTAAATAGACTATTGACTGAGGTTTTAACTTGTAGCTCAAAACTATAATGATGCATCAACCAAAGAGTGGTACCGACAATCCTTACCTCAAGATAGTCATTGAATTCTGCCTGCTTTTTACTTGCTTTAGTTCCCCAAGCCTCACGAAACATCCTTCCAAGAACAAAAACACCAACTGCAGTATATCTGTGTTGAGATAATCGTTTTGCGTAAGTTTCAAGAAGAAGAAAATGTATATTAAAAAAACACTGTAGTTGGTAATTGCAAGATGTTACATCACAACAATGTTGTTCTTCCATCACAAGTTACAACAATTCCATGCTGCTCGCCAAACGAATAAACTTTACAGATAATTCCCCCCACAAAAACCTACATATGTCTGACTTTTATTATCAATAACCACAATTTAAATAAAACAAACTCAAATAGCAACACTAAAAGATGCATAATAATGAACAAATATATTGTGATCCTACTCCAGCAATACTACCAAATTAGGGCCACTCATAAAACGAAACTAAACTGTACGGAAAAAACGAAACTTAAGACGAGGGGTGGAATTATAAAGGTTAGCCAAAAAGGGATGTGGAGTATTGGAAATAGAAGCGGCAGACATACGACATACATGTTTCCAAAACTGTTCTTAGCATATGCTCCACCCTTGTGTCCCGCATACATAAACAAAGACCCAGAGTGTTTCAATGAAACCTGTAACAGCAAGTAGAAAAATTCATTTAGTAATTAGTGATCATTTAGTAGAAATGATAAAAGCAGCACAACCTTGACCTCCTAGAAAAATATGTAACAGAATCGAGACAAAAATTATTGCCTACCTCCAAGGCGGCAAGACCTTTAGAGACCATTTCAATCATCCTTGTTCTGATCTGCACATGAGCGGTTAAGAAAGTTTAAGTAATAAGCATGAGACTAGGTATCTCTGCCAGATTGCATCAGAAATTCCTACAGGCGATATGTTGCCCAAAACCACAATGCTCATATTGTCTTTAAGGACTGCATATCACACTTTAGCCCAACTGAAAATCACAAATACGCTCTCCATTCAGTGGTTTTGTGTGAATTGACTTGGTACAAGCTCAGGCAATTACATTACAAAGCACCGATTATAAAAATATGGAGAAGGGCAACTTGAATGATAGGTTAACCATTAACCAATACCTTAAACACGAATTAGGTTTAAATTAGATTCTATATGTCTAGCATTTCTGTAACCTACCATTGTCGGTTCTTTAACGGGATTGTCATACATTGGATAGCTAATGCAAATCTTAAAAATATTTCTTTTGAATAAAATAAGAGGGGTATTGCTCGGACATTATGATAATCTTGCAAAGGAATCAAGCAAAAAACAATAGAGTTACGCAAAAAGTACCTCCTGATCAGATTTCTCATTTTCAAATTTTGGATAGAACGTAGCTCTGATTTGAGCATGTGAACAGGTAGTGTTGTCAGCAGTGAAGTTCTCGAATAGTTTTCCCAATGTACTCGAAGAGACACTGGGGTCTGTGCTTGCAGCTGTATCGATTTCCATTTGCTTAGTTCCATCTGCAACTTCACCCACTCGACCCATAGTGACATTACTCACAGTTCCATACGATTTGGGCCTCCAATTTACCCTCTGTCCAGGCGCAGAACTCTGGTTTTGCACACTCCCAAACTGGATTGGCGAGACTGAGGCATGTCCTTGACTACTATGTCCAGCTATCCTTGCAGTGCCAAGGTTGTCAGCATTAGATTCTATTGGTCTGCCCGAGGCACCTTCCATACTTGAAGATGATCCAGCATGAGCAGACTTCACTTTCCACCTTTCTTCACGCTTTACACCTCCCCTCTTCATAAAGAAGAAACCAATCAATATAGTTACAGACTTATAGCACAAGTACCTCAACTCTACAACAAAATACCATGTGAAAATACTGTAACTGCTTACAGTTCGGTGTAGAAACAGCGGGACTAAGGCTTTGTTACGGTGGCTAGCAAAAAGCACGTCTATAAGGTCTACACACACGTGACACACTACTCTAGAAAACCGCAGTCAAAAGGAACCTACTAATGGCGCAAGGATACACTACCTAGTGGAAAACGAACCATTGATACATGATATGTAACCCGATTAATATAACACAAATTTTCAAAACAACTTTCATCAGCTTCTCTATCTAAAACGTTTACCACCAACAATCACGCAATGTTCTGAAAATTCTCCGTACCAATTCACTAGTATCACTACGACCAAACACACCTATAGCCACGCATACTCAAAGATAGCCTTACAGACTCCCAACTCGCTACCAAACGAACCAATCAATGACTATGAGTATACAATTACAGCAACAGCTCTTCGATTATGACTTCCAGTCCAACAATAATCTCAAACACGGGCAAGAGCCACGAGTCGAGACTTGCTACCAACCTAATACGCCGCTCTACATGGCGAAGAGTTCAATGCAACCGCAATTACCGCGATTAGTATATAACTAACCGTTCACAACTTTTCTCCTCATCAATCGACGCGGAGGGCGGACTCGAGCCGAAACTCGCTACCAACCTAATACGCCACTCTACACGGTGAATAGTTCAATACAACCGCAGATTATACTTTACACAACGTTAATCGTTCACAACTATTCTCCTCATCAATCATAACAAAATAACGCAATCAATTATTCGACGAAATCTCTCTAAATCTTCTCGTACAAGTTTTCTTCCGAAATCAAACAATACAACACACAAATTAAACAACGCACAAAAATTCTTCTCGCCTAAATTTCATTTCGCTTCCAAATAAAAAATACACACAAATTAAACAATGTACACGCCAAAACTACCCGAAATTCGCCGAAAATTAACCATTTTTAACATATGATCCAGCGAACAATCAAAACTAAACCAAAATTCTACAAAAAAAACAAAAAAAGAGTGAGAAAAATCGAAACCTTATAATTATTATTGTTGCGTGGCATGGCGGAGGAGATTGAGGAGGAGCAGTTGACGAAGCGGAGAGGATAGATAAAGCGGAGATTGTGGTAAGAATGAAGGTGAGGAGAGAGAAAGCGTAAGGTTGAAGAGTTGGAAGAGGGCGACGACGATGAAGAGGTGGTCAAGGTCAGAAGACTGGTTAAGATTTTATGCGAAGAAGACATTCCAGAAAGTTTGGCATGTTACGGAGTACTTGTAGTGAGGAGGAAGTATGGCGGTGTAATATTGCTGCGCGGTTTGCACTTTTTCTTGTGTGACCCAAAAGGCCAAAACCTAATGCCCCTTTTCTTTGGTGCGTAAGATACGATATAGTACTATTTGAAACGCGTCGTTTTGTTTGAATCGGTTTGGGTTTGGATCGAATTGAGTTGAATGAGTTGTGGATAATGGAGTGTAGGGTTGTGATATCTAGATCTGGTAAAACTAATCCAATCTGAACATTCGATTTGAATTACATGACCTGATAAATTCTCGCACTTAAGGCTATGTTTGGTACGCACAATAAGCTAACTTATTTGGACAAATTAGCTTATTTGACTAGTTTTTTTTATCTCTTTGACCAAATAAGTTGGTTTGGTAACACCGCTAGCTTATTTAATAAGTTAACCCATGTAACTTATTTAAAAATAAGTTAGCTTATCATAATTTTATTCCTAATTTACCCTCAATTATTTACTACAATAAAAATGAGTTAAAAATAAATAATGCATTTTTATGTAATTTTATACATATCGGTTCTTATATCAGCTCTGTCAAACACTCCTAATACTATCAGCTAAGAACTTTAAGCTATTATTTGCATCTATATTTCAGCTTTCAGCTCCTATTTCAACATTCAGCTACTATTTCAGCGTTCAGCTACTATTTCAACTAGTTTTACCAAACATAGCCTAAGTGGATCATACTTGCCCTACATCTGGTTTTTTGTCCAACTTAAGGATTTACAGCCCAACGAATTATTTCCTCTCCCCTTGTAGTAGTTTTTGTACAAAACACACGGGCGAAGAAATGAAATGGAAGAAGTGAGCAATGCAACCCAAGCACGAAATAAAGACAAGTGTTGTGATAAATGTGTGACCTAGCGTCTAAAGCAAAGTCTTGCCATGCCAAGACTCCTCCTGAAATCATCAAGATTTCTATTAACTTTATAGTAAGTTTGAGCGACGCACCTTTTTCAAACCATGATAAAATTGGTCTGAGTGAGGTTAAAAATTGATATGCCAAAGCCTGAGATTTGAGATAAGTTTGAGAGCTGATGATAGCCTAATATTGATGTGCTTAGAACTAGGGCTGAGCATCGGTCTAGGACCGGACCGAATACCTTTTAGTTCGGTCCGGTCCTTGGACCAAACCGAATTTTACCAAAAACATCCGGTATTTGGTCTGAATCGAGTTTTTGCTCTCCCCTACTTAGAACACGTGCTCTTCACACCATGCACACTTAAGCACGATGCGTGCTTTCTATTTTGTAAAAGTGCTATTAATATAAGCACCAAACAAATGAGCTTTTGTTCTAACCTTTCCACAACTATCTCTAACTGCTATCAACTTGCTAAAATTCGTAGCGATCATCTACACTCCTCAGAGCATGAACAACAATGAATGATTTTTCAATCACCCATTTCTCTTTATCTAATTTATCTTTCATTCATCTCATTTTCGATTCAACCTTCATCAACTTATTACAATAATGAATGAGATTTTGGTTACAAAAAAAAAAAATAATGAATGAAAACTTTATTCATTCACTACCCCACCATGAGACAAAAACAGTGCTATTTTGGTTGATTTTAAGTCGAAACACGTAGTTTTGAATAGGCAGAAAACAAAAGAATAATGAAAAAAAAAAAGATAGTGGTTTTGCTGTCCCCTACTCTAAAGTAGGTGATCTGAACCTGAAATTATTGATATTTAGTATTTTCATTCATTCATGAAACGAATAAATTTCTCATCCATTCACTTTTGTGAAGGATTTCCTTCATTATTATAGGTCAACTTTTTCATTCACAAAGTGGTAGAAGGGAGTGAATGGATTTTTCACATTTTTTCGTTTCTTTTTTGAAGGGGATTTTTTCCCCACATTGTTGTACATGCTCTTAATTACTATAGGTTCCATTCTTTTTTGTTTCACATCATATTAACCACAGATACTTTGATCATTACAAACTCAAAAAAATATAACATTAGAATCCTTCAAAAACAGGTGACGTTAATTACCATTGCACAATCTATTGTATTTTTCTTTTAAACACTTGCGAGCTCCCTCATAATTAAACTAGTCTATAATTTTGATCAATAAAAAGTCAAACTATTACAATTCGAAAAACCCCAGTGAGTATTGACTTTCCATCCTATAAAAAACGGTCGAAGAAAAAAGTAGTTAAACCCTACTTAAACCGTACACTACTCTGTTTCAGACCCTCCCCTAATCTTTCTTTCTTTCTTTCCCTTCCTTCTCCTACACTCTTTAGTCTTTACCATGGAGCTCAGCATCGCAAACATGGATCTTCCAAAGCAATACTTTATCTCAGCTTTCCTATCAATGGAACCTTCCAATCACCTAATCTCCCTCGCAAGGTAAATCCCCTCAGTTTTTTTTACGGTAGTAAATTTAATTTGATTTGTAATTTTCATGTTTTTTTTTTACCCTTTTGGAATTATAATCTTCATGCAAAATAAATTTGCAGAAATTGTGGAGGTGGGTCGATCACAGAGGAAGTCCAGGAGTTTATCTGGGCACATTGCATTAACAAAACTGTAAGCACCATTAAATTTGAGCTGTTAATTTGTTTCGTTTTCTGGGGATATTGTAATTTTGTCTCTGATAATCATGTGGTCAGTAGTTTGTGATCTTTTGATTTGCTCGTAAATCGTGATAGTTACGCTAGAAATCTGTCAGTTAGGTCTTGATTTTAGGGGACGAGATAGCAGGTCTATTGCCTGTGCTATGTACTGAAGAGTATGCAAAGTCAGTGAATATATGGATAAGGTTTGGGTGAAAATTTATGGCTTGTTAGTTAGGTAAGAATCTTAGCTAATTCGCCATGCAAATTTTCGGAACTTTGATTAACCGATTAGTGGTACAACCTCCTGGATGAGGGTGCGTTTTTGTTTTTATATGGGGTGTGTAAAGAAAGGCGGAGGAGTATTAGTTAGTGAGTTACTCTTCCTATCGGAGGAGCTACTTAGTACACAACTAGTTGTGTTGGTTTTAAGGTTTATGCCTTATAATGACTGAAAAGCTGCTTCATAGAAGAGATTATTATCAGTTTGCGTATAAGTTGGTGAACTACTTTCCGCAATTGAAAAAGCAAGAGGAATCTTCTGACTTGCTAATGGAGTTGGTTGAAGTTGCCGTGGGATGGTTATTTGTGTCAAATGGATGGTATTGAGTTTCGATTGTGAGCGAGTCAGCTAATCATAGTCGAGGTGTGAAGGTCACGGTGGCTTGTTTGTGGTTATTTACATCTTGTGCAACTTTGACTCTTGCAAAAGGTTGGTGATCAGCTCTTCTTCTTGCAACTTCTGGTTGGACTTTGGTGAGGGTACTTTTGGCATTATAGAGCTTGAAGTACAACAACATCTTTACCCTAGTGCCTTAAAGGCTCCCTCCATATGGCAGGATAAGGGGGGGGGGGGGGGCTCGGATGCACGCAAACCTTACCCCTATTGAAACATAGAGAGGCTACGCACGGATGACTCAAAATGAAAATTGTTTCGAGAATCGCACCGAGTGACTGCTATTTCACAAAATAAGAAGCACAAACAATTAATGAGCCATATTGCTTTATTCCATTATATCCCAAAGCCAAAGAATAATTAGTCTTTGGCTCCATTGAAAATGGAAAAATTAGAGAGCTTGGAGTAACATTTTCAAATTATGCTTGGGATTGTTGATGACTGTGTCGTTTTATGTAAAAGAGTATGATAAAATTGGCGAGGTCCTACAAAGTGATCTTTGTTCTAAGTCATCATTTTTACTGACTACTGCAGGATGCATACTGTCATGAGCCCTACTTGAAAATCTTCATGAAAAAGTTAATTAGGGAAATCGAATCAAGTGGTGGTACTGTACTGGATGTACTTTATGAACGCTATGCTTATATGGTCTCTGTGAAGGTCAGTTTTGGTTGGATAACCCTCGACCTCCTCTCCCACATTGTAGCCCTTGAGTTCATTTTATTAGTCTTTACATTCATGTGTTGCTTGATATTGACCAACTCTCGAAAATGGTTTAGGAAGATGGAGCAGGGAAGGGGGACTCATGGGTTGTGAAATGCATCTCATTTCTTTCCTCTGATGGTAAGGACTTATGCTAATGATCTTAGAGTCCAATATGAAATTACGTGTACTTTGTCAGAACTGATATTACCCAACCAGTTTTGTTTCATTTATTGTAAATATTTGTAAATTTCAGGTCCAACGTGGGTTTCCATGCCATTGCGGTGTTCTCTCAACATGCTGCAAGGGGACACAGGGTATGCTTTGCCCTCATTGTTATCAATTCTGTTATCAGTATGCTATCTAATGGGATATTCTTCTCTCTTCCTTTTCTATTTAATCTGATAAACATATGCTATTGTAGTATTGTTCGTTAGGTTTAGAGTTTCAGTTAGTCTACTGATTTGTATATCAGAAACTTGCTTACTCACGTTTTTCTGCCCTAAGCCAAACTATAACTTAAGCTGTTAAGCATCACAAATTGGAATATTCTTATGTTAACCTGGTGATCTGGTGAACCGTCTGGTTCATGCAAATATGTCTTCTTTTCCCTCATGTGATAAACAGTTCCTAGCGCAGTTTTTTTTTTAGGTTGTGACTGCTGAAGTGACTGAACTCCTTTTTTTCACAATGTGATTCAATCTTTAAATTTTAACAATTTTGCCATGTATATAGGCTATATTTGTTATGAGTAAGTCAGCTTCCTGTTTTGACTTTGATTCATGTCAGTAGTTTCACATAATCCGGTCTTCCACTGATTTCCTTTCCACAATTTAGGATCACATTGACACATTGTTTCTCTTGACATTTCGAGTTAAGCTAATTATGCATATAATGACTGTAGGTGTGCTCTTTGGCCTTCTAGTCTTTTTCTGTCCGAGTTCATCCTTTCATTCCCTGAAGTATTTACGAGAAAATCTTGTTTTGAGGTGAAGTATAGCAGTGTTGTACTTTGGAGAAACACATATCCAGAAGATCACGACTGTTTCAAGATTTTTGCTAGTTTGTGACATAAGCACATTTTTTTTTTCTTCGCATATACTTCATTGCTCTTGCCTCTTGATTAAGTTTCCACAAGTAGCTTTGCTCTCTTCTTTCTGTAGTTTGGTCTGTGTGCCATAATTTGGCCTCGCTGAGCTATTTACTCATGCAAATTGCATTCCATTTATTCTGTGCGGCTGTCTGTGAACAGGTTGGTTCTGGAGTAGGCTTGGTTGGTATCTGTCTTCAACATGCTAAAGCGTCACAGGTCTGTTATATCATACCTTTACACCATATCTTAATTGCATATGCTGCTATAATTTTGATAGAATGCTGTAGTGGCATATTTGTAACGTACTAAGGTAAACTTTTTTTCGTCTGATCTTCCTCTCATATTTCTAGGTTAGGAGGAAATGCTGTATTTTGCTGATGTGTGTGTAACGTACTCTACTTGGCAGAAGTATAACCTTATAGATGTGAAAACTAGTGCATAACCTTGAATTTGTATAACCGTGAAAATTGAAATAATCTTTATAATTGATACATTTTCTATGGTCACATACCTGCTCTTCTCAATTATCTGTTCTGATGTCTTAACTCGCTGTATTGCAAAGAAGATCGGAACGAAAAAATGCTGAAATTTGATCAATTGCCGTAAATCAACCAAATTTACAGTAAAATTTCCTTTGGATTGCAGTAAATTTAAGGAAATCAGTAAAATGTAGATGATTCTGTGTTTGTTTGGGAAAAATTCGATGTGATTTCGTGAAGTTTGTGCGGAAAAATTGCGTAGCAAAGATTGTACTCAGCTGATACCATGAAGAATTGTCTCAGAATGAGACTTATCTTCCTAAAGAAGATACAAAGAAAACTGAATTGTAACATGAGAAAATGAGAGTAAATTTTTGGTTATGTTTTCATTGATTAAAACAAGTGGAATACAATGGGTATATACAGACCCAAGCTTACAAGATAGAAATCAGGTGGCATAACCAACTTTTTCCGCCAAAGCCGATGTGGCAACTGTAATAGAATTCTGTTACAAGTTATGTTACAGTTGAGGAAGGTTCCCCTGTGTATAGTATATGACCTCTCTGATTATCTATTTTCTTTTTCAATTCCAGGTGATCCTGACAGATGGCGATGCATCAACTTTAGAAAATTTGAAGGTCAATTTAGATATGAATAATATTGCCGATATGGATGGCAAAGATGTCAGCACTGCAGACGCAGTAAGTAATGATGTTTTATTTTCCTCCAGTTTGATGTGTGCAAAATCATTTTCGTTTGCCTTAATACACTAGTTGTTGCTCAGGTCCAATGCGTCCATCTGCCTTGGGAATCTGCAAGGGAAAGTGAGCTTCAACAACTGAGGCCAGATATTGTGTAAGAAAATCTTTCTTATTGTCTAGTTCCGGCGTTATCTCAATAGATGCACCTATAACGTCCTTGTTAAACTAGCTGCATCAAAATGAGGAATATGCTGTTGCTCAATTTACTCGTCTATGAACTATGCGCCAATCCTTGAAAATCTATCTAGCACCAAGTAGGAGGAAGAAAGTGTACTAAATAAACCAGTTTTTGACGGACCATGTCCTCTGTTGGTGAAAGGAGACCACATCTCCTTAGTTTCATAGACACCTACAGAGATCCGCATTTTTTATAAAAGTGTTTGTGGAAGCTCTTGCGCTAAAGCTCATTTTTAGGCGTTTATTTGACTAAAGCTTACTCGACCAAAAGGGCTGTGTGGCTGTGCCTGTGCCTGTGTTGCATTAGCAGTCCATCTCCTGATGAAAAGAGGAAAAAGCAAAGTCATTTTGGCCTTAGAACTGATGCTAGTCTGTATTAAACTTGTTCTGAGCTAATATTTTCTATCATTCACCTCTCCTGCAGTCTAGGCGCTGATGTGATCTATGACCCGTCATGCATCCCACATCTTGTTCGAGTACTTACCATGCTTCTACATCGGGGAAAGGCTGTGGACAGCAAACCATACACTACTCCGCAAGGTCTAGTTCTTAGAGGATACACAGGCCCCAATGAGAAAGATGATTCTGCGAAGTCTGATGTAGCAGTAGCTCAAGCTGCAACTATGGAATACTTGTCTCAAGAACTGAAAGCTCGTCCAGTGGCTTTAATTGCTTCAGTGATACGAAACATCGATACTTTCAATTGCTTTTTGGATACGTCCCGTCGAGCTAACTTACTCATTAGGGAATTAACTGATTCAGTTAGGTTCTCTAATCTGATCCCTTATATGGAATCATATAAGCGGTCAGACGTACACTTGTTTATGGTGTCCTACGTAGACGAGTAAACGTTTTTGTAATGCTTTGCTTAGTAACTCTTGAAGTGCATCATAGTCGTCCCGTTAATCTCAACATAATTATTTCTAGTGATCTGTATTATTTCATTGAAACAAGCCAAAACATCTCACCAACCTGCGAAGTTTAAGTCACAGCTAATATAAAGCGACGGTTGCGAAATTCCCACGTCATGTCCAGAATCTAAACTTCAATGTAATTCAATCCGACAAATCAATCAAGTAATGGGTTTTGATTTGACTTTGAGTTGATAATTGAGAATGACTCATCAATGACAAGAAGCAACAGAGACAACATGACGAATTCCACTGCTCCCTACATTTGTTCACAATCGAATATTACAAGAAATGAAATTAAAGTTGACCCACTTCACAAAACTTCACATTCACTCACATTCAGAAATAACTTGGAAAGATAGTTAATTAATATAATGGAGGAAGTTGAAGTAATCCACTCATGGTCTGCACCTCGGTCTCTCAGCACCAGTCTTATGTACTCTTTTGCTCAAGTATGTTTCTTTTTCTCATCTTTTTTTTTTTTTTTCAAAAATTGTTTGTTTGAAGTCATTGCATGTTTAAATTATAAACCTAGGGAAGTGGGTTTTATGAGATTTGATCATAATTAGCTTGATTTTTACTGGGGATGTTTATGTTGTTGTAAAAGGTCCATTTCAGGAGAATAGATGTTGGTGTAATTATAACTTACGTGTTGTTTGGATAACCTCAAAATCCATAGGAATTTTATTTTCCTAGGAATTGAATTACCATGAGTTGTTTGGTTTCCCTCCGAAGTATATGAGTTTAATTTCCTGGGGGGCTAGGTTAGTAGAAAATCTCATGGGAATTGAATTCTCTTGTTCATCCAAACAAATTTCCTCAATTCCCATACTTTCTAAATTCCTAGGATTTGCAAGTTCATGGGAATTTCGACTTCCCGAGTGTATCCAAACGACACCTTAGGGTCTTTTGAACCAAACGAGCAAGTATTTTGGCCTGTGTGTGTCGGACACGGCAGTCTCATGAATTTGAGATTTATGGCTTGAATCAAGCGTTGAGTTGTTGTGTCGGGGGCGGTGGACACGGCGGTAGCACTGCTTGTGTGTGTAGAAGAGTTGGAGTGACATAAGACCAAATTGGAAAGTTTTTGACTCAACTAGCATCGGGACTATGTGAATGCGTCATCACATAGCTCTTTACAAGAGGGTTATGTAAGATTTTTTGTATCTGAAATGCAATGTTGTAGTAGAGGATATTGTGTGGATGCAGAATTAGTATGCTGCATCATAAATGATTTTGAATACGATCATGTAGGACACCTGGAAAAAGATTGGATTTTGATAATATTTTGGGACTTCGGATAATGCATGCCGAGTTGGGTTACTCCGACTTGGCTAGAAGGATCCAACACAAGTGCGTGTCCAAGTGTTAGGCTCAGCTAGTGTCGTGTATTTAGCCTAAAATTGAGATGTCGAAGTTTCATATTTATGTCCGAGTGTCAGAGCATCCCACATGGGTATTCTTAATGCGCAGTAGTTAATATGAGGAGTGAGAGGAGCTAACTTCTGTGTACTGTGTTTTGTTTCCAGAGGGATGACATTGAAGTGCAAGATGAACCTCTTTATGGAGCTTTTCTTCAGGTTACTGGAGCAGAGCGGCCTTACCGTGGTGAGGTTCTGTCCACAATGGTAGGTTAATGCATAAGTTGTATTTAGAAAATGATATGAAGATGTGTCTTACAGAAGTAGTCTCTTAAATGTTTCTGATTTGAGGTACATCTGGACCTTCTCGAACCTCTTGACAACGGGTCACGGGATCTTTACTAAGCTTGGAACAGTTTTCAATTTGGTTAATTAATTCCTAATGCTGTTCAAGACTGCTGTGAAAAGCCAAGGAATGATGAGCATGACCAATTCGGCAAGAATGGATATTCATATACTGATATACTGAGCTTATACACATAACAACGCAACTTATCTATCACGATAGTTACACAACATCTTTATTTTATCTTATTCGGAGTGGTTACTAAGTGTGTAATAGTACCTCAAGTTGGTTGTCTTTCGCTATTACTTCTGTTCTCTGTGGTTCGTGTAAATATGCTCCAATTATCTGTAGGAAACTGATGGAGTGAAGGTTGTGAAAGAAGTTATCTTCGGTCCTGGGAGGAAGAAATTTCGTTTTTGCAAGGTGATATATCTGTTTTAGTGTATTTTTTTTGTATCTTTAAGTTCATTAGTTTTCTTTCTTGATCTCTAAAACATTTCTTATTACCTAAAACCTGCCACTTGATGACTGACATGTTATGTATAGTTGCTTTTATCAGACAAATATATCAAACTTCACGCTTCCGGGCACTGACCCATGTATACAACTGCAACTATATTGATCGGCTTCATCATCTTGCGATGATAGGGACCTTATTTAGTTTGCAGCATTGGCTGCTCAGGAGCCACAAACATATTGTAGATCATTCAGGAATATGAACAACTAATGAGTAAATTCATGGAAAATATAACAGATGTAATCGCAATACATGCCTATATTCTCGGTAGCCACATGTCTTTCGAAGTCCTGAAAACACACATCCTATATAAGCATTTTTAGAAGAAAAGAACGGCGTTCTGAGGAGACCTATATGTGAGCCAGCTCGTATTGATCAGTAATCTTGACTGTTATAACTACACTTCTGTAACCATGCTGTTGCTTGAACATGATAAGAAAGTTCTTAGGAAACATATGTTTTGTGGCACAATTAGTATTTGCACTATAATTCGTACCTGTAGGCTCTCTCTTGACTCATTAGAATAGCCTGATTTCTGTTTCAGCACATGGCTAAACACCGCCTTCCTGGTTTGCCAGACAAGCTGATGAAGATGGGAAAGCACATCGTCCTGATACGAAATCCACTGGACATTCTGGTAAGGTCTTTGTACTTTGAAATTGCTAGATTATTGGCTATTTACTTAGCTGCTATCACAAAAAATACGCATGCATTTCAAAATCAACATGGGAGGTTGATGTTGGCTGTATCGATGTAACTTGTCAGATATTTATCATAGTGTAACATGTGAAGAAGACTAAGTATCAGCTAGTAGTAATTTGCTTTTCTTCCTTAAACATCTAATCCTTTTTATCATTTACAATTTCTTTTATGAACATGATTTCTAGCCATCATTCAATGAGGTTGTGCCCCCAACATTTGTGGAGGTTGGCTTGGCTACTTTGGTCACCATATACAGTGAGCTTCATGATCTGGGAAATCCACCAGCGATCATTGATGCTGAAGATCTTCGACGTGATCCAGAGGTTAGTTGAATTTCTGCTTCACTTTTGATGTGTTTTTCTTAGGATTGCTTCAGTTATAATGTTGAGGTGTTGGTTAGGCATTGAATGTTTTCGGTGCATTATTACAGTTTTTTCTGTTAGTTATCTAAATGATAAAATGATCCTCTGACACTTCACTTCGCCTAATATTTTTGAAAATTAAGCGAGATATTAATTGTCGGTGAAATTGTACCGAACGAAGAAGCAATCCTGTGGTTTATGACATCTATATTACTTTCTTGACATAATTTGCTAGCATGCCTCCTGGTTGTTTTTACTGATGCTTAGACTTGATTTCATTATCTGTAGATTTCCGTACATATGAAGTACTAGTTACATGAATCACTTTTTTTAAAACATATCTGTATCCGTCTATTTAGGTCAAGTTGTATGTGGATAAACATGGAAGGCTAAGTCTAAAGTTAGTATTTTGTGTGGAATTATAATTAAGATGCTATAATGGTTATCGATGAGGTGTTACTAATGTAGTAATGCTGCAAGGCTTTGAGATTTTGTTTTGCTTCAGCTAAAACTTTAAGCCCATGCCACAGTGTTTATCTATATTTTGGTCTTTTCAAGATTGAAAGCGTGATGAAAATGCTTCTTTGTTTTATTTTCTGGTTGTAGAGAACGTTACGTGGTCTTTGTGAGGACCTGAATATCCCCTTCCAGCCTGCTATGCTCAAGTAAGGGACTTGTGTGAATTACACTGGTTTGTAGTACTTTGTGAAGAAAACTAGAAGATCATTTGGATCATCATTTGATGATTGCATTATGCATCTTGTCATTTCTGGATTGATATATGCTTCTTTCCTTGTCATGCCTGCCTCTTTCTGAAGATTGCTAAATATACGGATAGAATTCGGACTCAAGGATTTCATTGTGTTATTAATTGGTTCATGTCACTCAGTTGATAGTGCTTTTACCCTGACTGCCTGAGAGATAAACAAGGGGGCTGGATGGACAAGGTGTAGCTCTGCCACTTGAATGCCATTGATTCATTTTCTCATCTTTGAGTTCTCCAGATTTTTGCCACCTCTGGCTCTATATAGGCTTTAGATCGCGAGTAGCAGGCACCTTGCACCTCAATTTAGTTTTTAGTTGGCTCGAAAGTAAGTATGATTTTAGTCAAGCTGGTAGATGAATCTCCTTTATTCTGCAGGTGGGAATCTGGTCCAAAAGCTGTAGACGGTGTCTGGGCTCCATGGTGGTATGGAAGTGTTCATAAATCGACTTGTTTCAAATCAGAATACAGATACCCCAAGGTGAAGTCCTTGCTTCCTTTTTTTAATTATCTTTTTCCCTGAAGTGGAATTGGTGGGTTCTGACTTACAAATTCCATTGTTCTGGTACATGATTGTTTTCATGTCTTCCTCCTGATAATTTTTATTCAATTATTGTGTCTCAGCCACTTCCATCTTCTTACTATGACTTGTTGGAACAATGTCTACCATTCTACAACTTCCTTAAGCGTCGTGTTAAGCGATCATCTTCTCTTCTGAGCTCAGGTTTGCCCTCTCCCAGTCTTCCTGTCCCAGCAAATGAGAAACTGCTTGCATGGGTTGGTGATGAGATATTACCTCGTGATAGTGCAAAGGTAACTACAATTATTAATATCTGAATTATTTTTCATTATTTCCTTTTCTATTATAAGTATATATATTTTTCGCTGGACTCTTTTTATTACATATGGAGTATTGCTTATTGCTATGGACTGACAACTTCAATGCTTGTCACCTTTTCTTACTGTTGCCAAGGTTTCTGTTTTTGATTCGGTGGTGCAAGGAGGTGATTCAGTATGGGAAGGGCTACGAATTTACAAAGGAAAAATCTTTAAGTTGGAGGAGCATTTGGATAGGTCAGTGAATTCATGGGCACTTAATTTCTATCTAAATGTTGTTGCACATACTTAGTTACTTACTGCGTTGTCTGTATCAAAAATGATTTTTGTTTACACTTGTGATAGGATTTTATGCGTTCCCCGGGATTGAGGAAGTTACTTTATCTTGTAATACATAAGAATGGATAGCTGATATCTCCACTCACCCTAGATAGGAAGCCTAGTTCCTCACCTGCTCAAGCAGGGCTACGAGAGTGTTAAATTATGACTATTGCTGCTGCTGCTTTTATTCGACTTGAATTTCTCTTTGTAATATTGATACAAATGATCCTTTTCCGCAGGTTGTTGGATTCAGCCAAAGCTTTAGCTTTCAACAATGTCCCAACACGTGAAGAGGTGAGATTATGGAAAGATAGAATGCTACACAGTCACACTTTATGTTCTTAGTTCTTAAAGTTACTATCTTAAATGCAGGTGAAGGAAGCTATCTTTACCACTCTTATACGAAATGGCATGTTTGACAATTCCCATATCCGGCTCAGTTTAACTCGTGGAAGGAAGGTGATTTTCTTATATTCATCTACTTATTCTGTAACTATCTGTGTCGAGTCATTTCTGGAGTGATTAAATGTGGAATTCTGCCTCATGATAATATCAACTGGTTTTGGAAATTCTCTAATTAATGGTTTAAATTTCCCCTGAAAATTCTATTGTGATCGGAATCTTGGATCTGATAGCAAGTGTCCATATTCTCTAGATCTAGTTACCTTTAGGTAGGTGAGATGAAAGTAGGCCGGAATCTTAGGAGGGGTGGGGGAGGGAAGGCAGGAAGGTTTCCCTTCTTTCTGTCCCTACTGGGATTTGAACCTATGACCTCAAGGTCTTAAGGTGACAAGGCTGAGTTTAATAGTCTGTTCAAGTTCAGCCTTTTTGTGATTGTCATAAACTTTGTACTCCAATAAACTTGGAATGTCCTAAAACTCGAATTTTCCTTTTCTACAGGTTTCTTCTGGAATGAGTCCTGCATTCAATCTCTACGGCTGCACCTTGATTGGTGATTCTACATGTCTTTATATCCAGTATTTTTCATAAAATTTGGCTGAGTTTTTAGATTATATGGTTTGTTTTTGGTGAGCTAAATGTGATGCATAATATGCAATAGGTAAGATGGCAGATGATAGGTTTTCTCAGTTTGTGAAGAGGAACTTTTGCTTTTCCAATAATTGGACTCTGGAATACTATGGTCTCTGGGCTATAAGTCTATAAATCTGTTTTGTGCAAATAATATGTGATGCAATGATCATAGGGCTTCCTTATACGGAGTATGTTTCATGTCTCATCTGGTGAGGCCATTTTTATATGAGTGTTGATTTTTTGATCTTCGTTCGTTCAAATTTGTCAGCTAATAACAAAGAGCATCTATTGAGTGGTTGTACAGCGTGTATCAAGTATCTATGTTGTTTACGTTTTGTTGTCTTAAGTAAATTCGTCAACTATGAGTCATTGTGGTGTCAGGAATTTGAGTTTTTCTTTTTTCTGATAATGCAGTACTTGCAGAATGGAAGCCACCCGTTTATGATAACACGAAGGGTATAGTCTTGGTTACTGCTTCTACCCGACGAAATTCTCCTAATGTGAGATTGCTGCATACTTTGTTTATATTTGCTTGTTTCGAGTATAATCTTTCAGCTTTAAGTCAGTTAGGTGAATGTTTTGAGTTGGTCGTCCAGTTGCCAAAAACAAAGTGAACTAGACGATCCTGGAAGCTTTGCGGACTAGTTTTGCCTGCTGAAGCATTGCTCTGTCAAATGCTAGTGACCATGATAGCCTTGATCACTGTAGACGATTTGATCAAGAATGACTAATGAATATTTTACTATGAGTCTCTACCTTGTATGTTTGGCGTTTAACAAGGCGATTTATTTTCATCTTTACTATAAGCCTCCATCTTGTATGTATCGTTTTGAAGAGGCTGATTTATTTCTACCCATAGTCTAGTATAGTAAGTTGTTTACAATTCTTCTTTGTCTTTTATTTTAATCTTCAGGAGTAGTTAACATGTTTATGTATGGGCTTGATGCTTCAAGATATCATGTTTTAAGTTGATCCTATCTTAAAATTTGAAAAACAAGAAGTTTGGGTTTAGGAGCTTTTAGGATGCAAAATTTATGATTTGATAAATACAGTCCAGTTGACCTTTTATGTTTTATTTGTGTATCAGAATTTGGATTCAAAGATTCACCACAACAACCTGCTCAATAACATACTTGCAAAGGTACAGTCTTCTGCTAGTGCACCATGTGAAAGTTGTTGCTACTCAACATCGACATGATCAAAATAACAGGCCTTTAGTTCACTTCTACAGAATTTTACATGTTCAAGTTGCCTGTTGACTATGTCCTGGTGTTCTTGGTATCTGAGCGGAGATATAGACCTTATCATTAAAAGAGGGATAATACATGTATTTCCAATGTTCCAATGGCCGTTTGTCTGATGCAGATAGAAGGGAACAATGCAAATGCTGATGATGCCATAATGCTGGACCAGGATGGATATGTCTCTGAAACAAATGCGACAAACATTGTAAGATTAATGACTCTCACTTTTAGGTTGTTTGGCCTTGCACATTCCTCAAAGTACATTTCTAGATTACTCTGAACAATGATTTTTTCATACATGATCCCACTTCTAGCATGCCCAAAAAGAAAAGACGTCATGCCACATTCACAAAATCAACAAAGAGCTTCTCATTTGCACCGACTGATAATAGCCCGTGTATGTAATTAGGTGCTGTTATCAGCTCTAGGATTTTAATATGACTCGGTGCATTTTCGCTAATGTTGAAGTCTTTCCTTTTGCAGTTTATGGTGAAAAAAGGCAGAGTTCTGACTCCTACTGCTGACTATTGTCTTCCTGGAATAACCCGTACTACTGTAAGTTGTAGAAGGAAGATTTTCAGCCTTATAATCATGTTATGATCACACTTATCAACGTTGTTTGGGAAAAAACACTTTTGATTGTCCAGGTCATGGACCTTGTGGTGAAGGAAGGTTTGGTCTTGGAAGAGCGAAGAATCAGCCTCTCAGAGTTCCATACAGCTGATGAGGTATTATTGTCGAGCTTGCTGATTCATCTCTACGAATAGGTTCTGACTTTTGAGGTCTACTATAGTTGGGTAGCCATACAATAAATTATCAAAGCAACCGATGCTAGAAAAATATTTATTTTATGTGGCAAAATTCTAAAGTGTACTCCTTTTAAGGTACCTTAAAACCCCTAGTCACAGTTCCTGGCTGTGTATAGACAAAAGATCTTTCCGAAAGGTCTTTAAGATCCTATACTCCTGCAACTCTTGACGCGATTTTCATTTTGAGTCATTCGAAAACAGTCTTTTTGTTTTCAACTTTTCAACACAGCCACACAGGCTAAGGCTGCCTACCTGAGGCTCAAGACTAATTAACTCTTCCGTGATTGACCATTTGTCTGTTTCTCGATGTTTATGTTACATCTTTTAGTAAACAGTATTCTATGCCTGTTAATCAATCTTCCCTTTTGCCATCTCACCTGAAAATGCAAAAAATCTCTGGGACTTTCTTGGAGGATGTTACTCTAATACTCTATAATGTCAATTGGGTAGATGACTGACTTATGTCCTGTATGTTTATCAAAGCAATGCTGTTGATGGACATGTTGGTCCAGACCCCGAAAGTTTTGTAACTGCTCTTTCTGAAGACCTTTAATCTGAGGGATTAATGATTGTTTCCTGCAGGTTTGGACAACTGGAACCATGGGAGAACTTAGTCCAGTAAGTCTCGCTTGTTCAAAATTTAGAAAAAGTAGTCTTCAACTATATGTTCTTTCCATGCCTGATAGGTTTATCTCTCGCCAGGTTGTGAAAATCGATGGTCGTGTGGTCGGAGATGGGCATGTGGGCCCTGTGACGCGACAGTTGCAGAATGCGTATAAGAAACTGACGGATGAGGCAGGGGTGCCAATTCCTACTCGTCATAAGAACTAACTTTAGTTCTGAAAGATCTAATCTGATTATATGTTTAGGTAGGTACTCTCTAAATTCCATCTGCTTCAAACATGAGACTGTTATTTATGGCTGTATGCTGCAGCGTCTTTGTGGCCTGCTCGGCATCTTACACTTTGAGATGACTTTACTGTGTTCAGCTAATCTTGATGCATTTTCCACGAGTAGCTCAAGATCCACCAATAAGACGCCGCTGAAGAAAGGATAGAAGAATAGAGCATCAGGCAGTTGTTTCAGTTGAATCTGTAACATTTCCCTGTGCGATTCTAATCCAACAGTTCGACCAACCTTGTTAATACGATGAACACGAAGATTATAATTTCTCAAATGTGAACAACAAGCTAGAAATCATTCGAGCATTGGTGCATTACTATATACCGACAATCTTCACTTCAAAGAATGTATATTCATCACTGTATAATGCGAATACAATTGAAGGCTTAAATTGCCTTATCAAAAGAATACATTGCACAAAATCTCACTTTCCACCATTTTTCTACCATCTAACCTAAGAATTTCAATTTTCTTTTTTTCAAAAAGGAAAAAAAAAAAGGTGGACTCAAGATGTGTTACATCAGTTTTTTGATATCCTATATGTATATGATCAACATTTGCTGATGATCAACCAAACTTCATGACTTTAGGAGCAAACATCAACAGTCGATTCAAACTGCTAGGCATGAACTTCCTAGCAAACATGTAGCACATATTCGTCTTCTGCCCGTTATATTCGCAAGTAAACTGACTCCTCAACTTGTTCAAAAGGTCAATCGTGACACGTGGCCTCTCGAAATTCCCGGGATGAGGCCCAAGAATTGACCAATCAACCCAAGTCACTGTTCTATTGCTATTCTTCTCCCAAAAATTGATACTAACATACGTAGGCAAGTAATGTTCGTCCCCATAACAATTGTTTTTGCAATGCTTGCTAAACACGGGGAAATAAGTCATGTCTGAGATGACCTCTAGGGCTAGCTCGCGGTCCATCTCGAACCATTGGGACCCCTTTCGCCATTGAGAAATGCGAATTAGGGGTTTCATACGATGGCTGTAGCGGCCTCTACCAGTTGCACCCTTTTCGTCGTATACTTCTACGTAACTTTTAGTAGAATTTGTAAGGTAAGTATGTACGGTTTCGAAATTAAACAATGGAATGCATGCCTCCGAAAGGAGGACAAATCTTTGGTTAGCTTGATCAAGAAGCGCGCTCGCTAGTAGGCGGCGCTCCCCCTCCACCATGTTGAACTTCCCCCATTCCACTCGCTGCACATACAAAATCAAATTAAGATCAGCATTGTGGTAAAGATTATATTAGAGTTGAATAAATTTGAAAAATTCTAGCATAATAATGGTAATTAATAAATACGATACCTTTGTTTGATGATATACAAATGAGGCACGAAAGTCTATATATAGTGACTACTGAGGATCCGATCTAGGATTACATATATTTTATTATTCTGCAGGTACATCCGACGATACCTCTATGTTTAACACTAGGACGACATGACACTCGCAATTAGACAAACAAATGCAACTTTGGGATTTCACGTAACATCCATACATGATAGATTTTACTACTCAGTTAAAGTTTCATTGTCCATGCATGAAGGATCCATTAAGAGATAAATTTACTAGTATATTTCTAAATTAAGCAAAGTGGTTAGTGAGTACTTAACTAAGAACATTCCAAAAAAGGAAACTACTACTCATGATATAAATGATTAGAGTCGAGCCCACAAATCAATCAATTATAATCTGTCCTCCTTGACTTCTATATCAAAAAAGTGGGCTAAAATATGTAATTTAGATCAAATGAAGAAAGGAATGGGCTAAGGATTTTAAAATTTAATCATAAAGAGTGGAATATAAGCAAAGGACTAAAAGAAGGTATACTTCCTAGGTAGGGTGAAGAATTATCATTAAAATGTAAGAACATAAGATAAAGTTTCAAATTCCCTGTAAATAATAAAGTCGGTCCATCACTTTCCCATAATTCTTTTTGAGTCAATTAGATTCAATAAATTTCGTTCTCCAATAGTATATGATTGCTTTTTACAAAATACAATTAATAATCAAAATTCAGCTTTTCGATATAAATCTTTCATTTCAAGTCATGGCTACCATCAAGATTTATGTGTGAGTTGTTGTCTATATCGAAAGATCACATGCATGCTTATGATTACAAATTTCACCGATGGAGTACTTGTCATTTAGTTTTAATAAAAAGAAGTCTATTTTCAATCAATTTATGAAATGTAAGAACCGTGTCTTAAACCGCATTTAAGGCAATTTGTTGGAAATTAAATATACATTGACCAAAACAATTTGAGTAACTTATATGCCATAATCTCAATACTGTGTATCCTGATTTTCTAATCTAAATAGATATTGACCGGAAAAAAAAAACAAGACATAATAATAATAATAATAAACCTTATTCCTAGAAGGCTAGAACTAGAATAATTATAATAATAAAATGCACAAGGTATAATATAAAAGTTAATACGCTCAGCTCACACGTTAAATATTTATATATTCCTAATATATGTAAATATTTTTAATATTTTTCTCTTTTAAAAAGGAATACTAGTACCAAAAAATTTAAGAAGTAAACGTCTACCCTAAATTATGAATTTGAGTCATTACTATTTTCTACCCTATATAGGATTAACAATAAAAGAATTAAATTAGTTTATGGGTATTTTCAAAACCACAAAAGTAGAAGAAAATCATAATCCAATATTCCTACTAAGCTAGAATATATTGGTATATGTCACAATAAAATTATGAACTGTCACACATTCATTCAATGTAAATACATAGAACAGAAAATTAAGTTCATAGAACATAAATTTTAAGCGTTTGGATTTTCCCAATTTTGTTAAAGTTTGGCACTTAAAAAGCTGGCTCTTAACGTTACAGAAAAACGAAACACTCCTCTGTCATTATGCTTGGCATAAATTAGATAAAAATCAATAAATTTCTAACAATACCGCGTGTTAATTCGTTACTTTCATAATCTATAATGAGCTGTAAAGATCAGTGCACGCAACAATATAGGTAAAATTGTATACTATACGTATCAATTAGACAATCACGAACACAAACAGGAACACGTATGCATGTAACACTATATATAATTGAACGAGCAAAAAAAGATACCTTGCTTGGGATTCTTCGGCCATGAAAGACAGAATTTGTAGGGTAAATTTGATTATAAGTAGGACTAGCATGAACGTAGATAGAGTACAATCCTTCATGCCCACGAAAGAACTTATCCCACAAGGGAGCCAATGGCAACTCGCCACGTACCAAAAACATGAATGCAACCTTAGGAGGGGACGACGACGTATCTTTGTACTCGTTAATTTTGGGCACTAATGATGCCTTCCATAGCAACTCATCGTCCTCCATGTTGTGCAAAAAAGCGAGCCGTGGCGGTGGTGGTGGGAAAGCGGGGGAGGGCAATGACGGTATTGGAGGCGGTAATAAGACGGCTAATCGTGGAGGAGGCGGAGGCGAAGGCGGGGATTTTAAGGGTGGTGGGGAGACGGCCGATGATGATGATAATGTTGTATTGGTAGTGTTCATAACTTTATAAACATAGTTATTAAAACTAACATTACCTATAATATTTATAGGCAATGTTGTAGTAGTAAAGAAGCATGCTCCAATAATAAGGCCACAAACAAAGAATATGAGGATCCCAAACTTGTTCTTCATGAGATTATTTGAAATTGGGAGAAATTTTTGTAGTTGATGATTTTGATTTTGTTGATTCTTCATGGTTTTTTTTTTTTTCGGTTTGTGCTAATTTTGTAGGATTTTGGTTGAAACTGAAAAAGAATATAATAACGGGGGTTTGTGTTTGGGTTTGTGTTTATGTTTATGTTGTGACTTGTGACAATTGGATTATGTGTGTGTATATATAGTTGCTCCTTCTTCAAGCTGTTGCTCTCCCAGCCTTGCTTTGGTTGTAGTCCGCTTTTGTGTAGGTGAAGGTTTCCGAAACTACTTCATATTATTACATTTAACCTAATCAGTAATTATTTTTTAATTTTAAGGGTATCTTGGTTTAATTTTGACTCTTCATCGTTAGTTACCGTCCTTGTCGAAAATAAACTTTCCTATTGCGTTGTCTTAATTATTGTCGCTTTAATTTATCGTAGGTTGGTAATGGTAAATCTATCGCGATCCTATTCTATGAAAAGTACTCTAATAGAGCCCAATCGTATCCGTTGAGTTTATTAAAGTTTTATTTCGAAGTCAAACGCTAACCATATCATTTTCCAAGAAATTGTCCTTTATTTTTCACTTGTTTTTAGTGACATTTCACATGGATAAATGACTAATGGATTCTCTCTTAAAATGGACTGATTCAAAAAAATACACATATTGATATCAATCCTATCATATTAAAATGATACCATCTGAAACCGATTAAATGAGATGTGCGTGCGACGTAATTTTATGATATACGTAGCAGTTTAATAGCCGATTTTGTTGTCTCACAAATTAGAGAGCTTTTATGTTATTATTGTAATTGTAGATGATCACGCATAGCATGGCTTATTTACAATAAGATTTATTATATGTGCCATAAAGTAATTAGACACCAAATTAGGTACCAGGCCACCCATTGGATAGCTTCGATTCCTAAAAATTCTTTTTGTTTTTTAAGGTTAAAGTGGGAGTTATTTTTAAAAGTGTAATCGCAAATTGGCACTGTTATATTTATAATCCAAACTTTATTTTGGATACTCATAATGTCATCTTTGAAAATAACAGAGTCAATTGACAATGCCCCGTATACTTGCAGGTTTTTACCCATGGCTCTCCATGCATCCCAGCTGTTGTTGCTGAATATAAATGGTCGATTGGTTGCCACTCAAAATTTCCATGAATTAAATTTTTTGGAGTTGTTTGGTTGCTAAAAATCGTGGGAATTGAGAATTTATGAAAATTCCCAATTCTTACAAAATGGAGAAATTGCTTTACCTAGCCCCCTTGGTAATTGGCAATTCCCAACCAAACAGTTTTGAGAAATTCAAGTGAATTTCTACAACTTGGGAAGTGAAACTTCATAGGCATTCTGAATTCCCGTATGCAACCAAACGACCACTAAGTGTATGAGTCCTTGTACAACTGAACCTGATATCAAGCTATCAAAAGAGAAGTTTTTCATAAATCAATTAGAAGAAATGAAATTGCATTCTGAATTCGATTTCCCTGGATACACACTAATCAATAACAAAAGTGGATTGATTATTATTTAGATAATTATGATCTGATTTCATTTAATTTGTATGAATCTGATTTGATATGATTCGAATAAATATAATCTGATTTGAATTAATTATTTTTTAAGTTGAATCAAATATGGTCTTACCTTCATTTAACTCTCTTTTTTTTTTGTACAAATAAAGGAGCAACTAATGTTGCGGGGGTGGGGGTATGATGATTTGAACCCGAGAAATCCCCCATGTAGGTTGAGTTCCTAACCACTAGGCCAACCTTGATCCTCACCTTCATTTAACTGTTGACACCACTTATTGTTGGTTTAGAACATCTAGTAGATAATTCGAATTGTTGAATATCGTAAAATTCATTAAAAAAAGTTATTTTTTAGGGAGACGAAATTATTGATGGTAATGACTAATGACTAACGAGGGATCATTGGGTTTGTATTTTCATTTCTCCCTCCCCCCTCTGTACGACACTTAGGGTTAACAAGTTCTCCTCTGATAGTAGGGAGCCCTAGTACCTTTCTTTCACTAACCTTTATATAAATAAAAAAAAAAAAAAAAACAAAAAAAAAACGAGGGATCATTGGGTACACCGTACACCAGCGCAATATCCACAACATCTTGATGCATTTGAGTCGATGGAAAAGGTACTAACAAAAGGCCCACGGGCTTCAAATGTTTACTATGTGGGCCGATGGCTTCAAGCTAAGCTCATATCACATGAAATTGTAATTGGGTATTTGACTCAATTTTTTTAAGCAATCGTGGTTTAATTCTCAAGGTTGAATCTAAGACCACATTTTTTCAATCAAAATTATAGATTTCAATTTTGATAGATCTAGTTAATAAATTTATATTTGACAATTTCGGATAAATTTCATAACTTTCGATGATAATCTTCGTTTAGTTGTTGGTATTAGTTCATCTTAATATAGTTAATTTTCAACAATTTTAATCGTATTAGATCTCGTGAGTTGAATTTAATAATAAAATTATATAAGAAAAAAAAAAGGTTGGAGAGGAATAGAATAGGGCCAAAATGGTTATTTCAGTGTATAATAGATGTATACACGCAATTATGGCGTATTTTCGGACATGTATTTTAATGTAGTCTAATGTGATTGACTGACCGGAAATGGGGCTTAATTTTACAAAGTAATAAACTTGCTTCTCAAAAAGATAAAATAACGCCTTTTTATAAACCCATCTACTACGGAGTAATACATTATCAAACAGACTCATCAACTTCAAAGACTCCCTACCATATTACAGGTATAGTGTATTAAGCAAGCTAGCTAGGGACACTGATTCTATCTTCAAAAGACAGATTTGATAAACTCCATTACTCTCCTCTTATTCTACAGTTTACTGAGTATTGGAGGTTGCTTTCGATGTCTTTTTGTCTGTTAATTAATACAAACTTTTTATCTAGATCTAGTACACTGTTAAATCAACTGAACTTAGCTCACAAACTTTAATTTTTTAATTATATATCTTTTCAGGTCATTTTAAAACCCTTTTTACATTATAAAAACCTTCCTAAAACTAATATACAAAAAAATTGCATGTGCCAGGTGTTTTCTTCCTCATAAGCATTTCACTTTTCCCCTTAAGTGATAATATTACACCAAAAATCAAAATTAATTTACCGCTCCTTGTTAGTTGCCGGTTCAAGAAGAAAAAAAAAACAATTATCATTCAAGAGCAATTTAGACGTTGTCAAAAAAAAAAGCAATTTTATGTAAAATTGTGTGTCTAATCGGAACGTAACTGATCTAACAAGTAGCGTTTTTTGGTGACAATAACGAGAAGTTAGTAGATGCATGTTAGGAATTTGTTGATAATTTTGCTATTTCCATTTCCTTGCCTTTGGATAAAATTCAATAGAATAAAATGTTTTATAAAACTGTTTGTGCCTCTTATTTTGTGAAGTAGCAGTCAATCGATGCGGTTTTCGAAGTAATTTTCATTTTGGATCATCCGTGTGCAGCATCTCTATGTTTCAATAGGGGTAACCGGGTAAGGCTTGCGTGCACCCGACCCCCTTACCCCGCCTAATGGTGGGAGCTTTTAAAACGTTGGGGTGAAGGTGTGGTTGTTGTAAATAATTTGTATAATTAACAAACATTAACTTTAAATTCCCAATGTAAGAACTTCAAATTTCAAAAATAGACCGGCTCTCAATTATGGAGTTAAATTCGTTGATATATTAGGGATTTAGGGTGCGCTAGTAGATACTAGATACACCTATGGCGGCTTTGTGTGATCGTCTGCTCACACCGTCACACGGTCAGTTATGCATTCTCCCACCACACGATTGGGGTTTTCCCATGAGTTAAAATTAATTAGCAACCCTCTACGTACTCTAGCATTCTATCTACTCCGTAATTTCTAAGGATTATTAGTGGTAACTTATTAAAAAAGAGAGAAATAATTTTTACAAACAACTACTCCCTAAAGAATTAAGGTCTTTGATTAGTAAGATTTATATACATACTGATCTAATTAATTAAGCTAATTAAGTTGAAATGAACATGGTATGAAAGGAATATTTGAAGGTGAAGCTATAAGTCGCAAAGAAACAAGCAGAAAAAAACAGAGTTTGTCGTACGTAGCTTCTAAAATACATTTTACTCTTGGCTATGCATGGAAGCTTAGAGCTGCAGCGCAGTCCAATAATGCATTTCTAGATTTCAGAGAACACGAATAAAATTCTATTCTCAACTTCATAAACTGCCAGGTTTTTTTTTCTTTGTCAGATAATTTTTTTTTTCTCATCATTTTAACGTTATGTTTCTTGACAGGTACGTAATAATATATCATGCATGGATAAGATTACAAGAATGTCGTATGTCATTCTTTCAGGTGCGTACGCATACATGTAGCCAATTCAATATCATTGATGCATGCTACTCCTGATCAATTCTGATTCCAACTTGCCGGAACTTCATTCTATTTCTTCCGTAAGTTGGGACGAATTTTAAATTTTAGGGATGCTTTTAAATTTTATGATTTCTTAATTTAATTCTACATAATATTTGCGAGTTACGTATGTGTATGTATACATAGGGTTGGGTTCCGGTAGGAACCATAGTTATATAGGAACTTGTAGGAACCCACCCTAATTCCTAGAGGTCATTTTTTCCGAAATAAAATACACAGATGCACTCCTTGACACCAAATCTACCCAATCATGCCCCAAACTTTAAATGAAATATCCATTTGATGTGATTTTTCGGTACCCCAAAATTTTAACGCGCGCGGAACGCTAAAATTGGGGGTGTGAAAATATATGACCAAATGAGTAAAACCGATCCATGCTAGGGTCTTATTATATAATTTCCATAATTTTAAGATGATTGGGAGCGTTAGATTTGGTCAAAATGACATATAGGTAGGGTTCCTACGGGTTACTTTCTATATAACCATGGTTCCTACTAGAACTTAACTCTATATAAATATATGTGCCTTAGGAAGTTATATGATTAAGTTTTAAGTTGCCACCAAATTATTTTAGACTCAAATTTGTCTCCACACACTCTACCGGTAGTTTAACACAAAGTGATGTTTAAGACAGTTGGAATTATTTTTGTAAACCGAGTACATTCAATGTTTGTGATATATATATCGGATTCATACATAAATGATGATTTATCAGCAGACAATGAAACCCATAATGTTTTTCTTTTCATCAACAAAGTACAGCCAACAATGGTTGCTACTTGCAACACTTGCATTGACACTTTCAACCAATGCAAACTAAAGCTCCAAACCACATCGTCCGCCTTAGCTTGACTCGTTTATTACTTGCAATTTTGCATGCAATTCTACAAACATTATAGGTAGGGAAATCTTTTGAATAATTATTGGATGTATAGTATCATACTAATTCGAAATTTGTTCTTCTGATCTTGCGTAATTTTTATTAATTACTACGAATAAACTACTTGTTGCATTAGACGTAGAACATACAATAAATGATACAAATACTCATTCCATTTCCTTATCATATTAGAGAATCAATTCAACAAAAAGCTTAATAAGTACGTGGATACATAATTCTTAAATCTTAATGTCCAATAAACGATTTTATACCTTAACAAACCGCCTCACCAATTCACGATATCCGTTCTGCTAGAGAACATATTATTAGTACAAACAGTACTATTTATGAATCTATGACTCTATAATAATATGAGCACACGGCAAAATTAGTGACTGATGGACCTATCCCTCATTTTTCTTCTAGATTGCATTGTGTAGTCTCAAACAGCTCATGCTCAGTCAAATACAAATTTGTGAAAGTGTCATTAAACAATTTTATAACTTAAAATTGCGGGAGACAAAAGGGATTTTTGAGAAAAACCCAAACTAATTAACAATGATTCAATCTCACATAGTTTGGTGAGTCATTAAAACACGAAGTACATAAACAATCAAAGTAGAACCGAGAAACGTCTCCCTGATTTCCAAAAAAAGAAAACAAAGAAACGAAAAACCCCACTGAGAGCTAGCAAGGCATCTTGATCACAGTAACTTGAATTTCCGATGGGACATGCAAACATATATAGTAAAATCACTATTTTATGGGGTCAAATATATTTGTCTCTAAGCTATAAATGATGCTTTAATTTGAGATCATGTTTTTCAGTACCAAATAATTCATTAAGACATTGATTCTAATTTGCTTTCTTTGTTTCAAATCATCAAAAAATGATAAAATTCTAATTGTTTGAGAATAGATTGGTAGGTGGAGCAAAATACCATGCACATTTTCGAGTCCAAAACAAGGGGCCGGTAAATATATATAGTATATATAGGGTTAAGTCTTACCTAGCCAACATGAGTCAGTTCAAACTGGCCAAACACAAGACAATCACGACCAATACGCTAAACCGGCTTGCTTTAAGTGAGCTCACGCCCAAAGTAGCTCGGTCGATACACTTGCTTTTGAAAATGTAAGGAGGTCAGAGGGCATAGGATAATAACTGAACTCACCATGATCTCTCTTTTGTGAGATGGGGATCAACACTACTACATTGGCTCTCAAATTTTTCAATTTGATTATTAAATCGTGATCTTATGCACGCAACTGCACAAGTCAGTACGTGCTTGTTCATCTACTAATTTGATTTAATTAGTCTCAGACTCGACCTGTAATTAATCTAAATGAATCATCAGATATACATGTGACCGTGAGGATAAACTTGGATTTACTGCTTTCCAAAGAAAAAACAAACTTGATTAATTACAAATGTTTTCTTTTCACATTGTTGGGATGCAAAACACGACAAAAATTTAGAGATCAGAGACACTACACTCTTTGGTTTTAATTTGCAGCTACCAATAATGCAAAGAGACCAGGGCGCTACACTTACTTCACAGTTACTCCAACAACCAATTACAGCAGCTGCAATTTGTTTAGCAAAAAATAATTTTACTAATTGATAATCTATCGATCTATCAGTTTCATAAATCCTAAATCAATTCGACCATGATGAGCAAAGGGGACCATGGAATTGACCAAGAAAGGCCAAAAGTTCGTAAAGTGTTGTAAAAAAAGGTTAAGACAAGACGTGCCTTTATTTTCTTTAATGCTCAATTGGGATCGAGAATGTCTTAATAACTCTTCCAATTATTTGTTTATAATGGTGCATGCCCCACGCTCATATATAAATAATGAAGTTATAGACGCAAAATGAAAATCGTCTAATAACTCAGCTGATAATAAGATAGTCGGAAAATTGATACCGGTCGATATTGTCTTGAAATCAAAAGTAAATTATACATTGGAAAATCAATGTATATTCACATTTTGCAAGGAGCGAAATTAATGGATGAGGATTCAAAGAATTAAAAATGGCAATAGATTTTTGATATTACATACGTGCGCACATATATACTCCTATAATACAATGGCACGCTCATAGACTAGTTAATTAAATGGGTTAGTTTTAGCGATTAATTATGATGAACATTTTGTTCCAATTGATCCATAGTGGATCTTTGATCTAACCCTAGCTGATGTAATGAGTTGAAAGTTAATAGACAATTGATATGTTTGCCCTAAAATACGATAAGTGATAGTGAAACCAAAATAAAATGGCAAAGCATATAACTAATTCAAAACAAATAAGCCACAATATATTGCCATTTGGTACACAATTACACATATCATATCAATGACATTATACTTGATTTACATAATATATGGTGAGGTTGAGGAGAAGAAAGGGAAATAAAATTAAGGAAATATAGCTACACATACATTATAGGCTTAATTGATTAATTAACTAATAAATAAACTAGCTAATTAACAGTTGAAAGTAGCTTGGTCTTCTTGCATCCTACCTAATAACTTGTAAACTGCCCCTGCAATCTCATCCACTGTACTTAGTTTGCTGTCATCTTCAACCTACACACACAAATATACAAAGACAAAGATTCCTTAATATATATTGACCTATCAATAATTATTTGTGAATGATTGAACTTTTAGTTTAATGACATAATAATATTTCCAATTGTTTGTTTTAAAAAAAATTAGATTATACTATAGTTTTTTGAAAGGATAGATTATACTATAGTTGATTATATATACTATGATAATCCATCATCAAAACTTACATAATTAGCATAAAGTCTTTGCCTTGGTTCTTTTTAAAGATGTATAGATTTGGAGATGGCCAAATGTACCAATGATATTGTAGTAGGCTAGCTTGTAGCTAAACTACAAACAACCCCACTATCTAGCTATCTACAATCCCAAAACAAAACCAATAAAAATAAATATAAAGAGATCAATCGAGCTAGCTTTGTTATTTCGTATTTTAGATTCAAAATTTATTAGGCCTCCATAGACAAATATAAATTAATTTGTCCAATTTTCTCTGTCTGATTAATTTTAACTTCTACGTACAAGTTATCTTGGTCTTTCTTTTATATTAACGCCTAATTTCCAAAAAAAGAAAAGCATCAGCACAACAAAAAAATTCTTTTAATAATAATAATGCTTAAATTTATTGATATCAATACAAAAACTAGGATAAAATATAATTTGCCTATGCATGATTGAATATAAATTTTCCTCATTTGTCATAGTAAAACTTTTGAATGAAGTTGCAACTGATGGAATACTTATGCTGATAGTTAAAGTCCAATCTATGGTACTTACATTATAACTAACAATTTCAACTAGCTAGTCCAATTAGTTTGGGATTAAGAATTAATTAAGAATGATGATTAAAAACAAGGACAAAAAAATTATAGAACAATGAGAGATCGAGACTAACCTTGAGACTAAAAGTGTATAGAACAACTCCATCAGCAGTGTTGACATTAAGATGAAGTATGCTTAGCCTTAAACTAAGCAAGCCAGACACTAGCTTAGACAGCTGCTTAGGTGGTCTTTGCAACCTAATCTTGAGGTTAGCATGGCTCTCCACTACTGTCACCTCTACTTCGGCCGCCGCGACACCGCCTTCACAGCCACCTTGTGGCTGGTTCATTGCACCACCCACCTTCATCTGATCATCGTTTTCGGAGTCGCGGTCACGGCTGCCACTTGAGTATTGTGGAAATGTGAAGAATTCTTTGAAAGGCAATGATGAGCTTGAGGCTGATGAGCTACTGCCTTTGGATAATTTTTCCTTGAGGTGTTTCTTAGCACTCAAGCTTTGCAAGTTTTGCTCTAGCTCTTTTACAAAGTTGATTGCTCCTCCCACTATTGAAGCTTGATCCCCCTTTGATAATGACACAACAAATTTGATCAGTACATTTAAATCGGATTGAGATACCCTGGAGTACAACTGAAAAATAACTCTATACGGTAGAGTTTAATTTAATTAAATTGGAAAATTAACTCTATACAATATGTATTATTTATCTTTTATTTTCATAAATACATTTTCAATTATATTTTGTGTGTATAGTAAAATTTACCAACTATGAAAAAATAACTACAGAGAACCTGAATCCATTTAAATCTAATCTTACCAATATAATTGAATTTAGCAAAGCAACTATATATGCTTGTACATTTTGTTAAATATTGGTACTTGAATCATGATTGTGTAAGTGTTATATATATAACATGTTTTTGATCCAATTTTGCATGCTAAGAGATCTTCATGATTTAAACATCTTATGTACGTATCAATGTAGCATAGAACTATTATACGTTAGGGTGCCAAAATTAATTAAATGATCATATAATAGTAGATCGGTCGATTTCTAAAAGCGATCAAGAAGAATGAAAGTGATTTTTATTACACTGATTTTTTTACTGTAGATCTTCACTGTTTTATGAAAACTTCTTTAAACGCGTAACAAAAAAAGACTCAAAAATTCCGAGATTAATTGGAGAACTGTTGTAAAATCAGAGTAAATCAAGTCCAATCAAGAACATAAAAACTATAGGGTGACATGATGTAACTAACTAACAAAGGAGAATATATGAAATTAGAGAGTAAGACACATAGAAGAAGCCAAATGAAATAGAATGAGACGATCCAAAAAAAAATGTGCACATGCATGCATAATATTAAGTACTTCAATAACATACCCTTTGAACATAGGAGTCTGGCATAAGAGTTCTAAGCACATTCAAGTACTCATTCATTTGCTTTCTTCTGTTTCTTTCTACTGCAATGTGAGTCATCCTTTGATTCTCTATGTCCTCCTTGTTCTTCTCTACCCTCGCCCGTCGTCGTCTTGGCCGCACGACGGTCGTTGTTGTCGGGGCGACACCGAGCTCCTCCGGTGAAGAGGAGTTCAGCCCCCACTCGGACGTTGATGACAAACCAACTTCATCATCACGACAAGTATAACTACTATTATTATTAGCAAGAATAATATTATTACTATCATTCTCATTAAGGTTGCTAATCTCATGATAGTTATAAATATCATGAGAAAATTGGCAATAATCAAATTGTGGGGTTTCTAGAAAACAAGAATCGTAAGTGGGAAGAACGAAATTATTATCATAATTTGCATGAACAATTTCATCTTTGAAGTAATAAGGAGGAAGAAAATCAGGTGTAGTAGTAATATTATTATTATTATTGTTATTGTTATTAGGCAAAGTTTCTAGGGAGAAAGAAGAGTAGGGATGTTTTCCATTAATAGTAAGGCCAAAAAGGTCTTGTTGGTGGAATAAGGCAGCAGCCTCTAATGCCATCTTTGGAATTGGCCGGCAAAACAAAGTGGTTTGGGTGACTTAGACTAGAAATGATGAAATGAAAGAAGCTCACTTTTGTGTGTGGTGGCTTTCTTAATGAGGGATGATTTTTGAAGCTTATATATAAAGCCATTACATTTTTTCTACAGCATATTGCTCGTGATGTAGTTTTGTTAATTGATTAGCTTTCTACCCATATGCATATATATATTGTATATTTGTATGTACGTAGTATTATATTTCTTAACACTAGTCTTGTCCTTCTCAACATATATACAATCACTAGCTACAACATCAACAGTTCAATTTGGTTCAAAATCACTTCAATTGCTTTAGGTCTGATCAGTTTTAATTCGTACTTATTCAATTGTTTTCGTATTTTAGTCTTAGATGTTTAAAAAGCGCTAAATGAAGGCTTTAATATTCATACATACAAAGTTCAGTTATACGACTTGCCCATTTACAAAATTTGCACGACAAATTACTTATATACTCCGTATTAATACATCAAAAGAAAACAATGGATTAATTTTTTTGGTGCAAAACTCATAGGAGTACTATAGAGTATTAGAGTACATTTTAAGAAATTAAATCCACCAACTAATTTGATTAGGGTATGTAATGTCATAAAAGCATAAAATTAGGCCTTGTCGTTTGAACACATCCCCTAATACATTTGTTAATGAGATACGATGTCTATTAAGTCTTCGCTCTTAGGGAAGAAAACAAGTGCAACTCACCTTAATTATATACTACTAATACTTGTAGTTTTGCTTCAATTTGCATTTTGGGCCAAAATACATGACGATTTTAGAACGTATGTATCATGTAATACATAAATATGTGTTTGTTCCCAATTGTTTAGGACGAATTAGGCGCGCTAGTCTTTACAAGTCTTTGAATCACTGATTGTAAGTGCAAATATAAATATGTAACGGTGGAAAAGTGGACTGTAGCTAATGATATCTTACGTCTCATAACATGGGGTTTTCATGTGCCTTTCTATCGTCGTAGCTTTGCATGAATTAATCTTGTAATCTAAGCCTATAACTACACTACTAGAGCTAAGATGAGAGGTAATGAGCTATGAAATAATGTATGTGTATCATTTTTCGCTCTGACGGTTAGGATAATAATGAATTATATGTCCAAATAAACATGTTTGAAAAAACTTACACACATTATTGTCAATTCAGTGTGATATAAGATTCCATAGTTGTTTCTAATTTTATCATGTATGGTTTTATACTTTAACATGATGCTGGTTTCTTCATGAGAAAATCATTTTGACTTGAAGAGTGGTGAATGCACATACTCATGTACACCCTTTAATTTGGCTTAGCTTGAAGCGTAAAAAAATATGCATGGACATGTGATCGTCATACCTTATGTCTCCAATAACTGTGCAAGAGAGTATGGATAATGCACATGTCACTCATACAATCATACACTCATACGTACGTCGTGTTGGAAATTCAATATAGAGAGGAGGGGGTTACAAGGATTATATCTGAAATGAAATTCCAAGATCGTTGTTGAGACTCTCGCACCATGCATGTTATTATGAAATCACATCGACCAAAAGTTTCAACTATTTGTGGTAGTATATATCAATATATGTAAGCCAGACAATAACGGTTTTATACCTCCAGCCTCCACACATCATCACCGACAATCCAATAATCCAAACCTTGGTCGTAATTTAATGCATATATAACCAATTCCAACCTTATGAATCTATGTTATTGTACGCGCAATATAACAATTCACATGTTATCATCGCTTAAGATAAAGATGGGAGTATGAACTCAGACAGCTGCGTGGAACAATCCATACCCTCCAAACTCCGACCACCGTGGTATTATTATCGCCAAAATAATGGTATCCTAAGGGGCAAATATTTGACACTTTCACCATAGACTATAAAAGACCAAAAAGGAAAAAGTTTCATGGTAGGATGGCCGGGTATAGCGAAATAATATTTGTATTTTTACGGGCAAGAGAGACAAAGAAATACAAAAGTTTCATTGCCCTACTATTTCCTTTCATGTGAGAATTTGCGATTTGTGGGGTAAAAAAAAAAAAAAAAAAAAACAAATTCGCCCTACAACTTTAATTTGTATGCCCGTCAGAAGGGCATTAAGCCCAGAACCCCAAAACTATAAAGGGTTATTAGGCTTTTAACATGAAGAAATAATAATGGGCTAGTTTTCATGACTTTATCTTAAAAGATGCCCAGATCAGATCCTTCCCATTCGCCCCCTTTATGTCTACATTATTGGCAAATCAATTGAAAAATGACCAAGTTGTGACAAATTTGGTCTCTATTTGGAAATCAGAAATGCAACTTTATCAAAAAATTTCTTCTTTTCTTATAACTAAGTTACACGACTTAAGTGGTCGACACCTAGTGAAATTCGACATTTGAGAATTTTAACTCGCATGGAGAATTAGTTGGAGACTCGCTGATATTAACTCGCCAATAAGTCCCCGAAAGAGGCATATCATTCACATAACAAATACATACGGAGTACGTCCATTGTACCAAATAACGGCAAAGTATGAATCGAACCCTCTACCTTTTTGTAGAGATTATAGCTCAACTTGAGTTGTAACCTCATCCTCTATATGACCTATATATATATATGTATATATATATATATCAAATTGTAAGTTATCAACTGTCTGTGTACTTCTCTTTATCAAACAGAAGCTAACCCCACCCAAACAAGTACCTTGTAATGTTGTGTTTAATCATTCAAACTTATTAACTCAACTGAAACAAATTGCTAGTTTTGGTTCAAGTTGAGGGAGAGGTAACAACAAATAAGCAACAGTGGGTGAACTTATTTAAACTTAGAAACTAATGAGTTGAACTTATATTGACAAGAGTATCACAATGACTCGCTTGATTGGGTTGTCACAATATCAGCGTAACTAGAAACTTCAAATAAAAGACTTCGAGTACATATAGGCTATAGCTACATAGAACTACTCAAAATGGAAGAATTTTGCTGAGTCATATATCCCTACTCGACTCGAATCAGAGTCCAACGTTAACAAATTTTGTCCCGATGAACTCTTTTACCTTTGTGTTGGGCACAAAGGCCAAGGAGAGAAGAGATAACTACAAAAACAATGCATAAACGCATGGGTCGGTGGTGGGACAAAGTACCCAAATGCATGTGAGATTTGTGTCTTTTAGTGGTTTAATAAGGGTATATTAGTCATTTTGCAAGCCAAACAATCCAAAAATAAAAAGATAAGGAATTCATTGAGACGCCTCAAAATAGAAGGGGTAAAGAATTCACCGGGAACGAGGGAATAGCTAGTATGCAATTATGCATATGAGTTATGAGTGATGACATGGAAGCAGGGCTGTACGCCCTGAGTTGACATGAAAATTATCGTCCTCATACGCTTGGAAGAGCATCCCCAAATAGTTGGCGAAAGTCCTAATTACACGTGTCATCCAGGAATATGCAACAATCGTACGCCTCCCACTCGCGCAAACATTGTTCATTGTTACACGACTCATACACTGTGTAGTAATATAATCCAGTGTATAATACTAAAAGCCAACAAATAAATCGATGTTCGATTGGATTAAGTGATAAGCGAATTGAATTCATTTTGTTTGAATATATTGCGAATTTCAACTTAGTTTATGTCAAATCTTAAAAGGACACATTTAATTGGGTCATATGTAGATATAGTCGAAACGAAACTCTGATAAATCGAAATCGACGTAAAGAAAAAGAAATGTATGAAACAACGGCGGCATTCTGAAACCGCTTCAACATTGACTACGTAGTTTCATTTTCTATCTGTTTCTGATGACAAAAGATTCTACACAAGTTAAACAGCTTCATGCATAATCTTCTTCTCTGCCATAGCTGGCAATTATTTGATTATAGTTTTACCGTAACTTAGTTTAAGCTAAGCTAAGTACGTAGTTAGTTAAACGCGTCTCTATCTATCGATCTTAGCACTTCCCTTCTCTAGCTCTTCGTTACGGCATTATATATATAGAATATTTTATATTTGAAGTAGACCTCGCAAAGGGGCCAAATAATTGGATGGAATGGTTATATATATTGAATTGGTTGATTTGAATCCGAGTTTAATTGGAACTTATTAGTGGGCTGGTTTGATGATTCGGATATAAGTTGAGCCGATTCAGGTTAGTTTGTAATTTGTTAATTAGGTTGAAATCGAGTCTAAACATCGTTATATTTGTTGAGAGATCCAAATAAGGTGATCTTTCGTTACAAATATTTCGAGCACATTCGCCCTACAAGACTTTTCATTCGAGTCATTTTCGATTAGTTCGGTCACGACTCCATTTTTAACATAGCTGGCAAATATATAGTAGACAATACTCTTAAAAATTCAGTAGCAAAGTCAGTTTAGTAGCTCGGGTAAAACGCGTCCGTATCTGCAATATAGGCTATATAGCTCCACGTTCTTAAATTCTTCAACACGGTAATATTGTTTTAGAAATGCCTTAAATCGTGGATAATGGTGTTAAACAGTAAAACACGAACCAACAACTATTCATAGTACGTACAGTAGCTCTTTTGGTTCTACTGATGAGTGATGAGGCAGTGTAAAACTACACTCCCGTAATTTTCATTTGATAACGTTTAATTTACTCTCACATATTTAGACCAAATATTAGAAAATAGAGACTTGTTAGTTGATGAGAACTTTTTATCGACTATCAATATGTCAATCAATTAACAAGAAGTGCCACATACATACATACGGAGTACTTCATTCCAATAGTGCCTAATAATCGCATCGACTGCAAAATTTACATGCTTCTGAAAACTAGTAGTCGAAGTAGTCCATGCACCTAAACACCCCAAAATTCTCACTATTTCTTAGATTCATGGACCCAATTCAATTCAGTGGGATCTTTCATTCACATTTTTTTCCACCAATAACGTTTTATAAAACTCTTTTGACCCCCGAATTTGCGTACCCCCAACGCGCACATAATTAAACGCAATAAAATCAAGTGTAGAACAAATTAAAGGAAGTACATATATATATATATATATATATATATATATATATATATATATCAAGTTATCATTTATCAACCCATCGTACACTGATTAATTAACATACACCATTAGTGGTCACATTCAACAAATTATAAAACAATGAATTTGGGAGACCTAGGATTTGCATGCAAATCTTTAGCCATTATGTAGGAGATTAGTTATCATAAATAATAATGTTGGATTCTAGAATTAGTGAAATCAAAAGTTAGGTGAAAGAAATTAGACTTAACCTGCATTAGTTGTATGAAATATGTGATTCTGATTTGAAAAAAGACTGCATTATTACTATTACATTCATTGAACCAAATAAGATAAGTATGCATGCATGCAGGTTTAGGATCGTAGATAGGAAGCATATTGTTAATTGTTTGTAAATTATGATACTAAATTAAAAATTATGATCTCTTAGTTGTAATGCAATAATTAAGAGGAAGAAATTGACATCTTTTGCCACAAACATTAGCCTATATTTAGAAGTTTGTGAGAACCTAGTTTTCTCAAGGCTAGTTAAAATAGTGTCAAATTTATGAGAGAATGAAATCTCCGTTATATTATGTACGTAATCGATTGAAAACACTTGTTGTTCGGATCCGTTCGGTATCATTGTTGTTTTCATTTTTTGTTTTTTTTTTTCCATTTTCTTTTTTTTTTTTGCGTATAAAATTTACTTAAATAAGTTGCAAAATTAACTTTATTGTTTGGTGCTACAATAGTCATATAGAAAATAGAAACCGTTGATTTTTTGTAAGATGCTTCTAGAAACATAGAGAAAAAGCCTATCCGTCTTTTAACACGCATAGCGTCTTATCTTACACAATGCATCATGTAGCAATGTTCCAGAGTCCCGGAATCCCGATACTATAACTTACCATGGGCGCTCTCAAGTAATAACAGTAATATTTGTCTCGCAACTAAAAGGTGAGTTCAAAGAACAATGGAAACACAAGTCTTGTCAGAGCAAAACAAACATTCCAAACCCACGAATCTTTTAGATTTGTCCTTGAGATTAACTTTTTAATGTGCTTCCAACATTTCAATGCTACTAGACCATCATATTTGAATTATGATATGGACCCCTTACAAAAAGGTGAAATGTCGATGTGATTCTTCTTTACTAATCATGATTTACAAAACCCCTTGATTAATTCAAACACATACGGAGTAGGCAACAACAACTTCTATTCTTTTCGCCATCATTACACTAAATCACATTCCACACAGAATGGAGTCTTTTGAATGACAAAAGAACAGTCGAAATGATGTTTTTACCGTGTCTAAAATACACCCGTTTTACAAGTTTTACCCATCCGTGTTACTCAACTCGACTCTGACTACAGTAATATTCTGAATCAGAGACGCAAACAGACGTTGATGAGACAGTCGAGCTTGATGCTAACACACACTTGCGTCTGTCTCATGAGTGTCCGGCACTTGCAGTAGCACTGATGATGACTGATGACCACCACAAGCTGCAATGCAGCAATGCCAGTACACGATACCATATTAGGGCAAGACCCAAGCCCTACCAAAAAATCACTCTACGGATAGAAAACGCCATGGCCAATATCCATAGCTCACAGACTCCCCACGTCTCCAACTGACTTCCTTTCTTCTCCAGTGTTATCTGTCATTCTCAACACTTTTCACAGCGTAGTGAATCTCAAATCCGAAAAGGACACTGAGAAAACATGCCACTTCAACAGCATGAATTATCTACAAAGTAACTGTATGTAAATCATCAAAGTGGAGCATACAGCATGTCTCACAAATTTATGTCCCTTGATGACATTGGACAACCACGATCGTACAGTATATGCCTTATAAGAACTTGTGGGCTTCAAAGAAAACCTATGATGGACTTGTATGGAACACTAGATCAACATTTTACATGCACAATCGAAGCAACCAAAGTACTCCGTAACCTAAATACAGAAAGAATCAATTTATAGATTTGGTAATTCTCATAACAATCCTGGTCATCTTTGATCCACTCAATGTACAATTATCTGCATCAATCAACTTTCCTCTCTTAAACAACCCGACAATGTCTTCGATCTCCTTATGTGTTGATTGCTCAACCAGCAAAAGACAAAACCCCCCAACCCTAACTGTCCTCTCCATTTCCGCAACAAACCGTGAGGGGAACAAAACAACGTCAAACTGGGCAGAGAATGCAAAATCAAAAGCATCATCGAAAAAGGGCAGATTATATGGGTCAGCCCGACTAACAAGTGGAGGCGAGTCAACAAGATCAATAGCAGTAACATCAGTTACACCAATTCGGTGAAGCGCCATGGCCTCCTGGCCTGCACCAGCAAGCAGACAGAGAGACTTTGAGGAATTGGACAAAAGAGAGAATTTCTGAGAAGACCTATGCTTCTGGGCATCACTAAAGATATGAGAGAAAGACTTGACTTTGTTTTGCCATGCAGAGGTTGACCAGATGCGATGATTCTTTTTTTCTAGACTAGAGAATGGGCGAGGTTGATGGTGTGAGTCACAGGTGGAGCGAGGAAATTTGAGAGAATTGTGAGGTGTCAAATGGGAAATACATGTATCTGGGGGATGAAAAAGAATGGAGAGGAGCACGACAGTGCCAATTGTAGCAGCAATAATAGAGATTCTATTTAGAAATGCTTGGATATGCCTATCCATATAGCTTTTCTTTCAGTATAATGCAATCTAATAATCATGCAGGAAACGGAAAGTTCTGGATATTAAAGTCTGGCCTCACCAACAACCCATGGAAGTATACAGATTCTGCCTTCATCATCAACCCGTGAATTATTGTTTCTCAGGATTGCTCTGCTCATCTAGTTGTGTCTCTTCACAGGATCCACCATTAATCTCCGATTCTGAACTCTGGACTCCTCCTTTTATCTATAGTTCACTCTGCATGCATGATTCAATTCTTTTTAAAATCCCACATTAAATCAATCTATTCTTTTAATCACACGTAAAAGGAAAACTTGTTTGGAATAGATAGTTCACAATAGCATTAAAAAGTTGAAAACAAAAAGTCCCTGTTTAGTTGATGTTACTTTTTTTCTAAGCAATAATACTAAAGTTCACCTTAACTCAGTTAATTCACAAATGGTACATGAATACATCACAGAAATATAGGTTCAGCATGATCCAATTATACGAATTTTCTAATTATTTTTTGCTCTCAGTCATTGAACGCTATGATATACTAGAAGAAGGGTAGGAGTAGTTGCGTAGGAGTGGTACATCTGAAACATAAATAGTTCAAAAACATTCAGCTGACGTCGATTCAGAAACAACTCACAAAGGTTACGAAACATTTAAAAAAAAAATAGTTAACCGACACACGCAAATTCAAGTGAACGAAAACGTGCCCTAAGAGAGAAGGCCATTTGTTTACATATCTCACTTTCGCCAACATCAACATTTGGTATCCAACAACAGCCATAGTACAAAGAAAAAGAAATTCAGAGGTCCTTCATGACTACCCTATCAAAGCACACCAATGTTCATGGGAGGATTATCAATTTGTAACACATAGTTGATAGTCTTGATTGTACCCATTACAATAGGAAAGGGCAACAGAAAGGAAGGAGGTAAGGTGAGGAAATTAAATTTAACCCCATTGAGATGTTTTAAAAACATAGTTTTGTTCATTAACAAAAGATATAACTAGTACGGGTTTGTTGAATCTTTTGGAATAAAAAAATATTAATCGAACCTTCATTTGTCAAACTCTGCATCACACCCCAGCTCCCAAGGGCCGAGTAAGATGAAGACGTATACAAGTTAACTAATTCCCAACCTTTCAATCTCCTCTTTTTAGAATTCATTCGAACCAAGCCATTACTTCAAAATTTATTCGCTTACACTTTTGCAAATGAATTGCTCAGTAATCAACTAACCTTGCCTCTGCTTCACATTGCACCATTTCTAAAGTGGGTAACATAGGGCCTCTTTCATACTACTACCAAATCATTTCCCTCAATCTAACTCCTTAATACCAGTATTGTCTTATGTGAAGGTGCAACCAAGTACCAAACACTTCTCATGAGAAAAAAGCACTGTCTCTATCAAAACAAAGCAAAGAACCAGCACTGCACAATGAACTTCTTACAAAAGAGAAAATTCAGGAAACCGAGATAAGAAAGGGAAACAATGAGGAAGAAGGAAGAAACAATGAGGAAGGAGGAGTAGTATCATTTTGGGGACTTTTTGTACAACTCCAACAATTCCTCAAAAATATTTATTTATTTATATTCTAAACGTACAACCCATACATGTTCTAGCACGAAAACTGATCTCCAGAAACCTAACTTCAAGAGAAATCTTCAACTCTACCAACCCATGGTTTGTCGGTATGCGAGCATGTACTTCCCAAAGATATCATTGAGCTTATTACAGGGATGTTTGAAAAGACTCCACCTAGGATATTCACATTGCCTTAAGCCCAAATATCGAACAGCACTCCAAATTACTTTAACTAATACTAATAGAGGTATATAGAGTCAGCTAGGAACAAAGCAAGCAAAGAAGTAAAGAAAACGTTTTGATAAAGTTTACGCCACTGCTTGAAGTGAGAGTAAAATTCCACTGCAACATGCATATGGAGTATGGACACAAATCACAAGAAGCCACATTTTCTTTTTGATGTAGATGAAAACCAAAGGCGTGAGGGAGTAACCCTTATCTATAACACGTCAGCCTCAAGGCATCCATTTCACAATGTCATTTTGACCCCGAGCCTCGGGTACTTCAAGTACATTAGATATTATGTTAAAACACATGCATTGATAGCAATTCAAACACATAATACAACAAAACCAGGTTCAGTCACTTCCAAGTGCAAAATAATCCTTCACCCCCAAATCAACTTCATAAATCTCATCGCACGCCTACAAACTTCCTAACCCAGTTAACAAACTATGTCAGTAAGTCATAATTAGCACTTCAGTAGTTCTAGTTACTAACCTCAAGGGTGAGCTGATCAAGTGATCATCATTCGATTCAAGTTCTAAGATAGAATCATGTAGCCTTGTCTAAATACCAATCTCGCACACCGCTCAAACACTACATTCAAGTCCAATGAAACTACTGGAAAAACTCCAGAATCACAACGTAGCACCAAGAGTGACCTAAAAGAGCTTCAGAGTTAAAGCACTCTCAAACCCTCAAAAAGTCATAAATACAAAAAATCAGACTTTAAACCTTTCTAGCATCCAAATCTAGGAGTTCCAGTACCCAAAGGAACCGAGCACACATTAACAACCCAAACCTCTAAAAAATAACCTCCTCTTTACCATACGCCAAAATCAACCACACTTACATATAATACATCCTAGAAAACCTAGTCACAACGTCAAGCCAACCGAAATCCCTACTAATTCCCACACAATTTAAGTTCCAAAAGGTCACATACTCACATTGCCTCACCCCTTCAGCAACACTAGTGAACGATAAGATCAACCACCATTATGATCAACATACACATAAACCGCCGCCCGATCCGTAAATTACCCTAAACAGCAGTTAGCACCACCTCCTAGCCCAAACCCCAATATGAAACTGCAGGACTTGCATTAAAAATCGATCTCACAAACCGCAAAACCAGCTCATTGATCCTATGATAGTTTACCTATCACAATGGTTCAATCAACATCGTATTCGGGATCTCTGATCAATTGGGGTAGCGAACATTGTTCCACCCAAACCCATGTAAACAACACTACACCACCAGGCGTAATCTACACTCTTATCCCTCCTAACCCCTTTCACCCCAAATTATAATTACCTCAAAATGTGTATTCAATTGAAACCCATTACACTGATATGTGAATTAACCCCAAAAAACATGTGTATGGTATCAGAACATAGAATGCACCAAATTAATTCAAGAATTATTACGGAAATTCAATAGAAGTCGCAAAAATCGTACAATTGATAGAAACTTACAGAAGAAGATTGAGAAAAATGCGGCACGAATGGGGGGTGGCTGGTAGAGGTGGTGACACGCGCAGCAACCGTGGTGGAGATGCGATGGGGGTGGTGGTGCAGCGGCCTTGAGGGTGGAGAGGAGAAACGAAAGCAAAAGAGATGAAGAAAACGTGATGGTGAAGTCTTTTGGGGTTGAGTGAGCCCAAATTGAAGTCCGAGATAATGTGGGCAGCCCAAAAATTAAACGTACAATATACTCCGTATGTCATATAATTTTATTTTATTTACGAGCATGTACAACGATAATTCTTTGTAATAAAACGTATATTCCGTATTTTGTAAAACACCACCTTATAAATAAAAAAGAGCTTAATTTGCCTATTGCGACCGCAACTCATTCTGTTAAGTGTTTAGTATTCGAACTAGTTTTGTTTGAACTTTGAAGCAGTCTTGCATCAGGTCCATCGTGCACCCTAATAGGAGTATGAAAATTCGTATGACATTCATTGTGTTTGACTACTTGTCAGTTGTGACTCTTGTTATCTTATTTGCAACGTCCGGTGAAAAAGTTTGATTATCTGAAGTTTGAGTTTGTACATGCGTGAAAATAAAATAAGGTAAACTTCTTTTGTTGTAAAGTTACTTGTTTTTAAGGGGTAACCTACACATACGTATTCTGATCATTTGTTCGTGACTTTCTAGATATGTCGGATTATCAATGAACATAAACTAATGTATGATTAACCATTAAGGGAGTATTTTGACTTTTTTTTATTATAAATAAGGATAACACATGTCATTTCGACTCAAATTAAACTTTGGGTTATGATATAGGCTAACTATAAGAAATAAATATTGTTATGATTTTTTGTGAAATCCCATTAAATAGTATACAATGAAAATTAAAATTGACAAAACAATAAATGAACCCTCAATTAGTTGGCACTATGCACGACTCTCTACCACCGCCTCTCCTATCCTCCGGTGCTCGCACCACCTCTCTTTGACCGGAAAAAACGCCCCGGCTTCGCCAGGAAAACCAAAGGACACCCTAGTTAGGGTGTGGTGAATCCCAACTCGGGACTACTATTCTAAAGTGGCCGGAAAAGGGGTTTAGGGTCCCGCTTCCCGGCGCCGCTACCGCGGAACCGAATAGTGGGACCCTAAACCCTTTTTCCGGTTAACTTTAAGGTGAGTAGAGGAGCGTTGTGCCAATTATGGTGGCCGTGATCTATCATAGTGGTGGTGTTTGAGATGGTGGTTGTTGATGTATTTGAAGAGGAGAGAGAAAGGTGTGGTAGTCTAGTAGTTTTTTTTTTTTTAATTGTTGTCTTTATGATATTAATGGATTTTACAAAAATCAAAGCAATATTAATGGCTTATAGTTAGCCTTAAACTTTTCATGCCATTTGAATATGCAGGAGGATTTCAAATTTCATCAGAATTTTAAATTGGGACGAAATAGTATACTAGTGTCTTAAGATTAGGCTTGTGGCATTTGAAACTTTCTACTTAGTATTTTATTGTGTTAATCGATCTCTTTTGACTAGCACTCAAATTCTCTCGCTATCAACTCATCAGATTTATTAGTGGCGTAGACCTAAAAAATAAAAAAGAATGAGTAAATAAAAAATGGTAACAAAAAAGATCATTATCAAACTATATATGGTGTCCCTTGACCGGAACCAAATTAAGTACTCTACAAAGCATAATTAACAAGCTCAAATTATTCAAATCTGTGCTACAAGAAAGTCAAATGGTCAAACAATAGATGATTAGTAATCCCTTCTAGAGTTCTAAGCTAGTCCACTAATGATTATTTAGTCCAAGGCTCCAAGCTTTATACTTTTATAGTCATATGCACATACCACGAAGATTGCTGTTCAGGAGATCAGATTTGAAAGTTGGACTGAAGTTTCGTTCTAATTACAAAATATTGGTCTTACATACGCAAGAGAGTAGATAAAAAATGTTTAATTTAAACCTAATGTTCTACCATTTTCATTTATAATGTCGGACTCATTGGCATATTAGGATACCCATATAATTTTAAGACAGTTTTTTCATGTCATGTCAAAATTTAGGTGTGGTGTATTGTGGACATTATAAAAGGGGGCATGAGGTTCTTCTAGAACAAATTCAAAAAGCTCAAAAGCTAAAGGCAGGGACACATTGCATGGGATTCTTTGCCTTGCAATTATTTGAGGGATAGTGTACTATGTTTATATGTGCAGTTGTACACTCACTTTCTCCGTACTTTAATTTGGTATTTGCATCACTTAATTATTTCAAACTTTTAAGTGTGCTTATGTCCACTAATATATCAATGTGCCCTGAGTCCTGTGACTAAAAAAATCGTACAAAAAGAATATGATTGCCCAAAAACATTACACTGAAATGAGTGAAATCCGAAAAAAAAAACGTTGATACTATTATAATCCGTTGGAGTGGTCTAATTATTGAATCTTTGTCCTTATCACACTTATTCTATATTTCTATATTGGTGTAAATAATACGGTATTGTTGATCATCATAATCAAAGGGACAAAAGGGACAAATATTGATAGCAGCCAGCCACATTAATTTGAATAAAATTTTCCCTTGGGACACCACTTATGACTACCTTTATAATCAGGTTTTGTTGTTTTGCTTCCCACCCCTGCTATCCTAATTCTGCTCCAAACAAACAACGAATTCACTAAGAAGCTACTTATTTTTATATTACCAAAAGAATCACGCCAATTCCTAGTCGATTGTCATGCTGATTCCGGTATCTAGTGATGCCTTGACTGATTTGAACTTCAACAATACTATACTCCGTCAAATTTTGAAGTTATTGGCGAGAACACTCTATCCTATAATAACTAAAAATCATCCTCTAAATAACATTGCTTACACAAGGAAGGTTCATTTCACCATAAACAACCGATCTATATGAGTATAACTGTCTTTTTCAACACGCCACCCTCCTCTCCTAAAATTAGCCTATCAATTAGACAATTAATCTGCCTGTTATTGTCCCGAGTTCGATAATACCTGCACCCGTAACATCCTCTCAAAGAAGCTGCTATAAAAAAAAAAAGTCCTACCATGGACCCACATTCCCCATCTTCCCCCACCCTTCTAAAAGTCGCACTATGGACTCTTTCTTCTTCTTCAAAAACTCTCCTTTAGCATCATTTTCCCACTTCTCCCCCCATTTATACACAAACCCACCTCCCTCTCTCTCTCTTCTCTTCTTCTCCCCCCCCTCCCCATACCTAAATGCCTCATCACTAAAATCTTCTACAACAAGCTTCTAAAAAAATGACTATCCACACTCATGGGACGGTCATCAGAGCTAATACCCATAATAATACCCTTATTATCATCTTCATATCGGTTTTACTGGTGTTTTTACCGTGTCAGCCCGTTCAGGCCCAGCCCAGCCCGCCGGGTGGGCCTGACTCGGACCTAAATGGCCAGGGGTTCAGCCCGTCCATGGGGGTGATCATTATAGTGCTGATAGCGGCTCTGTTTTTCATGGGTTTTTTCTCTATCTATATCCGCCATTGCACGGAGGATCCGTCCGCTGCTGCTGGGGCCGGGTCGAGAACCCGACGGATATTAGCCGGGTCGATAGCCCGACGTGCACCCCGCGGGCTTGACCCGGTTGTTATTGAGAGTTTTCCGACCTTTGACTATGCTGCGGTCAAGAGTGCTAAGATTGGGAAAGGCGCGTTAGAGTGCGCGGTTTGTTTGACTGAGTTCGAGGATGACGATACGTTACGTTTGATACCGAAATGTGACCATGTGTTTCACCCTGAGTGTATTGACCAGTGGCTTGAGGGGCACGTTACGTGCCCCGTTTGTAGGGCTAACCTTACTGAGCCCGGCGAGTTAGATTCTAACTCGCCGGGCGTTATTAATATCCAAAACGGTAACGACACGGTTTTGGATATTAGTGAGACGAACAATGAGAACACTAACGAGACTAGTATGAATAATAATAATAATACCAATGTTGAGGAGAGTGAGTCAATGGAACAGCCGCTACGTGATGGGAGGATGAGGAGGAACCGTTCGATGATGAGGAATATATCATTTGGACGGCCAAGATGGATGGGGAAATTCACTAGGTCAGTCTCCACAGGACACGTGGCAGTCAAGCAATGGGAGAATATGGATAGGTTCACACTAAGGTTACCGAACGAGCTCCGTAAGCAAATTATGAGTGGCAAGTTGGAGAGGAGTACAAGTTTAGTGGTCCTTCCTAGGGAGAGTAGCACTAGGAGAGGATATCGTACCGGGTTCGGAGAAGGAACTAGCCGAGGGCGGTCTGGGAGTGTTCGGTCCGACCGTGTTGAACAATCGGACCGATGGGTCTTCTCCCTAGCTCCGCCCTTTATTACAAGAGCACCTTCCGTTAAATGCCCTAAGGAGGCAACCGGTAATGCTATTAATATTCGGGGTGGTTCATTGCGTGGTTCGGTTAAAGAGGGCTCGGTACGTGGTCCGATTCGAGGTGGTTCAACCCGGCTGCCCGTATGAGCTAACAAGTTTTTTGACTTGTAAATTGCATTGTTTGTCATATATTCGTTTCCTATTGGTTAATTATCTAGTTAGTGCTCTTATTTCCGTGATTTAGAGTATATTCACCAAAATATAGTACCACTAAATTTTTTTTTTTTTGAAGAACAACTAGGAGAGTAACTTTTATTTTTACCCCTTTATTCTTTGTTATTAAGTTAAAATAAAGGGCCATTTCCTGTAAATGAATTTAGGCCCTTGAATGTTGTAAATTGATTGATGAAAAGTGACGACTTAAAAGTCGCAGATGCGTGCACAGCAAATGAGCAATTGGTATAAGGTTCTGTCATTTGTCCTCAATGACGGCTGAATTCTTATACTCTTATTTATTTATTTTTATCGTGGATGTGGATGTCTAACATAAGCCATGAGCACATGAAAAGCAAAGGTCATCATTTTTTTTATATATACTCCCTCCGTCCCCTTTTAAACAAACTCATATTCAAAATACTCCCATTTTAATGCGGGTGTACACGTAAATCGGTTAATCAAAGTTCAAAAAAAAATATTTGATGAGTTAGATAGAAATCTTAGCAAAAAATCCATGCAATTTTTTTAGAACTTTGATTAACCGATTAGTGTGTACACTGTTCTCAATAAGGGTGCGTTTTGAGTATGAGGTGTTTAAAGGAGAATGGAGGGTGTATTACTTCTCTTATTGTTAATTGCTAAATGCGCTTTAGCTATGCTCATCTTATTATGTTTTCAAATCAGATTTTACTACTATTTTAGATTTTTAGCAATCTTGAAAAACCTTATTGAGTAGTAATGAAAGAAGCACGTGGAATATCAAAGCTTGTGTTTCAAGGGATAAATTAGAACCTCTAGAAAAACTATATCATGTTTTCGTCGAAATGCAATTACATATCGTCATGTCGGTTACAAATGATACTCCGTGGTTGATAAATCTAGGACATAGAGATGATGGCATGTATAACCACCCCCATTGTTATATCGAGAAAAACTACATTGGTCTCACTTATGACATGTATTTAAGGCTACGGAGTTTGAAAGTATTCTTTCATATATACATCACCGGATATGTGTCATACGCTAGAGCAAATAATTATCCCATTTATATTTCAATTGATCATATTACGGGAACCTGTAAACCATTACCTAAGAATAATTTCGGACCCTGACTTGCAACGTTTTCTAATTAGTACTATACACAATTTTCATTATTGAACTGTTTAGAATTTGATCGTTGATGTTGAAATGCAGTAGTTTGTTGAATTGTTAATTGATTCTATTGTAGAAATGTAGAGATGAGCATTATTGACTCTTCTATGAGTTCTATCCTACGTGGTTTGACGGCGACTTTTGTGTTGAATATTTTGGTCAATATTTTGGTAGCCTAACATTATACGATACAAGACACTTCCGTATCCTGTGTTGTTCTAAGGCCCAAGTCCTCGACGTTGAGGCCCGAAAATATAAGTCCGTTTAAAACATTTTCTTCTATTTGGACGGAGTGTGGGCCAACTGTGGACTGTGGTTGAATTTCATGCAAAACAGCACGGAACATAATGGCTTAGAGTTGTAGCTCGTAAGTCGTAACATACGCAGACATGCAGTCATAACATACGTAGACATGCAGTTACCCTGTGTCCCCTTAATTATTTCGACGTCAAATTAGACCGGGGCACGCTATCCTGCGTCTGGCATGTGCAAGACACGCACGTAGCGTGCCCCAGTCTATTTTGGGTGTGGATTTTTTCCTGGCCTAAATTTAGCCCAAGCATATTGCCACACACCAAAGTTTTCACTTTGGTGCCCAAAATGTCTCTAGTCATAAGATATATGTGTTGGTGGATGCTTCATTCATGTGGAAGAAGCTAGATGGAGTGGCAATACTCGAGGAATGGATCGATCTACAAATAAGAATACAACAGTAAATAACAAGTTAGCATAACACTAAAAACTAGCCACCCCCTTCAATCCTTCATTCCTTTTTTCACTGGCACGTCCCATAGCATATACCACATTGACGAGATAGAAGAGTTGCATGCATCTTTTGACTTTTTTTTTTTTTTGATAAACATGCATCTTGTGACTTGTGTATAAGTTAGAGCCTTAGAGGCGTTATTTATTTCGATTGCCATTTGTTTTTAGGCTAAAACTCGTTAGACTTATATGTACAGTTTTTTATTTTTATGACCGGACTAGTAAATAACATGATGACTTATAGACCGGGCCAATAGGGCCACGATGAACGTGACACAAATGTTAACTACTTGTATGTCAATAAGTAAAAGAAACCGTACATAAGTGGATTTAAGCCCCCTATTGTACGTGATTGTTAGGATGAAATTTCAATTACGCTTAAAATGGTACGATTTGGCTTGAGAAAACTCACTTTATAAACCCAATATATTCTATCCTAAAATCAATTGATAATAGGTAGAATAACTAATTGATTTATAATTAAACTAGAGAATTTCTCTACTCATTTCAAATGTGGGACAGTCACATGTAGAGTGTAAATAGACACTTCAACGGAGACAAATAATGATTACTCGTATATGCAACGTGGTCTACTAGTATATAGAGAGTGCAAATGCACTAGTATATCATTTACAAATTACAACTAACCGAACCCGGCCACCTAGGAAACAAATAAATCAACATTTCATGTCATAATATATCTTCATAATTTCATGTAATAATAATTAGTGTGTATTTCTGGAGTCTACCTTTCCTGATGGTGATGGACATCGATAACAACCTCGCCACCGACGACCGAGAGATTAGCTCTGCAGAAGGGACACGTGGCATGAGATTGTAGCCAAGCATCGATACATTCGGCGTGAAACACGTGTCCACACTTGGGCAACACCCGCAACATTTCGCTACGCTCAAACGCCCCAAGGCACACCGCGCACTCGCTCGTCATCTTCATCGTAACCTTTACATCCGTATCCGTATCTGTATCCGTATCCATACCCGTGTCTGTTGCATAAGGGAACTTGGGGAAGGTCTCGATGACAGAGGCGTCAAGACCACGCGACAGCTGCTCCTGACTGGTGGTGGATATTACGACCACCGTGGTGTTGGGTCGTTGACGGCAGTAACGAGAGATGATGGAGAACATCCAAAGTATGGAGAGTAAAGTCAAAGCAAGGTAAAAGATAACGTACATGGCAAAAGCTCCAGTAGAATATGACCCCATTTTTTCCCTTCTTTTTTTTTTTTTTTTTTTTTGAGTGTGTGTATAATCGAACTCTTTTATTTTGCTACGTACGTACTCCTTCGGCTAGCTACTACTCCAACTCTATTTCTGTATTAATATTGGAATCATCGTATAAAAAACATGGTGTATAACGCAAGCTAAATATTTTAATTTGATTAGTCATCATCTCTAGTCTCTACTAAGTGAGACTTTGATAAGATTGTTTAATTGATCGAGATTATAATTTATACTCGTAGTAACATCATTCGTTCTCATATAGTCATATCAATATGAATTTTATGTTGGAATAAGACTTCACCTCATCGCAATCAAGCAAGGGTTTACTAACGTCATCAATCCTCGTCAAAACTGTGTAGTTGGCTAGTTGCGTTACATGTTTTATAGGTGAGTGGAGGGAGTACATATATGTTAGCTTTAGAATTCTTTTGGTGTAAGTGTGTAATAGCCTCCTGGGCTTTGTGCCTATTGGGCTGGTTTAAATTGTCTTTCCTTCCTAGGCTTGACCCAAAACATCAACATGGTATGGAGTGTAGACATCTTGTTTGATATTGTTTTTGGTTTTCAATCAATTTTCACATTTTCTTGAATATGACGATTAACTGTTTTGAAAATCAAGAAAATTTCAACTTCTATTCGATTTTCATATAATTACGGATATACAGAAGTAGAAGCAACAATTTCAAATTAAATTTGCTACATACACTAAACTAATTCTTAAAATCGAATAAACTAAAACTTGAAACAGGCAGTCATACCAAACAAGTTAAGCCATTTCATCGGAAATGTATGTAGGGTAACCTAGTTAAACCCTGGCTACCTTGCATATCCTTTCGAACGATTATCGTTCATCCCTAACTTTAATTTTAAGTTGATATCTCAAGGAATAGACCGATCGCCATCGGTCATCAACAGTAAGTTAGCCCGGCAAAAGGGACATGTCGAATGAGACCGAAGCCAAATATCGACGCAATCGGCATGGAATACATGACCACACTTAGGTAACAAACGGAGCATTTCACTCTCTTGAAACACTCCTAAGCAAACCGAGCACTCTCCAATCGTCTTCATATCCGTATCCATATTCATATCCACGCCTCCATACGTGAACTTTGGAAAGGTCTCTATTGTTGAGTCCTCAAGGCCGCCATGTGGATTGGTTGAGAACACGACGATTGTGGGCCCCACTGCCACGGTATGGACAACAGGAAATTGGTTGCACTGGCAGATGATGAAGTACATCCAAATAACAAAGAGGAGTACTAGGAAAATGTACAAGGCCGAGTACATGAGTAAAGCTACGGCATTTGATCCGTCCATGTATGCGTTTAATGTTTTCTAAATATTTGTGCTGGATATATAGTCAATGAGAGTGATGGGGTTGTCTAGGTTTAATTTGGTAAATAATATAAACGTTATAGTATACCTAGCTAACAAGATATTGTTTCGTGGTTTTGATTTGTCTCGTGTTTATAATAGCCAAAGTAACTGAATTGTCTATTATATGGTCTACTTGATGCCAAGAGGGATTTCCGAGGGACCAGTGGATCGGATCTACTCATTTCGGAACATATATGTTCGCTTTCATTGAGTAATAACACGGAGTAGTATGCGTTTTGTTAGGCAAAGGAAACAAAATGCAAGGTATGTAGAGTGTAGAGTACTATAGCATCAATAATGGCTTAGATTGTCATTTTGAAGGAAGGTCAATTTTTGAAAACAAGAAAATGGAGTGAGTTTTGGGGTTCTCTCATCCAAAATATATGGGAAAGTTTAATTAGTAGATCGTATACGAGTATATATCTCTTATATGCCATGTTTGGATTAAGAATTCAATTTCTTTTATTAAGTATACAATCCAAATGGATTCTTTCTTAAAGTTGATGCATGACAATATTATTATATATTATTTTGTATATAATGGATGACACTAATTATTGAGTACATTGTTTTCAAAGTGTAGGAATCAAAAGACAGTGGGTAATAAGAATCAAAAGACTGGGTGATCAAATAGGATGAATATGGTCTAAATATATAAACTCATCAATTTCAATTGCCCAACAATTCTCTTCCAAAAAGTTCTCTTCCAAAAGTTGATGGTGATGCTATCTTCAAACTAGGCATTTCCCTGGGCCGCGAGACCATCTCATACGAGATTTGTTTTTCGTTGGGTGGATAGTATCATTACATCTAGTTAACTAATCGTTAGGTATTATTGACACTGCAATAACCTTGTTGTGTGTACGAAACTTTGTATGGCCTTGAAACCAACTTTAGTTTCATCACAACCCCTAGCCTAGTTGCCCCCAAAATTATCGTCATACAAAAAAAGAAAAAAAATAATATACAATAACAACCAACCCTTATTTTCAAAATGATTTGGGGTCGGCTAACATGATTAGTCATCCGGTAACCGTCTTGCGTGCGCCATAAAATTTTAAAAACGTTGTTAACCATTTAGAAATATTGAAACACTTTCAAAATATATATATTAATTTCACAATTTCATTGTTCCCGTAGGATGAGTAGCCCACAAGTCAAGTAGCCTTTCGAACGAATCATCCACAATAATAATCATGCATATGATATGAGAACTCGACTCGGTGACAAAATATAATATTTTTTTTTTTTGGTGCGACAAAATATAATATTGAACAAATATGAGATGTAAGAGTATACAATGGGCAAACAAATGAAAACACATTGTAATTTGTGGCCGTACCACTAAATATACAGAAGATTAATGGTAGCCTAATAGCAACAGATTTAAATAACCTGGAGTTATTTCTCATAGAGTAACGATAAACAGAAAATATAATTAAAAATGTATTTATGAAAATAAGAGATAAATGCATATGGTAGAGTTAATTTTCCATTTTAATTAAATTCTACCGTGTAGAGTTATTTTTCAACTCCACGAGATCTCAATTCAATAGCAACATATATATACTTTCTTTGTTTAGCAGAATTATTTACATTATGTTAGAAAATGAAAAATGGATTTAAACCGAAAGTAAAAAATTGAAAAAAAGAAGAGACTTTAAAGTATTATATATATATTATATACATGATTACACCTCCGAAATATAGCTAGCTACTGCAAAACTCGTGAATTGATCCAATTTCAAAAACTCGTTTACATCAATACAGCCTAGTTCATCAAATGTAATTAAGCATAATAGTTAATCGAAGACGATAAAAAGTTGACAAAGATGTGTATGTATGTGCGTGTATGTAACTATATATGTACCGTGAATAAGCCATGTCGTCCAAAATGACCGATCAGCCCCTCCCATGGTCAACGTTTACCCGAAACTCAGCCCGGTTGGCCATCTCCCCGGGCAAATGATTCGGCAAGAGACTAGCCCGGCAAAGAGGGCAAGTAGCGTGTGACCGAAGCCAAGGGTCGACGCAATCAGCATGAAACACGTGTTCACACGTAGGCAACATTCGCAAATTCTCCTTTTCTTGGTACCCTCCTAAGCAAACGCCACACTCCTCCGTCTTGATCTTCATGTTGGACTTCATACTATCCGACGTAGACCGGGAGTAGGGAAACTTCGGGAAGGTGTCGATAACCGACGCGTCGAGACCACGTGGCAGCTCGTAATTGGCTGGATACGCGACGACGACGGGGTTGTGATGAGGGTGGAGGGGAGCTTGTTGTGGTTGTGAATGTGCGAAGGGGCCTAAGGGTAAAAGGCCATTACCTCCGGAAGGGTAGTTTCGGTAACGCCTACATAATATGGAGATGGTCCAAAGGGCGAATAGGAAGGTAAATGCTACGTAAATTGCAACATTCATGGCAGAAAATGAGTGAGACATATTTTTTTTGTGAATAGAATTTGATAGAAATATATACGGAGTATATCTATAAACTCTTTGAATCTTTGATGGTTTTCTAAGGATTTCTTTTTTCCTCCCTAGCTTGCTGAAGAAGTTTTTATGTGTATTACATAGCAACTTGTATAAAGATCGAGAATATGTCAAAGTTTTTATCTGCTGCAAACCATTATTATTGTACAATAAAATCGGTTTAAGACTTTTTTTTTAACTTGCATCATGCATGTGCCCCTATTGGTTCATTTTCGAAAAAATATACAAAAAAAGTCTCATAGAAGTTAGTTTCTCAATAATTTATTGAGAGACCATTATATTGTATTACAAAGTGACTCTTTTTACATTGCTTGTAACTACGATAATACTTTTAACGATCATATTAATTTACTATTATAATTCACACATTATCGATGATTTTGGGGGATTCTATCATATAAAATAAACTAAATTTACTAATAATATAAACGGGGTCACGGTATAAATAACAGGAGCTACTGAAAACCATGATATCATATACTGTGTAATATAATTATTATTAACTTGTCAGAATATGTTATTCAATGTGTTTAGCATGAAAGATAAGTGACATTTTGAGATTCTGATGAGAGATTTAAATTGCACAAAACATATAACAAACGACCACATAGAATTGTCTAACGGTTGCATCAACAACCGGAAACGTACTTCCTCAATCTCGATAAGTAGTCGATTTATGGCCAGTGACTTTTAGACTTTATCCAACAATTTATTTCTACACCCTTTAAGAGACTGTGACTTAAATCACATGAAGCAGTGTAAAAATCACGTCCCATAATCTATCACGAAGATTTTTGTTTATTCACATATTTTTTTACTACTACTTGGTATTTAACTTGGTAGAACACGACAAGTAAGAAATGATGAGGAAATTGCGGACAGTAGACATAAGAGAACAAATAACAAAGTGTTGGTATATTGGCTTTAGTACGACGCAGCTTTCTTAGAGAAGTTAAGTCGTCAGTTTGAATAAGAAAGAATGGCTGGCAAGATTAACCAAAAGGTATTTTTTATTGTAAATCAAGCTGAAACATCAACTTCTTGGCATGCTGTAAGTCGAAGACGACAAGTACAAGTATTATTCCTTCACTTCTTGGGTATATAAGATTATAAGGTTATGATAACTATGACTTTTGAGTTTGACAATGGAATCATAGAATAACTTACTTGGGTACGACCGACTTTTTTTTTTTTTTTTTAATTTAAGGTTCAATAGTCAAACTTCTAATGTTTCAAATTGTGAGTAGATGAATTGAACCATAACAGAATCAAAATTGTGGTGTTTAAAATTACAATTTTGAACATATATCATTAAGAGGACGATACATATCGAGCATGCACTAGATAAATTGATTAATTTTGCTATTTTTCAAGGTTGTCGTTTGATTGTTGTAGCTGAAATTATCTACGATTCTCCTGAAGAATTACTTCTGCTTTACTTGAACTGTCCACCCGAAATATCTCAAAGAGTCGTGTTTAATTTGGTGGAATGTGGAATGTAAATTTTCCCAATGATTAAGGCCCTGTGCGATTGGACTGCATTTTTCTGAACTGATTTGATTTGATTTGAATTGAACTGATCTGGTTTGATTTGATTTGAATAAACTTGATTTGATTTGATTTGAATAAACTTGATTTTATTTGATCTGAACTGAATTAATTGATAAATTAACTGCAATTAGACGAATTAATAACTAGAAATAGACTAGATTCATTGATTGGTATTTGGATAATTCTGATTTGATTTGATTTGATTTGAATAAAGCTGATCTGAATTGATTTTATTTGAATAAATCTGATCTGATTTGAAAACACTGTTGAATAAGTTGAATCGCACAGAGCCTAACACTTACAAAAGGGGTGACTGGTCTGATTAAAATTCATTTTCCTATTTTAGAGTCAATGTACAATTAAACGCAGATAGAGGACTCCATCATTTTCTCATCATATAAAATTACAGTAAGTCTTGTGTAAGACGGTCTCACCATAAGTTATTGTGAGACCAACACACACAAAACTGAAATATAAATATGATTATTTATTATTTCAGTGTGTGATCTCATGTGAGACGGTCTCATACGAGACTTGGGGATAAAATTAACGTGCATCCTACATATATGGTTTTCTCAAAGTTTTCCTTTTGAATGCTTCTTTTGGTTGTATTAACTAAACTATAAATCACTTTACCAAAAAAAAAAAAAACTAAACTATAAATCACTTTACCAAAAAAAAAACTAAACTATAAATCAAATTTTTTTAACCATGTAAAGGTCTACAGTGTAGAAATCCAAAACTGTATACAATCAGCAATAATTTTACTACTCACACAATTAATTTTACTACTTGAAATTTTCGTTATAATTAATTTTACCGTTTCGATCTCAATTTTACTACTACTAAGTCAATTTTACATTGTAGACAAATTAATTATGTTTACATTGTAGACCTCTAGCAATTTGCAACATTAAATTACCAATAAGAAAGAAAAAGATTAAACTGATCACAAGCTTGTTATTATATACACAAGAGGCACTTAATAATTTTAATAGAAGGATAATCTAATAATAAATAAATTAAAATTATTGGCAGAAATAAATCATCGTACACTACTACCACTATACATTACCTACACCAATCTCACCAACCCGGCAGGCAAAACCCCGAGAAGACCCGACCCGTCCGACTTCGGAACCAAGTTGGCCCGACAACATGGACACGTGGCATGAGTCTTGAGCCATGAATCCACGCAATCAGAATGAAACACGTGGCGACAATGTGGCATGGAACGCAGCGTTTCATCCTCCTTAAACACAGCCAAACAAATCACACACACCAACATGCCACGGCATAACTTTCTCCCATGCAATGCGGAGTACGTAAACTTCGGAAATGTCTCAATTACCGCCGGATCAACGCCCCGTGGTCCATACGAAAACGGGTCGGTTGCGACCGTGGCCACGTCCGTGTTAGCTACGCGCCGCTTGAAACACCACCGGGTGACGAGAAAGATTAGTATCACGGCTAGCACCGACGCGATCATTGCCCAAATTAGAGAGAATAAGATCCAACGTAACACAAGAAATGACTCCATCTAATTTATATAAATCTTGAATTAGTACGTAGTGACAATAATAATAATAATAATAATAATGGAAGGTTTATTTTGTGTGGTGTGGTTAAGTAGTCTATTTAGTTTTGTGATGTAAATTTGAGAAATGAGATTTAGGGGCTAACTCTTTTGATTATTTGTTAATGATAAATTAATTAAATTGGGATTTCGTGTCGTAGAGTGGTAGTGGTGTGTGTGATGTAGAGATTTCTGGCTGATTCAGCTCAGTGATGAAAGTGACACACATATTTGCGAAATATGTGGTTTCGGAGCTACTCATCGTTTTGACTAGCTAATTCTATGTATATTTATATAATACATTCTTAACGCAACGTTTTAAAGGCTTTTGTCATGAGAGAGGTAAGGGGAAGGTCGAATGCACGCATACAAGCCTTACGTATATTGAAACATAGAGAGCTATAATACGGATGAACCGAACTGAAAATTGTTTCGAGAATCGCAGCGACGGAATGTTACTTATATTCACAAAATATGAAGCATTGACATTTTTATGAGCCATATGTCTGTTTATTTAATTTAATAAAAGAAAATGTTAATTACCGCCACGTAGTAAGTGAACTATGCAGTGTTGTGTTTAGCGCGTATCAACATGTGTTAAATAAATAATAAATAGAGAATTAATATTTAGAGTTTGGTAGATTATAAAATGAATTATTTTCCGTCGGGTGGTTGGAATTGAAATTAGAAACCTAGAATGTATGATCTTAAAAATGGTGGTTTTGCATACATTTGAAGACAAATCATAAGATTTGAAAAGTTAGAACCTTATGTCAAATCTAAGAGAACAAAGAATGTTTGATTTTGACAAGTTGTATTCTCGTAAAAAACCCATAGATAATCGCCCATAGTAATGGTGTACTCCGTACTTAAAAAGGGTGGCCATTATGTGACAGTCCATTTTAACTGATTCACATCCCCGGTTGAGTTATTACGCGCGTTACACAGGTTCAACAAAACACGCTATATATTAGTTGAACTGAAACGTGACATTATCACTAACTAGCCTTTAAAAAAACATGTTTGTGAGTAATTTTGGGTAGTTTATAAGAGAGCGGCTGAAAAGGTCCTAATACTAAAAAAAAAAAAAAAGTATATGGATATTGAAATGAAATTAAGAAGGACCCTAATGTAAAGTCGTAATTTGTAAACCTGGTGTATTATACGACAAACTGGTTTATAGTTGTAATAATAGCGATCAAAGTGATGTGAAGTGAAATTATATTTTAAAAATATAATAATTAAAAAAAATCATACACATTACGGTATATTCCTAGTAAAACTATACATGGAGAGAGGACCATAGGAAAAATATACATACATTCAGAAGTCAGAAGCACAACCGATGGGTCTAAATCAATTGGATAAACAAGACGTTAGTCTTCACCCACACCTCAACACGTTCTTTTAACCGGTCCAAACCTCCTACATATATACTCTCTCCACCTCTTTTTTTATCATTATTATCGTCTGATTCAAATATATGAAACGATGTAAACCAAATGTAATAATAATCTATCTCAATACATTAATAACGATGATGCATAAAATAAACAAAGAGAATGGTCTCCTGAGTGGCCAGGATCTTTTCATTGTAAACGACTTTACATAGGGCGTTAATTACAACCCTTGCGGATCTTGATATAAATATCAGCTAGCCCCGGTTTTTTACCTAAAAAAAAATTAATTAAACAAAGAGAATGGTCTCTTCACCACTTGTATCGTGCCCTTGGACAACGCTTTCCCGAAGGCAACACCAAGGTGGCATGGACTGATAATACTTTCTTAATCACCTCTTCCGGTAACATTGTTATTACATTATGATCAACCTGATCGGCTTCAACCTCGGCGTCAGATTCGCTCTCGCCCTTGTTTGAGTTGACACGGAACTTATTATTAGAATCGACGACAACATCAATGTTGTATTCATTGGCACTCGTATTCCCGGGGGGTTGACTACAAAATTGGCAAGATGTCGAACAAGGGTCTTTAAGGCACGATGGGTGGAACACGTGACAACATTGAGGAAACAAACGCAAAGTTTGATGATCGATATTAGTACCCTTAAAATCTTTTTGACAACCTACACATCTTAAGCTTTTCGATACTTCACGATCGATGTTCACAAGGGCCGAGTACGGAAAGAAAACTAGAACATCAACCGCCCCCTTTGTAGGAGTCGAGATCTCGACATCCACATTGTCGATGTCGAGATTTTGAGAGACTACGACGTTGTTGTTGTTGTTGTTGTTTCTTCTAACATGCCATCGACGAAGTGATATACATCCGAAGTAGAGTATGATGCAGAAGATTATTTGTAGGATAATTAGAGCAATTATGTAAGGTGTTGGGGTACTGCCGCCCATGTTTTTATGCTTACAAATTTTGCAAGGTAAGGGATTGGAGCTTCTTGATTACGAGAGCTAGCCTAGCCAAACAAAATCAAAAGATCAATGTGATCATTTCTTATACGATTATGTTGCGTATACTTGCTTTGTCTAATTAAATACGGAGTATGTTGTAAGACCGCGAAAAAGTCATAGCAAATGGGCGTGTTTGTATGCTAGGGCTTAGAACGGTCTTCGATTATTATTAATATATGGTTGCATTCACATTTAAATGAAAGTCGTGATTGATTCGATTACGCACTCTGCCGGTGAACATGTTTGAATAACACTTTTTATCATTATCGTGTTATCGTATGTCAAATGTCTAATTGGTTTACACGCAGATTAAAATATGGCATGGACGGTTTTCTTTAAGTCCAAATATGAAACTAATTGAACGCTTAAATCACGGTTTTTCAGGCTCCTACACATACACGGAGTAGTCAATATGTACAATTTTCCAAATGTAGTATAGGGTGTACATGTAAAAACATCATTACAAATATATAGAGTTTCGTCAATATTCTTACCGCAAATGATTTACCAAACTAAAAATAAGATATGATAACCAAAAACTAACCCATAATGCTTGACTAGGGAAGTTTGGAAGAAATTAAAGAAAAACTTATGGAGGGTGACTATTGAAGCAACACCTCAACCCATAGACCGAGCAAACATACACCTTGGTAATTTGGTATATGCTTAGACATCAAACTCTTAATTTCTTTTTCTCTGAAAATTTGATCACCATAGGTACCGAGTTCTTGGAAAAACCTTACCCGTGGGTGACACCACCTTAGACTGACCTATGATCCTCTCCCTTGTTTCTTCCGGTAACTTCGTCATCACGCTTTTTTTATTTAACAACTCTATTTCTACTATCACGTCAACAGCAACTTCATCGATGACCACTTTAGGTGCCGTAGGCTTAACCTTGGCCTCAACCCCAATTTCTTCATCATCGGTCGCCTTAACCTCAACCCGAACCTTATCATTACTAGCCTCGGCCTCGGCCTCATCAACGATCCTAGGACTGTCCTCAACCTCAGCCTTTGACTTGAAAGCCTTAGGTTCACTACCAATTACACCAGTCGTATCTGTATCTGTATCTGTATCTATATCCATATCCTTATCCTCGATGATCTTAACCTTATCAACCAACTTAATAACTTCACAAGTCGTATCCAAACTTATATCCATATCGGTATCTTGAGCTAGAATTTCATTATTACAACATGAGCTCAAACTATTGGACCCACCATCCTCAAAGGTGGTCTCTTTACAACAAGGACACAATGTAGAACAAGGATCAAAAAGGCACATAGGGTGAAACACATGACCACACCTAGGCATCAAACGCAGCGTGTCGTCATCCTTGTTGAACTCCCATAAACAACCCGTACACCTCAAATGCCGCCTTTTGACGTCATCGAAGTCATTCAAGGCCGAGTACGGAAAGAAGATTAGAACCGATGAGTCAGTAGCGAGTCTATAGCCGCTAACTCCAAGGCCTCCACCTTCTAAAGTCCGAAATAGATCCCTTATCTTATGGCCGTGACGCCGACGACGGATGTACACACAGAACAAATATATAAGGATACAGCAAACAACCTCAAGAACTACAACAAAAATTGCGTAGGCCTTTGGTTTGCTTTTCATGATAGAATTTGACAAAATTAATGAGCTTATAAGAAATGATATGATGTGATAATATAAGTGTTTAGTTGATAAAGAAAAGTAATATTTGTGTACTACGTACTTCACTTTTGCTTAGCTCATTAGCTTGGTTAGACTTTATCACAATGGAAAATGTCGCAATTTGCTCGTTGTAATCAAGATGGCGGACGTAGATTATGACTAATTGTGAGCTTTATATATATGTTGTTAGTAGTTTAGCGTAAGAGTATTTAGTAATTGTTCCACATGGCCGTAACCATGCATTACGAACAATACGGTACTGCACTACCCAAGTACATGATTTAATATTGTGTAACTGGATGGTATGAATCTAATCTCGTAAAATTCAAGCAGCAATTACTATATAAATATGGACGATATTTTAGTATAAAAATAATATTATTTTTGTTGTTTTGCATTGTTTAGACTAGTTTATTTCGGAAAAGTCGAAAAGGTTATACACCATGAACATTCCCTAAATTTGCGCCTTTAAGTGCAAATGTGGAATTTTCTGATGAGTTTCGAAACTTTAGAAGAATGGTCGAACTATTATATTTTCCCACTGAAGATTCAACTGAATTGCTGATGGAGAAGTTTGTCAAGACCATTCAACCTCTATATGAATCATCATGACTAATTGACTATCTAGTTAATTATTTATCAATAATTTGCTAATTCGTTCTTTAATCAATCGAAAGGTTCTTTTCGTGTTTAGCGATATGGATTATCTTGATTAACTTGGACACATTTAATTGGATGGTTATACAATAGAGTTGCGTTCATGAACAGTGCCTCGCTCATACTACACCTTAAGATTTTAACGTAAGATATAACAATCTATGATAACACAGCAATTATTTTAAAGATTATTATTACAACATTTGATGAATATGACAATGACTTTGACGAAAACGATTTACACTCTTGTTGTGGACTGTCAAACCACCAGCTCCACAATTAGTATGATATTGTCCGCTTTTGGCTTGACTACCAACCCGCACGGTTTTTCGAACATAGGTATCTTTCCAACCCAAAAGGTCTCATACTATTTAGTGTGAAGGTGGAACTTATATACAAGGATTCTAGTCCTTGTTTCTTCAATGTGGGACTTGGGTTGACACCCCAACAATCCTCCCCTCAAACCAAGGCCCAATTCATGGCCACATACCTCTCAAGCGATACTCCGTCCATTATACGGAAACACGCAATCAGGGTGTCTTACCGAGGGGGGATGCCCACAAGGCGCAGTCCACTTGCCACCACAGGTTTCTTTTAAACCGTGGTTCTGATACCACTTGTTGTGGATTGCCTAACCACCGGCTCCACAATTAGTATGATATTGTCCGCTTTGGGCTTAACTACCAGCCCGCACGGTTTTTCGAACATGGGTATATTTTCAACCCAAAAGACCTCATACTATTTGGTGTGGAGGTAGAACTTATATACAAGGATTCTAATCGACACTCCACAACCAAGCCTACGTATCGTGGCTCCCATGGGATCGCGATCATTTGGAGTTATTTTTCCAGGAGTTTAGTTGAAATGGAGACATCACTCTATCATATAATGTGTTTCCTTGTTTAAAAAAAAATATTTTTATTTTTCATTTCATGTAAATTTCAGGGAACGAACTCTAGGAAAAATAACTCCACAGAATCTGAATTTAGTCGCTTTATATACCAATATCTTAATGATTATGAGAAATTGACGCACATATAACACTTTCTACTATGAGAAAGTGAATTATTATGATTAAGAGTTCAAAATCGTTTTTGTCCTTCCTCGACTCCTCGTTAATGGTTTTCTGAAAACATGAGAATAGCGAGAGGCGTAATCATTTGTGCAATTTTGATTCACTATTGAAATGTTATGAATTTCACATACTTTTAATTTGAAGATTAGAAAGAACAACAAAAGAAACAAGGAAAAATGACGATGAATACAACATTTTCTTTAGTTTAGAGTTGAAGAAATATTAAAAGGGTGGTCAGAATAGTATTATATTATATATGGAAACTGACGAAGCTTCAACTGAATTGCTGATGGAGGACTTTAGGAATTTTGTTAAGACCATTCAACGTGATGAACGAATCAAGACTTATTATCTCAGATCTTATGCGTATTCTTTAATCGATCCAAAAGGGTTGTTTTGCATTTAGTGGTAATGTTCCTGACTCGTTCCCTAGTATATACAAAGTACAAACTCAGAAATATTTAATTTGGATTGAGAAAGATATCTCTTCATATGATGTAAATCTAAGCTAACTCAACGGATAAAAGTATTTTGGCTTCATCGTATTCGTTTATTTCGCCGAACAAGTGGGCACAGAATGATCATGTTTGCCAGCAAAATTCTACGGATCGGATAAGCTTCTAACAATGTTGTGTTATTAATACTCAGATACTGATGAAACCTCTGGTTAAGGTTTGTGTCAATCAGGGCCGTAGATGAGCAAGGGCGAGCAGGGCCAGGACCAGGGCCTCCAAAACTTAGGGGCCTAAACTTTCCAGATCTAGTATATGTAATATACATTAACCTAATTTATTAGATGACTGATTCTACTCTAGTGGTAAGGTTAGTGAACATATAACCTATTCAATCAGGGTTTGAAACCTATAGCCTACGATTTCTAGCAGATCCTATTTGTTATTTTTGATTTATTTTCTTTCCCTTACCCAAATTGTACATCTTTCTATTGTTTTATTTTTTCCTTTTCCAATGTTTTGTAATTTATTTAACTCAAATTCTAACTAGCGACTTACGTAAACTAATTATCTCTTAGTGCTTGTATATATATGTAGTTTTTGTATATGTCCCTCGAACAAAGAGGTAGATTTTAACATATTAGGGGCCCAAAACTATCGTTTCAATGTATTTGGCCCCGAGCCTCTCAAATGAACGCTACGGCCCTGGTGTCAATTCAATTATTCACAAATTAGTTATCCCTTGTCATCTTTTTCCAGCGAATTGAAACAGAATGGAGAAAGTGACAAAAAAAAAAATAAGGAGTTACAACAAACAATTACAACAAAGCAAGGAAAAAAATTGAGCTACTACGAAAATGAGCTCCGAGCTGCTGCTTCTCTAAAGGACATGGAGATGTAGTTTTCATTAAAATTTTCATTGATTTCATCATCAGGGACGCACAATTGAACAACCTGGTGAATGTCCAACGTCTTTCTCGCTTTTCAAGCCAAAATATCAGCCATACCATTATCTTTACGACCGATGAAATCCAAGGTGATCCCATTACCTGATTTAGCAACTCCCTGCAAAGACTATAGAAGTTAGAGAGTTTATCTCTCGGCTGATTGTTGTCGTTCACGCCAAGAACCGCAGGCTGACAATCCGAGAGAATTGATAAACTGATAACATCCATTTCCTTTATCCAACTCAAAGCTAGGTGAATTCCCGTGAGTTCAGCCGTAGTCGCATCTGGACAAGCTAAGCAAGCGCATCTCCCAGCTAACCATTTCCCTTCCACATCTAGCATACAACAAGCCAAGCCAGCAATGGCATCAGTGTGTTCAAAGAAAGCATCAACAAACATGACATTGGTGACAAACAGTGGTTTAATAGTGGTATTGTAAAACCCAGATTTCGGAGGAGGTTCCTAAGAGATTAAGGGCTCATATGAGGTGCTTAAAAAGGTTTGACAGTGTTACTCATACTAACAAAGTCGACTTTCCTTTTAGGGATCTCATGTAATAAGAACTCCAAAGTTTAGTGTGTCTGACTGAGAGTAATTTCAGTATGTGTGACCTCTTGGGAAGTTTTCCATGGTGCGCACGAGTGAGGTCAAAGTGCGACGGAAGACCCAAGTTAGGGGGTGAGGTCACCCAGCCTGGCAAGGTGCCATAAATGACTACTCCCGTTTCAAGCGATGAACCGAGGTGTTACAATATCTCCGTAACAATGCTTAGAAAGCTTGGTAGTACTATTCAAAGCACCCATGTTATTTGCACTAGAGTTCATCTTTTTGGTCACCGTAAGAGGCCTCGCTAATCCTGGCTAATTATGGGTTAGACGATCCTCTACATGAGTAACATGACACTTGTTCACCGTGGGAGGCTTCACTTGTACTATTCATATCAACTAAGATAACTTTATTTCTAAAAGAGAAAGTCTTAATGTATATTCATATACTTTTCTAAATGTATATCTCTAATTTTTAATTCACATGTCCCACCATATTTCAATTCTCTCTCCTCAATCTCACCACATAAAAATACAAAATATCCTCATACTACCCCCCATATATGTTTACTAATGTATATCACATATACAAATAGCCTTACTCTTTCTAAAAACCCATGTGTTCGGAACTTCACACTAAATGATTCTTGTTTGAGAATTGGCTTACGACGATCGAATGTCATTTAGATAAATTTCTCAGGAAGCTAAGTACGTGCTCAATTCACCTTGCTGTGAGCTGGTATCAGGAGGTGAGTTTCTGGCAACCCGACGATTTTCTCGGATTGCCAGCTGGCGGTTCTAGGTGTGAACGGCAAAATACAGACGAAAAATAAACTATCTAACTTTTATGGTCTTTGTAGGGAGTTGTTAGATGATGGAGTCACCCTATAATTCATTTGTCGGAGTGATAATGCTATGGCAGATAAATTGGCTAGAAAAGCGAGAACTTTTTTAAACATCCACCAGATTGTTCAACTCTCAGTTTCGAATTAAGAAATTAAGAAAATCTTTTATGAGAACCACATCTTCATGCCTTTTAGGCCCTGTTTGATAAAACTTATTCTTAGATGAATTCATATCAGTTCGGAATGATTCAGATCAGAGTCATTCAAATCAGATCAGATCAGATAAGAAAAGTTTAAATTTATATCAATTCGTTGAAATTCAATCAAAATTTCAACACATTCAGATCAGATCAGTTCAAAGTCATTCAAATCAGATCAGTTTATAAAAATGCAATCCTATCAAATAGGTTCTTAAAAGTGCAACTGATGGAAGTTGTAATTAGCTTGTTGTAGTTTTTGTTACAACTTTTCCTTTCTTGTTGTTTTGTTTGTAACTTGGATTTAACTTTCTTTATATGAGCATCTAATTTTCAAAAAAAGTACATGCCAGATGAATTAAAGTATGTTGGAAACGAGTAGTCTAATTTTCAAAAAAATCATTTTTATCAATCGTTCATAAAAATGAAAAATAATAATTTTTGGTCAAATAATGGCAAAACCCCTAATTTTTACTCTCTCCTCAATCCTCCCTCCCTCTCCCATCTGACCCACCGTGGGCCCAACCCCCATCCTTACCGCCTCCACGTTGACAACCACCTAATCTATCCCTAACCCCACGACCACAATCTTCGATCGCCAGCGAATCCTAGTCCTACGTTCTCCGGGGACGACCCGCTCCATTTTCTCTCTCTCATCCTTCTCTGTCCTCGTTTCTTTCTCTTCCACCACCATCGAGATCACCCAGCGACGCCATCACCATAAACTCTAGTCGCCGCAACTCTGACCCAACAACCGTGCCACCGCCTCATGTCCCCCTCCTTCCATTTTCTTTTCTCTGGCCCTGTACCCCGCGCCACCGCCACCATAATCGAGGGGTGCATTTAAATTCGCCGGCGACGTCAGGTAGGTGGATGTATCGCCGACGTCGTTTGTATTATGAGGCGCGACGTGGTGCTCCAACGGCGTTGCCCGACAGTAAAAAGGGGGAGACGAGATGAATAATAGGACGGGGGAGGAAAGAGAATAATATTTTGGGCCCGAATTATTGTCTATTATACATTAGACTGGGCTTGGCATGAAAACATGAAATTCTGTATAGATATACGTACCCCCGGTGTACCAGATACCAATTTATATTTAAAACATTTAGAACACCATCAAGTATCATGTTAGATCAATGAAATCATAACAGCTAAGCTACAAGAATTCACACATAAAATCACAATAAATCATCTTAGAAACTTTGTAAAATCCTAAATATAATGACCCAAATATTAAGAATAACATCAATTATGATTTATAAATATATGATAATAACATAGAAGATTATCTAAATCCATAAAACAAAACATATATAGTTCATTCTAGAATTTCATACGATAATGAAATCACACTAATTTAAAAACAACAATTAGCTAGGGTTCATCCTATATTAGAGAGTTTAGGGAGATCGATCGAGAAAACAGCCATACCAAAGGAAGACGTACGACGGCGATAGGCAACAAAGACAGTGGCGATTGAATTGGTGGCCGGAGGAGCAAATATCCGAGAGGCAGACGAGTGTTTTATTCATTGTATTAACTATATATGACCAGGATACGAGATTTAAAGACAGACGTATCCACTCCACTATTTACATACTATTGTAAATGAAACATGCACTTTGTGACATTGCGTTATTTACACATTCAATCACCCAGCAAATAAACAAACCGAGTGATCCAAGTAAGTCCAACAAAACTAATTAACTACAAATCAAACTAAGATCAACTTAATTAATTAGCAATCAAATTTAATTATCATACAACCTTTATACAAAATTGTCGACAACTATTACTCCTATTAATTTTTCTTGCAATAATAATATCTCTAGTCACCTCTTCGGGTAACCTTAGAGTATGCCTCTCCCAACTATCCTCCACCCTTTCAAAGTTATTCGCTATGTGCCCCGTAGAACTCCACCTCCTGAACTTCCGAAAATGCCCCTCTTCAGCATTCTGCCTCACCTCTACAACAACGTGATCATTTACCACCTCACGGGCCGGCCCTCCTAGCCCGCTCACTCGGCCCTCATTCCCCGGGGCTGGCACATCGGGCTCCGGCACAAGGTTCGTACGGCAGAGAGGACACGTGGCATGAGCTGATAGCCAAGTGTCCACGCAACCAACGTGGAATACGTGGTTACACTTGGGCAGCAAGCGCAGTGTCTCTGCCGCCTCGAACTCGCCCAAGCACACCGCGCACTCCAACGGGCCGTCGTCGGGCCTGTGGCCCTCCACATCAGAATACGTGAACACCGGAAAGCCAAGGAGTAGAGACGGGTCAAGCCCACCATGGCCCGGCGAGCCCGACCAGGCCCGTATCGAGGTGTCAGGCGTGGTCCTGCAGCAGAAGTGGAACCCTATGAAGCTGAGGGCAAACAAGAAGGTCAGAGCCGCAAATGCAACGCCTATATACACTGGGTTCGAGTTCGTGTCGAAGTTACCGAAAAATAATTCGGCCCGAACAAGTGACGAACGAGGTAAGTAACTCAATGCAAGGATAAGAAATAAGAAAGAATAACAACAATGTGTTGTAGAAGACATGATGTATGTAGTTTCATCCGTGCTATATTTTCGTATTCGTGTTCGTTTCAGTGCAGATAACGTAAATTGTTTTGTTATTATGGTACGGTATTTATTTGTGATCGTACGAGAGCATGTATAAAGGTCGTTGACATATTGTTAATCAGCATATAGTATAGTGTTTAATTTAATTGAGAAATTAGCTAGACTAAGTCATTACTTAATTAAGGAAATGGTATTGCGGATTTATCGTATATAATTTATGCATAGTTGCACACTATTTTAGTTGAAGTTGGTATGTTCAATTAACTAATACAGTAGTGGACTAATTTTGATCGTCATCATGAACTTGGAACATATATAATCGTGATCGTGAAGGCAACATAACATTGTAAGTTGCAGATTACATTCGAGTAAAAGGCATTTTAACAAAGTGACAAGCCACTTATTGGAAGATTGATTAATGAATTCCGTACGGAAAGAAAGCAATATGTTCATGAACCATAGTACGACTATTGGATATGTCAAATACGGATATACAATAAAAAGTTTACATATTCAAAAATTGGAGGAGAATGCATGGATGTCCATGCCGAAATAAAATTATTAATAATTAGTTTAGTTCTTGTAACTATAAAGTCGTTGATTGGATTTCAAGTTATCAACTTAGATTGAACTTTAGGTACGACGGTATAAATGTTTAGATAGTTGTTGTAAATTTTATCACTAAATTGAGTGTTAAAATCTCGCCAACATGTACTTGGGCTCGTAAGAGATGTTGTTGTACATGAAAGGCAGAAAGAGTACTTTTATGCTCTGGAAACATCTTAATTATGTGCTTATCTTTGAGTAGTCATGAACAAGTTAGGCATTTTATTAATACAAGAGTATATCCACCTTAAGGTCCTTAACAAACCATGTCTAGGTAGACATCATAAAAATGTCAACCCTTTCAAGCTATAGAGGAACTCTTCTGATCTGCAAGTCTCCATCTGAAGAACCTAGTGTTACAATTGCCAAAGGCCTTCAGACAAAAGTCATAAATACGGATAATATTTAAAATGAATTTTTTATAAAACTGAAATCCCAAAAATTTTAAAAACGCTGTTTTTTGAATTTCGAAAAATGAATTATAGGGGTACCAATTGGCAATTGCACAGACATATAAAGTCGAGGAGCACCAAGTGTACTAGTATGTAAAGGTAAAAAAAAATGTACTGGCCTGGTATGTAAAGATCAGGGGCACCAATTGCACTTACATACAAAGTTGAGGGGCACCTTGTGGACATTTACTGGTCAAATTGAAATTTCTGAGAAATTTTTTTGAGTCGCGGAAAAAAAAACTAAATAAATTTCAATTTTTTTTTATTTTTATTTTTAGTTAATTTTGATTGAGGGATGTTAATCCCATTGACAATAGTGCCAAATCATCACTTAATGGCCAAAAGCTAGCGATGTTAAGAAAATTGGATTTTAGGGCACCAAATGTCGAAAGTGCAAAATTCAGGGGCACCAAATTGTACTAGTTTGAAAAGTAAGAGCATCACGCGCAATCTGACATGCATATTTTAGGAACACCACATGAATTTGTCGTTTGCTTTTCAAATGTAGTCATCATACTGTATTTGATGTTTAAAACAACAATTTATATCTGTAGGAAGGTGATGATTGATGAATGTAGCACTACGTCAAATTTGGGCTTCGAGAACCACCATAAAAGAACGAAAAATTTTAAAACTGATCTCTTAGGGCTTGTTTGGTATCGTATTCTGTTTTCAATTTTTTTTTTTTTTTTTTAATCAAAGTCCCGTTTTTTAAAACCAGAAAAGTTGTTTTCACTTGTCAGTTTTCATTTTCCATATGACTATTATACTACCAAACAATTTAAAGTTAATTTTATAACTTATTATACTAATTTTTTTATGCAAAAAACAAAAATTAAATCGGTAGTGATACCGAACTAATAACTGTTAAAAAGTAGAGAACGGTTCTTCTAAAAATCAATTCTAAAGGTGCGCACTATTCCCAGAAGCACACCTTTAAGAACGATTTTTTTTTTTAAAAATCGTTCTAAAAGGTCCATATAAGAGAACAGTTATATGAATAGGTTGGGATATCAGTTGTGCGTACTACTTATAATTTATAGCAGACAATAATCCCATTTTCTAATATTTACAATATAAATTGTTTTTATTGTCGAAAATAATAAATCATAACTTCATGTACTAAACCGCATAACTCCAATAATTAACTCTCATAACTCTAATAACTTTGTAACTCCAATAGCTATAACACCTAACACCAGCACCAAGCCACTCCACGCCAACCTCCTCCCCTCCGTATCAGCCACCGGTGGCGGTGGTCAACGGTGGTGTGGCGGTGGTCGGGAGGTGGCTTGGAGGTGGTCCGGTGGTGGTCTTCACAATTAGCTAGAGTTATATTAGTGGAGTTATTATGAGGTATTTGTAGAGTTACCGGAGCTAGCCGTTACACAATTTCGTTAGTGCAGTTATCTGATGGAGTTAGCCAGTTTAGTATATAGAGTTATGAATTCTGAAATCTGAAAATATAAGAGCACTTATGAGTTATAACCGGATGCATTCCTATATAACATTATTTTTAACTTATAATCTAAATTTTTATAGCAAAATGTATCATTGTCTTTTAATAATCGAATTTTTTATGTAGCAAAAAAAAAAATGTCGATTTATGTAGCCAAAAAAAATATCGAAGGTTTAATGTAGCTTAAGGTAAACTACTCCCGATTCCCGAGGGAATGAATCGATCACCTTGAATGTTTGAGAGATTTAATAAATTGTTACTCCCTTAGCTTCAATCCTTTGTTTACCCATTTGCCAGACTTTAGTTGGAATTTGTCTTACTTACATAGTTACCATTAAATCATACTCAACCAAATGAAGGAAACGAACGAAGGATGCATATAATAATGCATAGTACATCAAGTCATCAAATCATAAGACCATTATTAACAAACAAAAATTGTGTGAAAAAGGCTGCCATGGGATGTTACAGGGATTGATTAGCAAATTAATAAGATCATTGGAAGATTGTTAGAAATCAGTTAGGAAGTTGTCAGAGATAGTTAGAGGTGGTTATGCTTTGATAGTGGCAATTGACCGATTCAATTGGGTATAAATAGAATTGTAATGTTCATTTCTCAATAATCAATCAATGAAATAATAATCAGTTTCTTTCTCAATTCTCTCTGACATGAATCTTCAGCTTCAAGCTTTCCGGTTACAAACGGTTGAGCTCTGCTCCCGTTCTTATTCTTCTTCAATCTTCTTTGCTTCTTCTTCTAAACTTCTTCTTCAAGTTTTCTGTCCAAATTGATTGAGCATTGCTCCCATCTATCCTACTGTTTTTTGGCTAGTTTTACAGTAGAATTCCTCTATTGTATCATGGGAATACATTTAAATCACATAATTTTACATAAATTGTTTTCCACCATTATTTTCAGCTATGTATTCGCACAACCACATATATGACACCACAAATCTTGAAGGACTAATATTTAGCACATCATCATTTAAACAACATATTGAAAAATTATCAACTAACGCTATTTGAATCAAACCCACCAAAATTTGCGTTATTTTCAATACAAATAATATATACAATATCGATCACTTTGAGTAATATACATTTCAAAAATGATGTTACATTTTATATGAATAGAAAGGTAAAGTTAATTCATCCACCCTCAATCCTTAAAATGCAACTTCTACTCCTATTCAATTTCCTCGCCAAAACATCATTTTGTACATCAACAGGCAAGCTTAACGTAAACCTTTCCCTATCCTCCAACCTTCCACTACTCGCCACGTGGCCAGTTGAATACCATCTCCTGTGCTTCCCAATTTGCCCTTCCAAGTCAATTTCCCGCCTTCCTACAAAGGTGTCGTTTCCCACTTCGTTTAGATCATCATCCCCTCCTAGCCGGGCTCCCAATTCGTCAACTTGGGCCGGGCCAGCCGAAGTGGACTCGTCGGGCTCTGGCTCGAGTGTGGCTCGGCAGAGCGGGCATGTTACGTGACCCGCCAGCCATCGGTCCACGCAATCAAGGTGGAACACGTGGTCGCATTTAGGCAGCAAACGAAGCGTCTCGTCTCCCTCGAACGGGCTCAAACACACCGCACACTCCAACGAGCCCTTGTTGGGCCTCAGGCCCGACACGTCGGAGTACACAAAGACGGGGAACGTCTTCAGCACGGACGGGTCGAGACCACCGGGGGCTGGCTCAACGGGCCTCACAGCCTGTCGACCCGGCCCGGCCCGTGATGACCTTAAAAACCAATGGAAGCAGTAGTAGAAGATGACGTAGCTGACAAGGAATAAGAAGGTGAAGATGGTGACGGTGACGGCGGTGTAAACGGGATCAAGATTCCAGTCTCGGCTTTGGAAAGTTTGCGCATTGGCAAGGGTAAAACGGGAAGAAAAAAATGAGAAGAAATATAATGCAAAGGAGAGAAATTTCGTAGTTGCATGGTAATTTTCATGGCTACAAAGTTTGTGTCTTTGCTTGTAGACGAAGATCATCATCATCTTGTAATAAGAAAAGTGACATATTATATATGATGAAAGAAATAATATGAGAATTAAGAGGGAAATATCAAAATTGCGAAATTATATACGTTGGTCAATTGAGATGGTGGGAAATTTTTATGATTATTATGATATTGCGATTGCGATGATTACAATATGACATGAGGACCATAAACTTGAGCACTCTTCTAGGGGAGATGAGTTTGGTTGATAATTATTCATGGAAATTAAATATTAAAATGGTGTGACATTCATTGTAGCGTAACAACTAACAACCCATTACTCCATTAGGATTAGTGTGTTGCTTGAAAGTGATGTGCAATTACAATTGACGTTTCTATGCTTGATCCATGGGATGGACGGATGGACCTCTAATAAGGAAAGTACGTGTATCTAAATCAACCTTTAAATTTCTTGATCAGATCAGAGTCTTATGTGTAAGTAAAAATCATTGTATATATACTCATTGTTTAGTTTTAATAACGGTAAGTAAAAATTATTGTATACTCATTGTTTAGTTTAATAACTCAGATCTAGCCAAAAGTTATGTAAGTTGATCTGATTCAGCTATTTTTTATATATATATTTATTAAAGATTGTACGTTCAATACAATTACTCAACAATATGAAGAAGAATTTCCATTATTAACTTTGAAGTGATTTTTTAACAGATCTAGCTTTCGATTGCACATTGCTCGGTAAATTTTTTTAAAGCCCTCATCAGAGGTTGAATCATATATCCTAGCCAACATTTGCTATATTTTACTTTCAAATGCGTAATTTGCACCAAGTAAATTTTCCCAAAATACAGCTAGCAGGTACTATACAAAGTCGACAATTCTGTTTCACGACATTCTTCTGAATTGGTATGAAAAATAATATAAAAAAAAGGTCCAAAATAATGTTATTACTTGAAAATACAATTAATGCGAGTGTTAGACTTTTTGGTACTTGTAGCGAGTTCATCAAATCTTTAAAGATTTCATCACGACTTCTGTTATATTCTATTTCAAAAAAATTAAAAAAAAAGAAAATAATAGGGCCCAACCGGGATCGAACCGGTGACCTCTTGATCTGCAGTCAAATGCTCTATCACTGAGCTATGGACCCCTTTCATTGATATTTAATTTATTTATCTTCAAATAATCATTATAGATTATATTAGTATAAGGAAATTAATCATAAGCCATAAAATTATGCTTTAATTTAATACCACTAATGTTTATAGTTCAACCATTACATTTAATTAATGTTGAACTTAAGCTCTAGTATCAAACATTTTTCACCTTAGATTTATAGACATTTCATATGTTTAACATGTTTCATCTTGTTGTAAGTAACTTATCTTAATAATTTTCATGTTTCCTTTTTCAATTCATTTATTTATTTACACGATTCATAAATCACATTTTACGTGTGTTGCGTAGCACAGGACTAATGATATGTATTGTAGCACATAATGGAGGTATGATAGCCGTAAATATTTAATAGAACCCTAATTATTACAATTCATTATCATGGTGGCTCAAAATGTGGGTAATAGTTAACCATCGTAGTACGTAATAGTGGCCATATGGAAAAAGTAAATGTTCTCAAATCTCAATCCCTAGTGATATAAGGCTCCTGTCATTTTGTTATTCAATTCAAGAAAATATTCCAAGGAGTAATGGTTTATCACAAGAACGAGTTTGATTGTCACCGAGACTGTGATGAACTTTCTTCAAATATGCAAAATTTTGAATCAACCTAATGCTATTGGGCGTGTCCATAAACATTTTACCTTACCCCATAACTGTCCCACTAGTACAAGCGCATCAGACCAGGCCCGTTCATCGATCATTTTATCTTCAATTTCGTTGTCTAAGTTCGAATAATTAGCGGCTAATTAAACGGGTTGGGTTTAGCGGGCCGTTTCGTCCATGATCCGCGCTACTCTACACTACTTCATGTTTGATACAACTTAAAATACAGAGCATTCAGATCTTATTAAAGTCATTCAGTTCAAATCCATTATTTAAATTAGATTAGATCATATCAAAATTTATTCAAATAATGATCAATGAATTTAATCCATATTTTGATTTTAATTCATCAAATTTGCAAAATATACATTTTTAACATATTCATATCTTAGATTAGTTCAGATGCGTTCAAATTAGCAGACCAGACCTGATAAGAAGAATTCAAATCATCAGTTAGATCAGATAAGAAAGATACAATTCTATTAAACGATCCCTAAACTCTTCACAACTCAAGTCAAAGCATACAACACACTTATATTTCACAATTAAATACCTCATTGGTAATTTATTTGCTATACTCTTATATTAAGTGCCTTTGTTAGAGCATCTCCAATGGTAGCAAATATATATCATGTGGTTTGGCTTGTGAGGCAAGTAATGTCATCAGCTCACACCATTGAAGAAAATTTACAAGTTGATGATGTCACTAATTTAATTTGGTGGGATAAGTAGAGCCTGTTTGGCCTAATAATTTTCCTAATTTTTGTTTCTATTTTTCATAACCAGTTTCTTTAAAAAAATTGTTTTAAGATAAATTAGTGAATGTTTGGTTCAACATACAATAGAAGATTAGAAGTACCTCATTTATTAATTTTTTTTTTTGTCAAATTAAAATATCTCATAAATTCATTATTATTTTCAAAGAAATAGAAACGTAAACACCAATTTGGTGCTTCTACTTTTGAGTAGACCTGGCAAAAATGACCCAGACCCGAAATACTTGACCCGAAGATCCGATTATGACCCGAATTTGTAATCTAAATTCAACCCGAAACCCGATTTGACCCGACCCGAACCCGAAATTGACCCAAATACTGTTTGACCCGATATTGACCCGACCCAAAACAGACCCGAACTTAAATAACTCAAACCCGAATAATCAAACATTTAAATGAATCGATTGAACAAAAGGGACTTAGATAGCTATATCATATCTTGAAACACTCAAATTAGCAATTAAATTCTAAGTTACGATAATATGAGACAAAATTTTGAAAAATTTGGTATTAATAAGTTTAAATTTGAACATTTTAGAATGATTTGACCTGAGTTTGACCCGACCCGATTACGACCCGACCCAAATTTGACCCGTAATTGATACACCCGAACTAGACCCGACCCAAACCGAACCCGATATGAACCGAAATAGACCCGAAATGTATGACCCGAACTGTGACCCAACCCGGACCCGACCCGATTGACCCGTTTGCCAGGTCTACTTTTGAGGGTCAAACTTTTAGTTAGGGCTTTTATTAAATATTTGTAACTTCGAAAATACTCTATGTTTGGCCAAATTTGTAGTTTTAGGGACTAAAAACACTTTCAAAAGTTAGGCCAAACGCCCAAACATATACATAGCCTCCTTAAGCTATGTTGTTTGAGCACTGCATTAAAAAGAAAAATAAATTATGTGTCGAAAGATTAATGGAATTTATCTATTTATAATAGTAGTGGATCCAAACAAAACTACTAGACTTATAGGTTACCGTTATAAAGTTTGTAGTTTATCATTGAAGATGCTCTAAGATAAATTAAATGGACTACATTGTAATATTTTGCATAGCTCAACGTGACTTCCGGTTACGACGAGGACATTTTTGTGTAGCTAGCTGTTCCAAATAACTTACTTGCATGAAATAGTCGTTAATTCAAATATTTTATTGGCGGAATTAATTAATTTGTTATGAATCTGTTGAACATGTCATCGATCACTTCATTTCGATCTGTATCACCAATATCATGAAAATCCGATAATAACATTTTGTTCTATTGATATCCCGTTGCACTCGAAAATATCACTCCTAATATTAACAAACTTTACATGACAATAATCAACATACAATTATACCTACTGTCACTATAAGCACAACTAATATCTGATTAATTAACATGCAATTGTACCTAATTATTAGTACTATCCCTAGTCATATAAATGACTAAATGCGATGGTACTCGTATAAATTATACTCATACGAATCATAATTGGTAACATAATAAGATGTTGATCCATGATCTACAGTCAACTCCAAATCAGCACGACAACAAGGACATGTAGCATGAGACGTCAACCACTCATCTATACAATCAATATGGAAAAGATGATCACATTCAGGCAACCACCTTACCATTTGATCCTCCTTAAACTTGGACTGGCAGATAGCACAAACACTAGCTCCTTTGCCCATCCACGGCCGCCGCCTCGCCGGATACGAAAACGTCGGAAAAGTCCTTAGCAGAGCATGTCCAATTCCTCCTCCTTCAACTATTCTATTATTACCACCCTCATCTTGCACATATCTAGTGTTCGACCCCATTAACGTTGACCTAGGGCTCGATGTGGGCCCCACTATCATCATCGACCGAGGAGAATTGTTGTTGATGTTACTATTACTATGATGATCTTGAGTATGTTTTGGTGAAGACAAGAAGTTGTTTGTAGCATAAACAAGTACTAAGGTGAACAAAGCACCATAAATAAAAGCCATGATTAGGGTGGTTTTACTAGGGTTATTATTAGGACTAGTCGTAGGGCATGGAGGAGACGTGGCGTTCACGCCACCGGCGCCGCCCTTTGTGGGGGTGTGAGGCTTTGTTGTGTTATTTTTGGAGTGTGATAAAATGTTCATGTTTGGTGCATTTGGCCATAAGAGGAGAGCAAGAATGGAGAAGATCATAATTGCATGGCATGTATGGTTAGTACAACAAGAATTGCTACACATAACTGTTTAATTTGGTAGGTTGATATGATTTGGTTTAAAGAGGTAAAGGGGAGACAAAGTCTATTTAAAGAGTTGACAAGATGTAATTTCTTGGAAATTTGATTAATATAGACTTAGTTGCTAAGATCAATTGTTTTTTCTTGCTTGTTCAAATGGGTTAACGTAATAGGATGACACTCGCAGAATGTTTCAAACATTGTATTGAAGTGTAAGGATCGAAGCAAATGATAGGATATAACTTGAGCTATTGGTTCTGATGGAGATACTTACCTTTTTTTAATATATAATTCAGTGAAACGCGGACAAAGCTGCGAAAAAAAAGTACAAAATGCTAACATAAATTGTATTTGGTTCATGCATGATAAGACACAAATGCTAATTATACCATGGGAAAGTAGCGAATATTCATTTGAAACTTGTATCATTATATGTATTTCTACATATATAACACCAAGAATGCGATGTTATATAGTTTCTATAGTATTATAGACTTGTAAAGTCATAGTATTGTGGGTCCGTTTTATTATTCTATAGTTTCTAATCTTATAATTAAAAAAAATTCAGATAAAAAGTAGAATTGGTAAACGCTTTTAGAAACAGCCATCTTAATTAATCAGACACAATTACATGTTCATGTAAATGCTTAGCTTATTCCTTGTTCCGGTCTTCTATGAGAAGACTTCCATCAATTTACTCATGTTACGATCAGATAAATTTTAATGATAAAGATCTAGGCAAAACATTGGAGTATTTCTGGAAACTTGTAATATCCACTTTAACTTGCTTGATATTTGGGTGTAAAAATAAATCTTGATCAATTATATTAACATATAAAATAGTCATCGGAGTAAATCTTGCAAATTGATAGAGGTCTATAGTTTAGACACAATTAATTTGTCTACAATGTAAAATTGAGCTAATAGTAGTAAAATTGAGATCGGAATAGTTAAATTAATTGTAGTAAAAAATTCAGGTAGTAAAATTAATTGTGTGAGTAGTTTTTGATAGTGTAGTAAAAATATTACGGATTGTAGACACTTTTGGGTGTCTAAACTTTAGACCTCTAGCATTGTCCTTCTAAGATACTTGACAAATAACGCAAAACACCATAATAGGCTTCATCTCAACCGTAGATAATGTTAGAAATTAATCTACACCATCCATTATTTTTAATTAGATATATTTTATAAATTATATTGCAAATAACAAAAAAAAAAAAATAGAAAAAATGGTTAATTGCATTAATTTAAATTTTCATGCTTATGTATACATGGTAGAAACTATATCTAATATAATTTTATAACTATTTACTTTAAAAAAAATTAATTAAGTTATTTTAAAAGGATTTGTTATGGTGTTTTGCGGTACTTGTCGAGCACCTCGGTCTATCCCTGTTACTTTGTTACGACTTATGAGATGATATATGGTGTTATTCTATACATTATTCTGATCTTTTTTCGGACAGAGAATTAGAAATGGTAATAATCACCATAAAAAATGTATGTCTTGGACTTAGCTGGCTTGATTCCATGTACAATAGATGCTTACTGGCATATGATCGTATATGACTTATGTCATGTTGCCCTCAAATAAAATATTTTGATGAAAAACAAATATTTTGAGTGAAAACATAAAATTTAAACAACAATACTATAAAAACTTATCATTATTGAATAACTTTAAGATGACACGTGGATCGAATTCGGGAGGTTATAAGATACACGGATTGTAACAACTTACTAGTATATGTCAACAGTCAACTTTTATAAAAACGTGTAAATAAATACAAGTACTGAAGTACAATTAAAGTATTTGTATAACTTTCTATACGTACGTTTGAGAATAGTCTTGCGGTTTTCACACGGTTAGATTTTCCCCAGTGACTTTCAATACACTTGTACGGATCAGAGATCATATAAACTTGCTTGTGACATCTTTAGCTTGATAATTAATCTAACCAATCTGAAAAGGCAAAGTTGTAAGTGAAACACTTGTTTAGGATTATTGTTTCATTATTGCGTAAAGAATTATAGATGAGTAGAACGTGTAATTTTGTGAATTAAACAACTAATTATGTTGCTTGTGTAAATCGTCAGTTCTGTAAAGAGTTTGATGCTTCGAGGAGATCAATCGATCAGTTGGGTAATTTGTAGCATAAAATTGGGAAACAAGCTAGCTAAGGGCTAAGGCGCACTATAACTAACGCATTGCTAATTGTAACTTGTAAGTAATAAGCTAAGTTTTTACTCATTTTTAGAAATAAGCTAACTTAAGAATTCTTGATAAAAAGCTATGATTAGGAGAACACGAAAATTAATGGCCATTTTTAATTAGCATTTTGTAGACCCTAGTGCGTGTAAATGGAAAATAAAGACTATCAATGCATGATGCCAAAAAAAGGACTTATACTTTAAACATTTTAGTCTGAAAAATTATCACAAAAGACAGACAAGAGAGGCTAAAGAAAAAGGGAAAAAAACCGACTAATCCGCAAGAATTTACGGCGAAAAAAGTATACTAACACTCATGAGAAAGTTCAAGAGTCACGATAACCCCAAATCTAACTAGAGGAATACAGATTACAAGTATGCATTTAGGACTTTTTTATATTATTATATTTACTTTTGTGTCCTCCATAAACATATTCGCTTGAAGCGAGTTGAACTAGATAATCTTCGCAAAAGAAAAATATCACCGAGCCCAAACTCAAAAAAAAAAAAAAAAAAAACATTTGGCCCGTCGCAATGTACTTCGTATCCATTTAACTGCTTTTCCCTCGTTAGAGTCGTTACGATATCACAAACTTTCCTGCCAAAATTTCCCACAGAAAAACCCCAGAAAAAAAAATGGAAGAAAAATCGGAAAATCAAAAGAAAAAAAGTTCAATAATCATACAAATTCCATCATACGAAGAAGTTATTCAAAGTAATCAATCAAAAACAAGTGTCCCATCTCTTTTTAATCCTTCTGATACTTTTTCACAAGCTTTTGCTTCCATTAAAAATTCTGAATTTTACACTCCTCCTTCTAATCCTCCTTCTAATCCTCAGTCTCTCTCCTCTTCTTCAAATCCAAATTCAAATCCAAATTCAAATGTGCCCTTTTCTTCTAGGTTTGTTAATCTAATCTGGGTTGCTTTTGTTTTTTTTTTGTTTTTATGTTGAGTCGTTTGAATTAGAGAATTTGTTATATTGTGAAGTATGTGAAGTAGGAGTCAGTCGGTGAGATTATCGACACAATTTTTAATTTGGGTCATCTGTGCGCAGTCTTTCTATGTTTTAATAGGGGTAATGCTTGCGTACATCTGACCTCGATTTTTATTGTTATTATTGATTGATTTTGGGTTTTGGGTTTTGGTTGTTAGGCAAAGTGGGAGCTCAACAAGTACTGTGCAGAAGAGTAATGCCATCTTTGTCAGCAATAGGCAGGTAATTAGTTTGGTTTATTCATACGAAGGTTGAATTCTTCTTGAGGAAGATACTGCCTATGTAAAGTTCTACTATCTTTTATTTGGTCTTGTGGATTGTGAT